>JAQHUG010000047.1:8437672-8452906 GCA_028555095.1 Dicrostonyx torquatus
TCCTGCCCTATCAAATGGCCCAGGCAGCTTTTTTATTTAACCAATCAAAGCACAGGAATACAGATAAACCCTCCTTCACCCTGGCCTCCCCCCATGACATACCCACAGAGCCCCAGCCCCAAATGTCTCCAAACATCATCAACTGTCCCAGGAGCAAATCCCTCTGCAGCTGAGGATCCCTGTTACAGATCAAGGATTACACACACCCCTGACTCTGGTTCCTGTCTTACCTCCTCTATTCAGCCATTGTCCAAGTTTCTCAATTTCTCTGGGTCTACAGTTCCCCCAGCAAAGTGGAGAAAGCCATGGTCATGTCAGTACATGGAAAAAATGAACAAATACATGTTCAGTGGTCATCACAGTGTTACGTTAGCTGTGGTTACCTCCGTTTCTTCCTCCAAATAATCCATTATCACTAGGAGGAAATTTAGCTTCAAAACTTATTCTTATTCTCCATTCACCCTCCCTCCTTTTTATTCAGCATCATCTTTGTCCAAGTCTCAGTTGTTTTGTTTTGCCTCTGAGTAAGCTTTCCTTCACATCTTCCAGAGATCTGCCAGGCCTGTTTAAAGCCCAGCCTCCTCACCCATGTTGGGTAGTTTCAGCCATAGGCTCTTTCTCCATTCCTCCAAGATGTTATTCTCTCTCCCACCTCCAAGAGCCTCTGTGTGCAACCTCCGACAAAGCTATTTCCAGGGCAGGGGCATTCAAAGAAAAGATAATCCTGGACAGAGTGGGGACTTAAGCAGTTGAGACAGACAGGATTACTCCGTCTGATGGGACAGAATGCTCATTGCCAAGGGGACAAGTATGTACCATAACTAATCCCAGTTCTACTGTCCGGCCATGCCCTAGTTCAGAACCTCTGTCCGCTGAGTTGTTTGCAGAGTGGTGTTTCCTAAATGGGTAGAGTTTGCCAGCCTTCAAGGAAGAGTCTGTGTATCTAAGGGCAACTGTGTAGTTAGAACACACATTGGGGGATAAGAGTAAGGGGATATTTTTATAATGGACATTTCTTACTCATTGCGGGTGTGTTAGATTGACAAAGAGACCCATGATGCCACATGACAGTGCCCCTGAATTTGTCTCCTTCATACACTTAGGAAATGGGTTCTCCTTGTGCCCAGGCAGTGTGGTAGAGCTGACTGTAAAGAAACTGCCCCTCGCTTGGTGAGTGCAGCAAGTGGACAAATTTCAAATCCTAGAGTGACATAATTATCCCTCTCCATAATTTAATTCATAGCAGAATATCTACTCAGAATTCATTATCTTTTAAAATTAACTATTCTTATTAACCTCATCCATCTGTTTTATTAAAAAATGTGAACCGTGCCTAACCATAAGAACACATCCTAGCTAATGGAATTAGCACTAAGTGGTTGTAACATTACAGAGTCAGAGGGCCTGGGGACTGTGGAAGCATGAATCTGAGGCTCAGGTTGGAAGCAGTACAACCTCTGTCCCTCAGGGGCTAAGAATTGCATCACTGAGTGAACTGCAGGGCTCTTGGGACCAGGGCAGAGCTTTGGAAGCTACACTGTGGGAAATAAAAAAAAAAATTAAAAAAATGGCTTCCCTACTCTCGTACATCTTTCTAGACAGTAAAGCTAAACAAAGGTCATCTTTGCATACAGGCATGCTTCTCCAGGTGGGGCCTCTGCACTGGCTCTCATTCTAATCAATATAAGGAGTATTGGTTTGGGTATGTAATATATTTTGAGGATATCAATTTCAGATATGACCAAGTCCTTCGCTGCTGAGGCAAAGATACCTTTTAAAATCATTCTTGGATTATTTACTAGGATGGAGGCTTCTGAAGCGTCTCAGTGTAGGCTAACCCAAGTCCTGTAGATTTTCAGAATATACAATCAGCAAGAGCATTTTGCCTGAAGAATTGGCCTGAAGACTCCAGGCATATTTTACTCTGTCTAGCTACACAGACATCCACTTCAAAACTCCTTCCTCTAATTTTGAGCTTTGGGCCACAGAGGTCAGTCAGGCCTGACAAGAGCAGAGAGTGTCCTGGGGGACAGCAAAGCTGATGGAGCCAGAGCAAGCTGTGCTGTGGCAGGAATGACCTGTGTTCCAAACCTGACCATATTAGTGACTCTCATTCTGTGCGAGTTGCTTTACACTGGTGGATGCAAGCCTGGATAGGTATCTCCCGCAACTGAGAGGACTAAACAGAATTACAGACATGGGAAAGCCATGAGCAGTTGGGAGTTGGGAGTGCCCAGCTCCCTAAAGCTGGGAAGCCCGGTAGGCTTTCACAGGTGATCATTGACTCAGCATCTGCAGGAATCACTATGCGTTCACCAGTAAAGTGGATGCCCAAAGAATAATTCTTTGAATACTTCACTGGTGGTAAAGGAATATGGAAATGGTAGTACCCTTTTCATGGTTTGAGCACCTGCTGGATATGATGAATTCAACATTCTGGTTCCCCACACTTGTGAATATGACTTTACTTGGAAAAGGGGTCTATGGAGATACAATTAATTTATAGATCTAGGATGCAATCATCCTGTGTCACTTGGGTGGGACCTAAATCCAACAAGAGGTATCCTCATGAGAGTTGAAGACAGGAAGAGAAGACATCTTTGAATTTGGAGGCCAAGACTGAAATACTGAAGCTACAGGAATGCTGACAGCTACTGTCATCCCAGGTGGCCAAAGGGTCTCTCTTTAAATATCCCAGGGAGAATAGCTCTGCTTGCATATTGATTCTGGCCTGTGGCCTCTGTGTCTAGGGGAGAAAATGTTGCCGTTTTCTAAGCATCTCTGCAAAATGACCCAGCACGTGAGAAGCATCCCCATGTCAGAAGTTGGTGGGTGAATGGGTTCACATTAGAATTTTATGCTGAGTCTTTAGCCTGCCACATACATACTCAAGGCATGGCATCCAATTGGCTAAGCCTGAACTGGACAGCTGGCACATGTTAACCTTGAAATCCCACTACAAAAGTAACTAGGAAGTCTAGAAACCCATCCAGAGGGCACCGTTTACTTATCTTAGTAGAAAAGACCAGGTCCTTTCCCTAGGTTCTTTCCCACCAAACACCCACGGCAGACAGTGCTCATGGATAGTCACTGCTTCCTGCTTCAGCCCCAGATGCCCTTTAGACACACAGTGCAGGCACCAAAGTGCAGCTGGGCACCAGCCTGGAGCTCAGAGCGGATGAGAACGGATGCCAGCCATGGATTCTGCCTCCACTCCAGTTCTAGCTCCACATGCCTGTGTGTTTCTCGGTGTCTCCCCGTGTTCCTCGGTGTCTTTCCAGTGTGCCTCCCTGCTGACAAGTCTCAGGCTTCCAAACGATGCACTTCATGCTTTCAGGTGTGTGATTCTCCCAGTTCCCTCTGCTTGCTAATCACAGTGTGGCTATGAAGACAGGTCTAAGAGCTAGACACTGCACCGGTTCCATGGCAACCAAAGACCACATGCTTTCCGGCCTGGCTTATTTCAGGAAGTTCTTCCTACCTTTTCTCTACCTCTATCTTGTCCCTGGACTTCTGTTCTCTAATAGAAGATACTTCTTACAGCTGAAGTCCAATAAATGCCTTCTAACTTACTTGGAAAAGACCTGATTTCTACAGCAATGCATAAACGCCCTCTGCTCTACTTTCACCGCCCCCACTCGCCCCAACATATTCTTCTCATTTGTGTTCCTGTTTATGTTTCTTCAAAAACACCAAGCACAGTCCTCTACCTTGACCCCTACTCTCTCACTCAAGGCAGTCTTCATGGCCCTGTCCCCTCCATCCTCAGCCTGCGATCCCACGGCTAACCCTGATCACTGATAAAACAGCAGTCTTCACATCAGCCACAGTCCCTTTGCTCTGATTTATCATCGGCTCATACATCTTCTCGTGAGGACAGTCTTGGACATTAGACTTTAAAATTCCCCATCTTCCAGAAAAACAGTCACAATTCAGCCACACATCTGTAATTGTTCTATGGTTGTCAACTTATTTTTTAAAAAGTCAGATTATGGTTAAGTTCATGTACCTTTCAGGCAAATAGAAATGAATGAATTTAATTGTGCACAGAAAAATAAGGAACAGCCATGTAGAGTTCCTGAGCAGGAAAACATGATACTGGCATTTAGTTTCAAAGCACAAAGGATATCGTTTTCTGTTTCCCAAACATGGATCTAAGACATGGACCACCATGGCGTGAGTCTCCTGATCCCCAAATCTGATGCTTTTGTAGAGCAGAAGGACTGATCCCATCCCCCCAAACCTTTCTTTAGGCATCTTTGGAGAGTTGGAGAGTTAGAGCCACAAAAGCCATCAAGCTATACAAGCCTGAGGGAGGCCTCTCACCTCTGAAGGGACCGTCACCGTCACTCCAACACTGTGGAAGGTTATGAAGTAGCATTTATTTTTTTAAAAAATTATAAAAATGCCAAGGTGATCAAATTCATAGCAATACATGTTAAATGGCTTATGTGAAAATACATTTTATATGTTTATATTTAATAATTCTATGAGAATGAATGGGCAAGCCTAGTAGAATCCACTTAAGATGTGTGATTGAGTAATAACTGATCTTGATTCAGAATTTTAATTTGAAATCTAATTAAGTTAGAGTATTTAAGACATTTTAAGGATCACTGTACCAATTAGATTAATTTAGTAGATTTATAAAGATTAAATACCTAGGAAGGTTTATCAATAACACAAATGAGCTACTAAAAATGAAACTGAACAGAGAATTTTAAAATGTGGCTTTAAAATCTCTGTTGGTTCTTCCAGTTTTGCTAAACGGTGATAAATTTCCCCCAAAGCACAGTCATTAGCATTCTGACATTAAAACCCAGATTCCTGCCACACTGACCCCCATATAATATCTGGCCATTATAGATAAAGCCTAGGTCCTGTCCCACCCCTACCTCTTGTGCCTTTCCAGTGACCAATGAGGACTGCCCCTGAGAGATGCTCTTGTGAATTGGTGTGTTCTTTCACTCATTGTTCAGTACCCTGTTAACTCCCTCTGCCCCATCAGGTCCCTACATTATAAGCAGGTGACAGGTGGAGTGCTCGGATTCTTACCAGGAACCCTCTGTCCTGAAAAGCGTCACCCCAGCCGGTGACATCCATACACCCAAAGAGTATGGAATGTTTGGGTTAAGGCTTCACCTCAGCCACCAGCATTTATATATCCAAAAAGCCTGGAATGTTTGGGTAAAAGCCCCACCCTAAGCCCATCCCTTGGGAGTTGCCTCAGTCCAGACTCCCCCTCTGAGAAAGCCCGCCAAGTGATGACTCCTCCCCAGAGATGCTCAAGATCACTCCCACCAGGTATTTAAACTGCCCCCAGACCAAACACATGGTTTCCCAGTCTTCCTTCCCCATCTCTTCTCTGAGGAGATGCTAGTATCCATTAAACCTGGGCTTTTTCTAATTTGGTTTGATTTGGTCTGGTTTGGATTAATGCTTCAGCGGAGAGGTTTATTGGGTGCAGAAACTTTTCACTGAACACCTCCCCCGAGGAGAGGCTGGACAGGGTATCTCTGTGTAGCCCTGTTGTCCTGGAACTCACTCTGTAGACCAGGCTGGCCTCAAACTCAGATATCCATGTCCTTAGTCTCTGGTTGAAGGCTTGTACCACCACACTTCCTGGCTTAAATAGGAGACATTAATAAATCTGCATGCCTTTAATCCCAGCACTCAGGAGGCAGAAGCAGGTGGATCTCTGTGAGTTCAAAGCTAGTCTGGTCTACAGAGTGAGTTCCAGGACAGACAGGGCTACACAGAGAAATCCTGCCTTGAAAAACCAAACAACAACAACAACTAAAAACCCAATCAAACAATAACAACAAAATGATATAAACTTTAGTGTTGTCTACATACTTCAGTGATGTCTTTTCTGTAACCAAATCCACTGAGGATCTCACATGCTTCTTTGTCCCATTTATACTGGACTCTGTGCTCCACGAGAGTGGTTCTCATCAACACATAATAGTTGCTCAGGAAAATTCTGCTGAGTGAAGGTAAAAGAAGCTTTGCCCTAGCTGGGCAGTGGTGGCACACGCCTTTAATCCCAGCACTCGGGAGGCAGAGGCAGGCGGATCTCTGTGAGTTTGAGACCAGCCTGGTCTACAAGAGCTAGTTCCCGGATAGGCTCCAAAGCCACAGAGAAACCCTGTCTTGAAAAACCAAAAAAAAAAAAAAGAAGCTTTGCCCTTGAGCTTCCCTGGTCCTCAGTTACGTGTGTGTGTGTGTGTGTGTGTGTGTGTGTGTGTGTGTAGCTTCCGAAGCAGACTGAAGCAAAGGAACAAAAGGGAAGGATCCCGAGTCCTACATGAAGGAGGCTTTGAGGACAGTCTTAGGACCTTCTGCTCCATAAAAGGAAGGACCAGTCGTGGTGATCTGTGTCTTAAATCCATGGCTGAGAACACAAAAGCACCAGTCGTGGTGATCTGTGTCTTAAACCCACGGCTGAGAACCACAGCAAATCCTTCATGCTTTGAAAGTAAATACCAGTATCAACTGCTTGTCAGTCAAGATGAAGGGAAAAGCCAGCATTCTTTAAGTGGGGGACAAAGCTGTCCCCAGAGAGCTGAAGTGGAAGGGGACAGACTTGCCAGGAAACATGGGGCCTCTGCAGAGTGCCAGCCTAGTTTACAAGTCAATTTCAATGTTTATAAACAGCCCAAATCTGGAGGGAAGGAACTGAGCAGATAAATACTCCAAGAGCCACCAAAGCTGCTTCCTGGGATGGGCCCTGAAGCTTAACAATGATGTTGGCTGGGTCCAGACTGGCAGGTGGAGAGTGGAGGGGGAAGGGTGGAGGGGAAGGGTAGAGGGTGGAGAGGAAAGGGTGGAGGCTAGGAGGGGTGAAGGGTGGAGGGAGGAGAGAAAGGATCAGATGAGCTCTTCTCCAATTTTAAAATGCATGTGAAGGAAGTGGAATTGTGCTAGCTGTCTATCAGCAGAGAGGTGGATCATGATAACGTGGCACATACACAATGGAATTTTATCCAGTTGTAAAAACAAAACTGCTAAATTTTTAGGAAAATGAATATAACTAGAAAGAACAAAAACAAAACAAAGAAAAAAACCTGAGGTAACTTCAACTCGGAAAGACAAATAAATAATGCATGTTCTCTTCGACTTGTAGCCCTTAGCTTTTAATTTACATGTAGGTATTTACAGGACCAACCAAAAGCAGGTGAGGCCAGGAAACCAGAAAGAGGCCTAGGAGTTGGAAAAAAGAGAGGAGGATGAGTTGGGCAAGAGAACATGTGTGACATGTAATTAAAAGGGGAATTAATGGGGATAAGGATCCAGGGGCAGAGGTGAATGGGAGTGGGGTGGGGCAGGGGTGGGTGCAGTGGGAGTGTAGACATCAGAGGATGAAGTGGGAGAGCAATCGTCCAAAGGTAATGAACATGCACGAAGAAATCCATTACTTTTTATACTAATTTTAAAACAAAGGTAAAAGTCATACATGAAAATAGCATAATGAGCTATAATACAAATTAAATGCATATGAACCCCGTGGGAGCTTGTTTAATGCAGCTTCTGTCTGGTAAGTCTCACCAAGAGCTTCTGGGTGTCTAACAGTGCCCAGCTGGACACTTGGAGACGCTGCCTCTCTGCATTATGTAGCGTACAAAAGGGAAGGAGGAGTACAAGCAAATGGCTCCCCAGAAGGAGAAAGACTGGGCAGTGCTTTCTTCTCATTCTCCAGTAGATGCTCTAGGAACCGAAATATCTACAAAGAAACAAAACCAAACAACAAACAAAAAAACTACATTTATGTTAAAGATTCTAAAAGGAGGATTAACTGCAAGGTGGTGGTGGCCCACGCCTTTAATCCCAGCACTCAGGAGGCAGAGACAGGTGAATATCAGTGAGTTCAAGGCCAGCCTGGTCTGCAGAGTAAGTTCCAGGACTGCCAGGACACAGAGAAACTCTGTCTCGAAAAGCCAAAAACCAAAACCAAAACCAACCAAACAAAAAAGAAACCAACAACAAAACAAAATAAAAAAACAAAAAGGAAAGGAAAGTGGAGGGAATTAACTGATTGCAACCTCTGGTTTCAGACTCCAGTTTCATGGAGCTGGCATGTTATAGGTCTGGAGCTAAATGATCTCGGGCTCTTTCTACTCTCCTTAACAGCCATTCATTTCCTACCTCTGTGTGTGACCTAATTCTTTTTGGAATGTGCAAACAGACCCTAGACTCCACCAACCCAGAGACTAAGAGTTGTCCTGCGTCGCTTCTGGAGCCTTGGTGGAGAGGTGGAGACATCCTCACTGCTTTAACTCACCTATCTGATGTTCCCGCCAATTTTTGTTTTGTTTTGCTTACAGTCTTGATAGTTTACTTTCTTTGTTCTGTTACTATAAAAACTTAGAGAAATTGTTACCACACTAGAACATGGCATTTGAAACAACTTAAATTGTATTCCTGGGCCACTACAGTAATGGGTATCTGGCTTCAGAAAAAACTACTTTTTGTTCCCTTTGAGGAGAGAGTTGTGTCTTTGCATCAATAGTCTCAGTATGCTGCCTAGGAGGAGAATTCTGGTTACACTCATTTACATGCTCAGCAAACATTAATCAAGGCTCTAATAAGGGCCAAGCTTTGTCGCAAGTTTTGGAGTATGGAAATGAGCAACCGTGATAAGGGTCTCCTTTAGAGTAGTTTACATCTCATGTGGGAGGCAGAGAATACACTTTTATGTACAGACACATGCACACATGTGCATCAAACAAGGCTATTGGGTTAAAGGGTGACTTGGGAAGGAGGTTCTTAGGAAGAGGTGAAAAATAATCAGCCATACAAAGTTCTAGGTCTGTTTTCAGCATGAGGCCCACTCAGAGTTCATCAATGAATCACATTTGAGCCCCCTCCCACACCCACTAATCTCCCCCAGATGGTGGCTGCTGTCTGCTTATCTCAGAACTCTGAGAGATGGAAAGTTGCAGGCTGTCTGCCACATGACTGAACCCCATCAGAAAAGCACGAGGGCATTCATTAGAAAGCGCTGGTATCGTGAGTCAAAAGGATGGGGAATTTGGGAAGGCGTCTATGCTGGAAGATTCTATCTCTCTGGAGAACCAGCACGTAGGGAAAAGAAGGCAAGGACTTATCACCATCAAGGACCATAAAAACCACTGTCTTGCACCAAATCCACACACCAGCCTTTTTTCTTTTTCTCTATGCTGGGGTCCTTGTTAGCATTCAGGCATTATACTGGCCCAACCCCCTGTCACCTGGCAGGATTCACTTGTCAATATTCTGGTAAATACTAAGTCAGACCAGGGTCCTATGGCCGGATGTCACTACATAATCTAAGTACATGGCTGCTTTAGGCTCTGTATGCACACACAAAAGGCCCCCTTTAAGAGATAAGCTCCTCTCATTCTCTCTCTTTCTGGTTGCTCCTCTGAAGAGGCAGGCAGGCCTTTGCAATTCTTACTGTCTCTGTCTGTCTCTCTCTGTGTGTGTCTCTCTCTCTTTCTCTCTCTCCTCTTGCACAGCCCCTGTTCCCAGAGACAAATCTCTTCCCCTACCCCCACCCCCACCCCATTTTCCATTTCCTCTCTCCCAATAACCCCCCCTCCCACGTGAGTGCTGTCTGCATGGCCTGTCTGTCTTTTACCCACCATGGATGCCAGTTGGCTACAGTCCACCAAGGATCATAACATTTGTGCTGAGACTCAACGACAGGCCCCTCCTGGTGCCCACCTTGAGGTGCACCGGGACCCTGAAACCTCAACCAAGTCACTCTTCCAACTAAAAGATCACTGGACCCCTCCATCCAACACTGATATGATTGTCAAGCCCCTCCTTCTCCATCCAACACTACATGATTGTCGAGCCCCTTTTTGTCCATCCAATACTAATATGATTGGTGAGGTTCTTCTTTATCAACACTGACATGCTTGGCAAGCCTCTCCTCCACCTCTGGCTAGTTCCCATGAGTGAGGATTTCTCTCTCAACTGTGGTTTCTCCCCTTTTGGCTCTGCCAGCAAGACCGAGTACCCAGGTAACCATGTGTCTCTCAGGCTCAGAGCCCCTCTCAGCCCCTGTTCCTTCCTGATGATGTAGGGTACAGTGTGTACCCACTCCTCATAGTCCCTGGACCTTGTGGTGACAACCCAAGGTCAACCTGTGCTGTCTCATGGGTCTTCGCTGAATTTCTGGGGCACTAGAGTTCAGCCTTTGGCCCTTATTTCTCTACCTCACTCATGGAAAATGTGCTTAAACTTACCTGCCTTTGCCCCAGTACCCCTCAGATATCAATCCATTTGGCCGCTTACTGGCACCCCATATCCCGGTATTTTATGGGTCTTTACAACATTCTGCCAGTGATTCAGTAGTTGGAAGGGGTAACTTATTGCCCCAAGCTTTCTCTGTTATTTCTCCCTGTTCTCTTTGCCTGTCTGTCTGCCTCTTGTTCCTGACCTATGATCTGGCTAGGCTGGTATTCTCTCTCCCGCCCACTGCCACACTGATCTTCCCACGACGCCTTCCACCATGGCTAAGACGCTATGCTTCTGACTATTTTCAGTGGCAAGTCCCCCAATCCATGACTCCTTCAATGCCACCCCTGTGTGGCTCAGCCTCCAGGTGGCGGCTGGGACAGGGAGCTTGCTATCAGGGTAAGAAGAGCCTCCAATCAAAGCCCCAAACTGGCTCCAGAGGCTGAGGAGGAAGCTCTCACAGGGGGCCTGAGAGTTGCCAGGGTGAGCCGCCGGCTGGCGTGTTTCCGCCTCACGTGTTTCAACCCTGTAGGCCCCACAGCCTAGCCCAGCTTCTGCTGCCAAAGCAGTTACATGGTGCCAGGTTCCTTTCTGCCCTCAACTATGGGGACATGTTCACTAATTTCTTCTTACACTAACTCTCTTGTATGTGGCATGTTTTTTAGTGGCATGCCTTGGCAGGGCCTTCCAAAATCACCCATTTCATGCGGAGACCTATGTGCCTGCTTCGACCGTAATAGATCTGCCGTCTCCCACTTGCAAGAAATCTGCTTTCTCGTTCACTGGTGGCTTTGCCTTTCACTCAGTACTGGCAATTCTCCACTTTCTTTCTTCTTCCTTTCTGCTCTCCCCATCTAAACATCCTGTCTAGGTCAGCTTCAACGTGGGATTAAGAGATGGAGAAGCCAGCTTCATCTTGCTTAACACCCACTGGTTTTGCCTTGCTTTTAGTTTATTCAACTCCTGTTTAAGATACATCTATGTGTGTATGTGTGTACACATATGTGACTTTGATTTAACTCTATATGTGTGAATGTAAGCTAGCTTTACCTCTATGAGTGTGTGTATGTATGTAACTTGGATTCAACTGTATGCATGTGTACATGTAACCGTTGTTTAGAAAAATGTTTTAAACAGCCACCACGTGTCTCTCCTCCATCTTGGCTGGTGACCGCATCATGATGTAGGCAGTCATGTGACTGGCAAGCATCTTTTAATAAGGTTAAAGAGCAAACTTTTTAGTCTAAATGAGCTCTTTTCATTGCATCTCCTTCTAGACTAAGGAAGCAACAAGTCTCAAATATTTCAAACTGGTATATACTTTTAGATGATGTTAAAATATATGGTTAGATATGTTATAACATACTGTATATGTGATTCAACTCTGCTTTAAAATATATTCTATATGGTGATAAAAATGTAAGATTATAAAGATCTGTTCAGATTAACAAAAGCTAACTTAGAGATTTACACAAAAGTACTTATGTCTTTGCTAAATGTTCAACACCAAGCTTCTAGAGAATTTAAATAAGTGTTAACATATGTTTGATAAAAAAGATATTTGGTAAATAAGATACATATTCTACAATAAAATGTAGAATTTTATTGTAGATATGCTTTCAGAGTTAAGCTTAAAACAAGTAACTAGAAACAAAGTTATCTACTCAGATATACCTAATAGACAGTCCTCAAATGTTCAGAGATCTGCAAAATGTGGCATTTAAAATGTTTAATTTAAAAGATTTTCATAATAGAGAAACATGTCAGTTCCTGGCAGTACCCCAGTTTTCTCCAAAGAAGATGGATGGAAACAGAGCCTCCACCCGGAACTTACTTCAAAAGTGGCAGTCCTAGCCACTGAACAAAACCTACCCTTCACCTCAGCTGCTGCTCAGACCCTTTTCTGGCCATGGACAAAAGAGACATTGGGGAATCACCTTGTTTTGTGGGTTGCCTAGACAAAGGTAGGCTGGGCTTCCTACAAGCTCCTAATCCACGGGGTCTTCTGAGGCCTGACTGGCCTATGTCTTCCAACTGATGATTGATGTTGCCCTGAGACCCCTCTCCCCCAGTGATCATGGAGGACCCTGGGGAGTCGCTGTCTAGGTAGCTAGCAAGTAAGTCTCTGCCACTTTCAATTGCTAACTCAGGTAAAAATGTATTCTTCTCAGAACTCTGACACTGTTTGATGATTAGGCTAGAGGTAGCTTTGTCAATTTAACAGCAACAACCAATACTTCAGCTTCCTTCTGTGTAAAAATCAGGTCACAGGCCTCACTCTCCAGAGCAAATACAAAGTCTAGACACAATTTACCTCATTACCCGACTCAAAAAGAGACAAACTCACAAAATAGCTTTCAGTATAACTTCTTACCATTCCTTTGTTTAAAGGAACTTACTTTACAATGACTGCTCTCAGTGGTCAGCCACCTGTATCTCCTGTGATTTAGATAAAAGGTGTTTTAAGGTGTAAAGTTTACATAAGGCTCTAAGAATGTTTCAGGGCCTAAAAAAGTCACTTAAGGTGTGTAGATACAACCTATGCAAGTCTGGGGATGAAAAGACTTAATTGCTAATAAGGAGAAAGTGATTTGAGATGTTTAAAAGAGTGAAACGGTTCTTTCTCTCTCTCTCTCTCTCTCTCTCTCTCTCTCTCTCTCTCTCTCTCTCTCTCTCTCTCTCTCTCAATATGCCACTGTTATGGTAAAAGTCCAAAAGTTCACAGTCTTAATATTAATTGAGGGAATCCTGGTAAACTGTTAACTTAGCTCTGGCAGAGTATTAAACATCATACTGTAGACAGTCGTAGCTACAAGATCAGGATTTTAAATTCCTTTTGGTTGATCTCTAACTATAAATTTAAGAGGTACCTTTCATTGCGCTAAAAACACCTGCCCCAGTTTGCTGGATAGAAGAAAGAGTGTTAATGCTTTCAACCAGAATCATTTCTGGTGTGAGTATACTGCTGGTTTTCCAATGTGGATTTCAGTACAGATTATAAACAGTGCGAATGCTAATGTGTCTAAAACTTATCTTTTCACAAACTCAAAGAATTCTTGTAAGTTCAAGGAAATCGACTAGGATACACTTTGAACACGCCAGATGTATCCCTCAATTAAGTACTGGCAATTGATAGCCTAAGCCTCCCCACCTTTCCCTGGTCTTGACACTCCCTCCTCTTTCCCCTAAACTTAAGCTTGTCCTCTGCTAGCACCTCGCCAGGTCCCAGCAGTGTCAGATGGTTCCACAGAGCCTGTGAAACAACCAGCTACCCCAGGACATTGTGGCCAGAACCCCAGCTTTCTTAAGTCCCCAAGAGTTCAACACCCAGAAATCAGCAGGAAGCAGTCTTGAGAACTCGGTGCCCTCATTTTCTGCTCCCAGTTGTCATCTCTAACTCACTTTTTATAATAAACAAAAGGTAGGAATGTTGGCATTCAGGCATTATGCTGGCCCACCCTCATCACTTGGCAGGATGCCTTGTCATTACTCAGGCAACTACTTAGTCAGCCCAGGGTCCTACGACTGTATATTACTACACAATCTATGCACTTGTACTGCTGCGTGACTGCGTAAGACTCTATACGGCTCTGTATACATGCACAAAAGACCCCCTCTAAGAGACAAGCTCTGCCCATTCCTTCTCTCTTTCCTGCCACACTCCTCTGAAGAGGCGGGCAGCCCTTGCACCTCCCCAGAGGCTGGTCTTGCCCCTTACATTTTTCATTCCCCCCCCCAAAAAAACGCTCTGCTGACATATTAGGTCGGCACAATAAATAATCAAGGCAGCTCAATAAGAAAAGGTATTTTTAATGAATGAAAAGAGGGGAGGGGAAAACTCATGCCACCAGGGTGGGAAGTCCGAAGTCCTATCCTTCCAGTGGACACCGCATGAAGAGAGAGCACACCTGTGTTCTCTCCGTTTTCATTACCTGGGGTCCCAGTGGCCACACCCCAACTTGATATGATTGGCTAATAGCCTTTCCCCATCACCCCTCCATATGAGTGCTCTCTGCATGGCGTGTCTGTCTCCCACCTGCCATGGGACCCCTTGTCTACAACCTGCCAAGGTCCCTCTCACACCATATCACAACAGTCCCTTTCTACAGAATAGTATGTGAAGGACTGCTTTGGTTTCACAAGACTCTTAAATTTATTGCAGATTGGGTGCCTTGTTCTCATAGTATAGCAGGCTGTCAGTGCAAAGGTGCTAGCCAGAGAAAGAACCTGACAGGTTGAAAGGACAAATGGCTAAAGAATTAGACTGTAGTTGAATTATGGTGAGGGGTTTTTATGTGTGTGTGAGTGCGTGCAAATGTGTGTTGGTGAACATGTATATGTTAGGGGTGCACACATGTGTGTTGGGATGAGCATGTATATGTTAGGGGTACACGTGTGTGTTGAGGGTGCACTTGTGTGTGGGTACAGGTGCCTCTGCATGTGGAGGCTGGAGGGTTATCCACCTTGTTTTGTGATGCAGGGTTTCTCACAAGCCTGGAGCTCACCAGGTAGGCTGTCTTCGCTGGGCCAGAAAGCCCCAGGGATCAACCTCCTCAGGCTGGAATTATAAGCACAGCAGGGATTGGGGGATTTATGGGAATTACATGGTTTCTATGGGATCAAAGGTAGATCCTCATGCTTGCAAGGCAAGCCCTTTACTAACTGAGCTACCTTTCTAGCCTGGGACTTGAGCATTTAAAAAGATCATTCTGGTCAATTTTAAAGCTGCAAGTAGTAATGCAAGCAGACATATGCAACTCCTGGAATAGGAGGGAAATGATAGCACTTAGGAAATAGCTTCACTGAATGCTAAAATCCAGTATCTATATAATAAATACAGAACTTAAAGGAGCAAGTGTAAGAATGTTCATGGAACATTCAGACAAATCCAGAAGATGTTGGGACTACACTCTTCTCTTTCCAATAAGTCAATGGTATGTGTATATAAAGGCAGTGGGTGGTTTGGGTTAAAAGATATAACAACCAACTTTATTCAATATGTGGATTTTA
>JAQHUG010000047.1:8464730-8501440 GCA_028555095.1 Dicrostonyx torquatus
AAAAAGAGAGTAATTGGTGTGGTGGTACATACCTTTAATCCCAACACTTGGGATGCAGAGGCAGACAGATCTCTGTGAGTTCAAGGACAGCCTGTCTACAGAATGAATTCCAGGACAGACAAAGATACACAGAGAAATCCAGTCTCAAAAAGCAAAAAATAAAAATAAAATAAATAGATATAAAAATAAAGCCATGTAAAGATGAAAAATACTCAGAGAGTCTGGATACTGTATGTTATTGTGTTGTCTTTAAATTGTTTGATGGTTGAGGAAAAAGCAAAAGCTGCCGAAAGATATTTTATTATAAATGCTGCTGGATTAATCCAAGATATATATTTTGAAAATGCCTTGAATTCAAAATTGAAGTCAAAAGGTATTTTACTTTGGAGAAGAGGTTTTGCTTTTGTTTCCACAGGAAATGAGAGGCTGTGGGTTAATTCTGGGTTAAGAAAAATCAGGTTTGATCAAGGAAAACCCCCTGAGAAATTTCCAATAGGAGTGGATGGCTTACATGCCTGAGTTCTACATCCAGAACAGTTTCAAGACTGCTGGCTGAGATGATCAAGCCTCACAGAATATTGCAGCCAGAAATTGACCATAATTCTAAATTGTTTTAGATCCCCATAAGATTATCAGCAACCCTAACCAGCAGAAAGTAGCCTAGAAAACTATGCCTACATTCCCCCCAAAAATGGACTATGGATATTTTCCTTTGTTTAGAATGTTTGTTACAAGTTGTTATGAATAATAGAAGAAAATCTAAACAAAGGTGATTTGATTCAGAGTTCTTGTTTTAAAAAGGGGGAGAGTGCTGTGGGACAATGGTCTGTACCCTGTTACTTGTATTTCAAATAAACACTGATTGGCCAGTAGCCAGGCAGGAAGTATAGGCAGGGCAATGAGAATTCTGGGAAGAGGGAAGTTTCAGTCTGCAGTCATCATCCAGACACAGAGGAAGCCAGACACAGACTAAGCAAGATGTGACTGCCTCACACAAAAGGTACCAAGCCATGTGGCTAACACAGACAAGAATAATGGGTTAATGTAAGATGTAAGAAATAATTAATAAGAAGCTTGAGCTACTAGGCCTATCAGTTTATAATTAATATAGACCTCTGTGTGTTTATTTGGGACTGCAGGACCGGGCATGACAGAAACCTCTGTAAACACTTTCCATGATAAAGGCAGATGAAGGAATTTATGACCCCTCAGCCAGCTCTATGTAGGATGCTGGGAGGAATACTTCAGTCTGATAATAAGGATAAATACAACAAAAAGATCATAGGGGATAAACAAACAATTCTAGAACAGTTAATTTAAAAAAGGCTAAGAAAACACCACAAAATAATAACAATAACATCAAAACCCTGGAATTAATGTACATTGATCTACAATAACTCAGTATTAACGGTCTCAGGTCCTCAAAAGATACATGCAAGCAGATAGGATTAGAAAGCACAACTATCTTTTTGAAGTTTCTAAGAAATATACCTTACCATCAAAAACTGACACCACCTGAAGGTAAAAGGATAGAAAAAGATTCTCAAAGCAAATGGAACTGAGAAGCAAGCAGCTGTGGCTACTCCATATCAGACAAAATAGACTTCAAAGGAAGACTAGTCAGAAGAGGCAAAGAGGGTCCCTTCACATTCTTTAAAGGAAACCTATCAATAGAATATTGGAATTCTAAACATATATGCACCAAACCTAATTTCTTAAAAGAAATAATATTTAGTCTATACTGCTTAGTATAGACATATGTGATATGTCTATACTAAGTGATAGTGAGTAACTTCAATATCCCACTTGCACCAACAGACAGGTCATCTGGAAATAAACTAAACAGCAACAACAAAACATGGAGTTAGTTATCCGCCTAAATCAAACAGGTATAATAGATACCTACAGCACATCTCACCAAAACACTGAAGTATATGTGCTCTTTTCAGAAACTTACAAAACTTCCTCCAAAACTGACCACCTATTAAGACACAAAGCAAGTCTCAACAAATAGTGGAAAATTGAAATAACATCCTGCAACTACCTGACCACAATATAATACAGTGGGATATCAGCAACACTGCAAACTATAGACTCAGACTCATGAAAACTAAACAAGACACCACTGGAAGACAATTGAGTCATAAAAAAAATCAAGAAAGAAAAAATTTAAAGCCCTAAGACTGGATGCAAATGAAAATACAGCATACCAAACCTGATGGGACACAATGAAGGCAGTTCCATGAGGAAAAATTAAAACTTATTGATATCCCTGAAGATCCTGGAAAAAGTAGAAAACAATACCACAAAACAGTAGATGGGAAGAGATAATCAAATCAGGAGTGAAATTAGGAACAAACAAATGAAAAATAATGCAAAGACTCAGTGAAAAGAAGACTTGGTTCGAGCAAACAAATGAAAAATAATGCAAAGACTCAGTGAAAAGAAGACTTGGTTCGAGCAAACAAATTAAAAATAATACACTCAGTGAAAAGAAGACTTGGCTCTTGGAAAAGATTAACAAGATTGACAAGCCTTTAGCTGAATTATCCAAAAGAAAGAAACCCAAATTATCCAAATTAATAAAATTTGTGTTGAAAAGGGAGATATGATGACAGATACTAAGGAAACTCAGAGAATCATAAAGACATACTTTAAAATCTATATTCCATTAAATCAGAAAATTTTAAAAAATGGATGAATTTGTAGATGTATATGGCCTACTAATGTTAAATCAAGATGAAGTAAATAATTTAAACAGACACATGATAGCCAATGAGACAGAAGCAGCAATTAAAATCTCCAAGTGAAATAAGCCCAAGGCCAGATGGACTCAGCACAGAATTCTAGACAGAAAACCAGTACTAGTGCCACTCAGATTATCCACAAGATAGAGAGGAGGAGGCTCCTCCCAAGTTTTCTTCTGAAGCCAGTATAACTCTGATGCTAAAACCAAAGATCCAAAAATAACAAAAGAGAATTATACATCAGTGAACAGGTACAAATATTATCAAAAAAGTATTTGCAAACTGAATTCAAGATGATATGAAAAAGAGAATTTGCCAAGATCAAGTTGGCTTCACTCCAGAGATGCAAGGATGTTTCAACATACATAAATAGATTAATATAATCCATCACACAGATTCAAGGACAGAAAACACATAATCATCTCATTAAATGCAGAAAAGACATTTGACAAAATACACTGTCTCTTTACAATAAAAGTCTGGAAACTCAAGGGATACAGGGAACAAATCTCAACACAATAAAGGCAATATGCAACAAACCTATAGCTTGTCCATAAACTTTTACATGGAGAAAACTCAAAGGATTTCCACAAAAGTCATGAACAACAGAAGGATGTCTACTTTCTCAACTCCTTTTCATTACAGTGCTTGAAGTTTTAGCCAAAGCAATAAGGATAGTGAAGGAGACTAAAGTGTACCAGGCTTTTTCTTTTGTGTCACCAATCAGCTCCCAAATCATGACTCAGAGACTTAATAGTAGATATCAGTGCTTTGCCTTATCTTATGCCCTTATACCTTAACCTGCTTCTCTTCATCTAGGTTTTTTTTTGCCTTGGAGGTTTTTTTTTTAACCATTCTTTCTTTCTATATATCTTACTTTCACTGTTTCTTGTGTCTGGATGACTGGTGGCTGCCTGGCTTCTAGCCTTGGATGTGTCCCTTTATTTCTCCCTTGTTCTCTCCTTGTTCTCTCTCTTGATCTTAGATTCTCCTCCTACTTATTGTCTCTGCCTACCAGCCCTTCCTATCCCTTTCCTGCCTAGCTATTGGTTGTTCAGTTAGACCAATCAGATACCTTAGGCAGACAAGGTGAAACAAATGCAACAAATTTTTACATAATCAAACAAATGCAACATAAACAAATATAACACATTTTACATCATTGACAAAGGCAGAAGAAACCGATGTAACACATCTTCACACAGTTAAGTAATATTCCTCAGCATAAACACATCTTTACATAGTTAAATATTACACAACACCAAAAGGATACAAATAGGAAAGGAAGAAGTCAAAGTATCTTTATTTGCAGGTGATATGCTTATATACATAAAAGATCCCAATGACTCCACCAGAAAACTCCTATAGCTGATGAAAACACTCATCAAAGTAGCAGGGTATACAATGAATGTGTACAAATCGGTAGTCTTCCTATGTGCCAAGATCAGAGAAAGAAATCAGAATAAAATCCAATCCATCACAATAGCCTCAAAAATAATTTTAGAAAACCAGTATAACCAAGGAAGTGAAAGACTTGTCTTATAAATCTTCAAGACACTGAAGAAAGAAGTTGAAGTACCAGAGGGTAAACAGATCTCCTATGCTCATGGATTGGTAGGATTACCAAAGCAGCCTACAGATTCAATATAGTCCTCATCAAAATTTCAATGCAATCCTTCAAAGTGCAAAAACAATATTAAAATTTACGTGGAAGCACAAAAGACCCAAGAACGCAAGAATACTGAAGAATAAAAACACTGCTGACAATATCACTGTGCCTTATTTCAGGTTCTATTATAGAACCATAGTAGCAAAAACATGATACTGACACAAAAACAGACACATGGACCAGAGGAGAATAGGTCCAAGGACCCAGACAGGAGTTCATGCAACTACAGTTACCTGTTTTTTTTTTTAAACAAAGACTAAAAAAACATATATTAGAGAAGAGGTAGCATCTTTAATAAATGGTGTTGATTCAAAAATGAAACCTGATTCTTCTCTCTCTGCACACAAATCACTTCCAAGAGGATCAATCTCAGTGTTAGACTTGAAACTCTGAAATGTCTAAAAGAAAGAGTACACTTCAGAATATAGACTTCCTGTACAGGACTCTAGTCACCCAGGAAGTAAGACAACAGTCATCAAGCGGGACTTCATAAAATTAAAAAAAAAATGTCTGTGCTGCAAAGGAAAACTTTTAATCAACCAAAGAGGCAGCCTGCAGGATAGGGAAAGTCTGCACGTGTACATCGGACTGAGGGTTAGTGTCTATGAAATACAAGGAAGTGAAAAAAACTAAGCATCACGAAAACAAACAACCCAATCAATCAGTGGGCTATGGGGCTAGGTGTAGTAGCATATGCCTTGATCTCAGCACTCAGGAGGCAGAGATGGGGGCATCTCTATGAGTATGAGGCCTGCCTGGACTACAAATTGAGTTCCTGGCATGCCAGGGGTACATAATAAACGAATCTTTAAAAAAAAAATAAGTGGAGTACAACTGAACAGAAAGGTCTCAGAAGAAATACTTTTAAAAATATTCACTGTCTTTAGCCATCAGGGAGATGCAAAGTAAAACTACTTTGTCAGAGTGGCTAAGTTAAGAAAACAAAAGGCATCAGTACGTACTGAAGAGGATATGGGACTATTCGGTATGGGGAACACTTGAACACTGTTGAGAGGGGTACAAACAGGTGAGAATTGGTGTGGCCATTCCCCTAGAAATACATCTATCATATGACACAATTCTACCTCTCCTGGGCATCTACCCAAAGGACTTCTTACCATGAAGACACCTGATTGTCCATCTTCACAGCTTCTCTATTCACAATAGCTATGACATAGAACAGCTCAGATGAAGAATAGATAATGAAAACGTGGACAATGGACAATTTATTCAGCTGTAAATAAAGATGAAATGATGAAGTTTCATTATGGATGGAACTAGACAACATTATTCTGAGTGAGGTAACCCGACCTAGAAGACAAATGTCACATATTCTCATTCATATGCAGATTTTAGCAGTGAATTTTCTGACTCTTGTGTTTAATTTGAAGTACTCATAGAATCAAGGAAACTAGAAAGGGACAATTAGAGGGGTGGTAGAGGAAAGATCCCAGGGAGCTGAGAGAGTAGAACACAGGTGACTGGAGAGGAAAGGGGAATAACGGGAAGGGAGGCTTACTTGGAAAGAGGGATGGGAGGGCATAGCAGAGGAGTGTGCTGGAAGAGGTATAGCCAACTTTAAGGGTATTTGAAATGCCATATGGAAGTCTAATATTTTATGTTTCACACACATAGATTCATATACAAGAGTTTAATTGGAGTTACCCTACACAAGGGATTGTTTCAACCTAGAAGCTATAGGTTGCTAAATGAAAAGCCTAGTACCATGTGTGGACTACCACTATTTTAGTTGCTTATCAGAGGTGTTCCAGAGATCTCCCAGACAACACAGGACACTTTATAGTTTGTGGTTACCCACCAGAACCTGATGGTAAGACCCTGTTGCTGAAGACACCATATTTATTGGTCACAGGGCATGGATGAAACAGTCAACTGGGTGAAGAGGAAGCACACAGACTGGGAGAAAATCTTTGCCAGCTATACATCTGACAAACAATTAATATTCAGAATATATAAAGAACTCTATATAGACAATAAAAACAAAAACAAAAACAAAAAACCCAAATCCCAAACCAACAAAGACCCATTCCAAAAAACTGGGCTTAGAACCTGAACAGAGAGTTCTCAAAAGAAGAAAAAGATGTTCTTTGTCCCTAGCAATTAGGGAAATGAAAACTAAAGCAACTTTGAAGTTTTATTTTATCCCCATCAGAATGGCAAAGATCAACCAAACAGCTAACAACAAATACTGGTGTGGATGTGGGGGACAGGGGAACCAGCCCTCAGGCACATTTTTGGGGATTGTAGGCTGGTATAACCACTATGAAAATCAGTGTGGAGAATTCTCAAAAACCTATGTAAATCTGCAATATGACCTGGTTCTACCACTCCTCGGCATATGCCCAAAGGATTCAACACCCTGCTCTACAGATATTTGTTTGGCCATGTTCATTGCTGTTCCCATCAAAGAAGCTAGGAAATGGAAACTTCCTCAATGTCCTCAGCCACCAAACGGATGATGAAAATGTGGTCCATATACTAGTGAACACTCTTCAGCGGTAAAGAGAAACAAAATCATGACCTTTGCGGGTAAGAGGATGGAACTAGAAAATATCTTGTTGAATGATGTAACCCAGACCCAGAAAGACAAACATCACATGTTCTCTCTCATCAGAGCCTACTAACTCCAAAATTGCAGAGACCAGGAAAGTAGAAAAGGGACTGTTTCCAGGGTAGGGGGGATGGAGGAGCAATAGAAAGGGGAGAACAATAGGGTTCATGTATCTGATCAGGGAAATGAGAAAAAAAGAGGGGATCTAACTAGGGAGGAGAGGGAGGTAAATACAGAAGAAGGAGAGAGGATGGTAAAATAATGAGGATGTCTGAAAAGGCCACAAGGAATCACATGATTAACCATCTACCTAAACAACCACTATAATACAAAAAGTTGATATATAAATACATATATCATTTACATGAGAAGCCCCTTTTGAATTATTGGTAAGGGTTGTCCAAGAGACTCCAAAAATTTTACAAACCATTGATATTGCCCTTGGTTGCTCCACAGAGGTGGAGGAAGGTAATTCCCTATTGCTGAAGACACCATGCACTTCGGACACGGGGCCCAGAGGCCCCTGAGCTGGAACGGACCTGAGTGCCTTCTCCCTGAGGACTCGCTTTCATGGTATCAGAAGACACCACACAAGCTTCCAAAGGAGGGAACCAACCAATAGTCATATCCAGCTATGGTGCCTATGAACCACGACAATGACCAGCATAGCACAATAACCCAAGGGTGCAGCAGTGGTGTGCAGGCCTTGGTGGAAAGCAAGAGCTCTCTGATTGGACTTGAGACCTGCTTAACAAGGGGGAGTTGTGGCTAGCACCCAGGGACGGTGAAGTCAAGTCTCTTGGAGAACCTACAACCACCACTTTACTAATTTAACACAATCCCTCACTACATTCAAAATACTTGTCCTTATACCCAAAGAGAAGTAAAGACCTCACTCATCAAGAATCCTCTCTGCAACAGATCGATGCCATTACAGAAAACCCCAAGCAACCAAAATGCAGCATTGTAGAGACCAGACGCAATGAATACATCTACAAAACATTCCCTCACCTAAGGCTCAGGGAACACTGTAGAAGAGGGATGGAAAGACAATAAGAGCCAGAGGACCAGAGAGTTGGCTGTGAGACTGTGTCTCCAAGGAATGTCAAAAGCCACATCCATAAAATTTTGTTAACATGACTACCTAAGCATGAACTGAACAGAGATGCCAACACCAGACATGTCAAAGTGGATGGGGCAAGACCATGAAACCTCAACCTTAGCTGGTTATGCAATACCAAAAGGTGAACCCTGACAACATACAGACAAGTAACATTATACAGACTGAGCAAGTTACATTTATACATGTAATAACAATTAATGACAAAAAAGGCTGTGAACTTGAAAGAGAGCAAGGAGGAGTGTATGGGAGCTGTGGTAATTTGAAAGAAAATGACCTGTTGTGGGATATTTGATGGCACTGTAAAACTTGGAGACTGTGTTAATAAAATTAACCTTGGATGGGGGCGGGGCCAATTACTAGTTGACAGGAATTAGCCATAGAGAGGATGGAGAAGCCAGGAATACCAATAGAGAAACTCAGAGGAAAGAGTAGAAAGAGACTTAGAGATTTTTTTTTGGCTTGGGATGGGTGGAGAGATGCTCTCTTGCTGGGTCTCTGGCCAAAACAAAGGTCAGCTGGTTGTTTTTTGACTTCTCAGATCTGTTAGGTTTTCATCCCAATATCTGACTCCTGAATCTTTATTGGTAAATAGAACAACTCAAATGAAAACAATGGCACCCAGAAAGAGTGGTGTTAATGGGAGGCATAGCCTTGTTAGAGTAAGTGTAGTTTTGGTGGAGGAAATGTGTCACTGTGGAGGTGGGTTTTAAGGGCTCATATATGCTCAAGTCACGCTCAGTGAGACAGATGTAAGACTCTCAGCTCCAGCACCATGTCTGCCTGCACACCACCACGTCACACCATGATGACGATGGACTAAACCTCTGAAGTGGAAGCCACCACAATTAAATGTTCTTCCTTTAGAAGAGTTGCTGTATTCATGGTGTCTCTTCACAGTAATAGAAACCCTAAGATAGAGGGTTTGGAGAGAAGAGAGGGATGGGAGAAATGATAAAATTATATTATAACCTCAAAAATATAGGAAAAAAACCCTAGGGACATTTGTGTTTAAATGTTAATCAAGAGTCCAGAAGCCAAGAGAACCATACATGGTTTTGATGTGGTCACAATATTTATTTATAATATGTTTCACATATATTAACAATAGAGGATGACACTTGTTCATATAACGAGTATACCGTGCTCTGGTATTTCTGTGGAGTTGGAGAATACTGTCAGGGTTTTCCTAGTCTCTTTGGTCTTGGAAAGCTTGGGCAGGCTTTCTCAAGCAAAATGTCTTGTGACCACTGCTTCAGCACTTCCATTTCTGAAAGAAGTTAACAAAAGGTGGATTGGCAAAAGCGCAGAAAGACTTGGGCATCTTATATGCCAGTTCATTTCTCACACCAACGCTGAAGACCACGGGAAACCCGGCAGGGTATTAGGCTCCCACCATGAGGGGAAGTCATCTCATTGGCCAAAGTTTTCACGTAAAAGGTGGTCGGTCTCCACGGCTCAGAATCTGCTCCTGTAGCTCTCTGAGTATGCTCAGGGGTGCTGAAGGCCATGAGTATGCCGAGGGGCGGTAAGGCTACAATCCTGCTGTTCAACTTTTGTCTCGATGCTGGTAAACTTGGGTGTCTTTGAGGATATCTTGACAAAACAGCAGGAGATCCCCCCTTTCCCAGTGTCACTCTGTAATGAAGCTATTGATGGACCCTCCCAGTGATGGCGAGGAGTCCAGGCACCATGTACCAGAGTAAAGCGTATTCCCAACAGCAGCAGGAAGAAACGAGTTCGGCTACATCCAAAAACGGCAGTTTTCTAAAAATAAGTATAAATAGTGGATCTTACCCGAGCCAAGCAATTTTATCCCTTGGGAATTGTCTTTTTGTTACTCCCTTTTAGTAAGTGTTTGTATTTTTTACTCTGAAGATTACTTTAAAAACATAATATTAGCACCAAGGCAGCATATTTCTCCCAGAGATCACATGAAACGGAATAGATATTATAATTAGCAGTTGGTACAATCCGTGATGTTGCTCACTCGCTTAGTGGCTAATGAAACGTTCCCACAATTGCCAAAAATACCCTTGTTCAACTCACGTAGCACCTCGATGACAGTTAGGTTGTTAAAAAAAATAATTACAATTCTCAAAAGGTAACAGTAAAACACATTTTCAGGTAACAAGTAAACAACAGTGTACCGTGATAATGAAGGGTCACCTTGTCATATACTACATATAATGTAGAGTACGTAAAATGCAGTGGTATGACTGCAAGGGAAGACGTCATGCACAGGCAGTCGCAATAAAATCATTTTACGTACAAAAATATTACATCACAATAAATAATTTCAAACATAAATATTAAACTTTACAGCATTAGGGAATTCCACAGGTTGAGTATCCCTCATTGAAATGCTTGAGACCATCAGTGTGTATTTCAGACATTTCGAAGACTTGGGGATGTTTTCATAATGAGAGATCTTGGGGATGGGACTCAAATCTGAATATGGTATTCACTTATGCTCCCTTTGTTTAAATGGAATTGGGGTTTACTAGGAGATTTTTTAGTGTAGATTTTAAGCAGTAGGGTACTCAGGAAGAGAGTAATGCATGCCCAAGAACATGGGATATGGGCCTCATTGGTGTTTCCTATGTACCTTCACATATATGACAGAAACATAAGTTTGTATGGTACTTCAATAAATTTTGTGTATGAAACAAAGTTTCATAGCATGAAATATTCCATTTGAGGTCCCATGCTGGTACTCAAAAGGTTTCAGGATTCAGACCTTAAATTTTTGAATAAGGGATGCTCAACCTGCATATATATATATATATATATATATATATATATATATGCATATGTACACACATATACACACACATTCACACACACACAAGCAGACAGGTCCGTACGCACGCACACAGATGCACCCAAATTTAAGGTGGAGGTATTGAATTACTATCCTTCATCCGTTCCATAATGGCTTCCTCGTCAGAGCCCCTGAAAGAAACAAGCCAGGAGTTACAAACTTTCTACACCAAAGACTGGAAGTCAAGAGAAGGCAAATCAGGTACTTTCACATGCAGAATTATAAAGCATCACTGAGGATCTTCTCCAGCTTAGAAAGTGAATCTCTATTTATTTGGTCATCTTTTTACTTACTTCTTTTCCATAAGCAACACAGAAATGGGCTAGAGAGGTAGCTTCATAGTGGGGTGTCTGTCTAGTAGTGTGAGGTCCTGGGTTTGACCTCCAGAACCACAAAAGGAGAGCTGTAGTGATATTTTGTTTGCGATCTAACAAATAAAGCTTGCCTGAAGATCAGAGTGTGGAGCTAGCCAACAGTTAGCCATAGAGGCCAAGCAGTGGTGGCACACACCTTTAATCCCAGCACTCGAGTGACAGGCAGAGGGATCTCTGTAAGTTCAAAGCCACCCTGGGCTACCTGAAAGTGATTTAGTCTAAAAGAGAAACAGAGCCAGGTGGTGGTGGCTCACACCTTTAATAGCAGTACTTGGGAGTCGCACACCTTTAATCCCAGCACTAGCAAGATGGAGACAGGAAGGGACATGGAGGAGGAGACAGGAGCTCATGGCATTCAGTCTGAAAATTCTTGGAGACAGGATCTTGTCCCCTTCAGTCTGAGGATTTGGTAGGAGTAAAAAGAACATTAGTGGCTGACTGCCTTGGTTCCCTGATCTTTCAGCTTTTACCCTAATATCTGACTCTGGGGTTTTATTATTAAGACCAGCTAGAATTCGTGCAACAGAGAACAGGCAGGTGGCATATGGAGGAAAGGCACTTGCTGGAAGGCGAGAGCTGACCCCTGTGAGTTAGTCTCAGATCCATAGGCATGTGAACGTATGTGCATGCCCCAACACATACACACATAAGTGAACGTAATTTAAAATTAAAGAAAAAAAAAGAATAATTACAAAAGAAAGAGAAAAAAGTTCAGTGCCTAGAAATGCAATAATATTTAAATGTTAAGACATTTCCTTCTAGTCTTCTTACATACCTGTAAATTTTACATGTAAATTTTGTACATATGTACTCAGATTTCATGCCAGATAACATATACAAGAAATGCAGATATAAATCACATATGAAAATGGGGTCTCTAGCATATATCTGCTGAGTTTTGTGTATTTCCACCACATCTCACCTTATTGAATCCTACGTCTCTCCTCTGTTCCACCCCTGTCCTGTGTGTGTGTGTGTGTGTGTGTATGTGTTTTTCTCCAGCCCAGTCTGTCCTAGAATTCACACACTGTTGTTTTGTTCATTGTGCTTGTTCTAAGGGTCAAGCCCTGTACCTTGTTCATGTTGAAAAAGTGTTTTACCTCTGAGCTACAGTCTCAGGCCAAATCTCTTTTTGCTCTTAGAAGTGATCCTCTTCCAAATGAAGCTGTCAGTCACCTGCCTCCCAGTAGGTACAATATCTCAGGCCACCAGATGCTCTACTTCAGAACTGACCATGTGATCCCACCAGAGGTAAGGAGAAGTGTTATTTATTTCTTTATTTACTTATTTACTATTTTGCATGTGGGTGCTTTGCCTGCCTGTATGTCTGTGTGCCTGGTGCCCGTGGTGACCAGAGGTAAGTATAAGATTTCTAGAACTGCCATGTGGGTACTGGGAACTGAAAACAGGTCATCTCGAAAAAACAACCAGTGCCTTTAACCACTGAGGCATCTCTCCCGCCCGAGGAGAGCTATGTTGCAGAATGGTTGCGGATGGCATTTAGTTTAATTAGGAGCTATAATGATGATGTAATCTTAGCAAGGCCTGGGAGTGGGAAAGGTGGCATGCTGAGAAAGAAGCAACACAAGGTTCTCTCTGCCGATCAACGGAGAAGACAACACTGCGGAGCCCTATGCAGCTATGCCTGCAGAAGGCATGGCACACGGGCATCTCAGTGAGCACATTTTCTTTGCCTTTTGCAACACAAATGATACGAATTTAAGGTTGCAAGTCTGCCCAGATGTGATGATGTACACCTGCAGTCCCAGCACTTGGGAGAGAGAACCATAAAGACCCTGCGTTGGGGCTAGCTTGGGCTAAAAAGCAAGAGCCGGGTCTACAAAGATATAAAAAGAATACTTTCAATACTGGTGTTTACCTAAACATTTGTCAGAGAGCAACTCATGTGTTGGAGCAGAAATGAGCAATGTCCGGTGGGAGGGGAACTGAATGGGCCACTGGAAGTTACAGGGAAGGTGGAGAGAGGAATATGACAGGAGGAGACAGGAGCTCATGGCATTAATCTGAAAATTCTTGGAGACAGGATCTTGCCCCCTTCAGTCTGAGGATGCTGAAGGCATCAGGATAATGAAAAGTGTAGTCTTTTGCCCAGCAGAGGGAGCACTTGTTGGCATATGAGTCTCCTGCAGATTTTGATATAATAGAGATTCTGATTTCTTATATAGAGTTGTGTGCGCGGGGAGGGTGCATTAAGATCCGCATTTACAACAAGATCTAGATGACACTGAACTGTTGGTCCCACTGTGAGTGGCAAATCTGCAGTGACTTGGAGCAATGCTGTTGGTGTAAGCACTCACTGGGGCCTGCAAGGGAAGGTCGTTGTGACCTTAAGGAAACCAATGGTTGTGGGCCTCAGCTTCTTCTACCGCAAAATAAGGACAGGAGCTGTACCTCAGGATTCATTATGAGGATTCAGTGAAACCATGCCTGGTAAGCTGCTCAGCACAATGGGGCCAGCAAACACTGTGATTATAGTAGTCATGCAGGGCTTATCTCAGCCCCCTGCATCACAGTTTTTAATATTCAAAACATAGAGCTCAGGAAGTGAGGTTCCTGGCAGTGAAGCCCAGCAGGCAGGTTTTCAACAGGCAATACAGAGGAACTAATGTCTGAGGCCTGAGGCTCCGGTTCAAGAGTGAGGGACAGATGGCTCAGCACAGAGTCAGATAAGCAAGAGTGTTATTATTGGGTCAGCTTCATGATGCTGGACAGTAGGCCTGTCTGGAGGAAAGGACACTCACTCCTATCTGCTCATCATTAGGCTACTGAGGAAGATGAAAGGGGCAGGGAGGGCACTTACCTTAGTTATGAAACTCGCACCTCCAGGCCAGTGCCCGAGGATGGAGTGCACTTCCCACAGTAACCGCCGCATTTCCCTACAACCCGGGTACCATCCTGCAAAAACACGCATCACCTTAGATGACTTGTAAGGTTAGGGATTTCGGGGGCTTATAACTGGTTTTGAGGGAAACGAATCTCTGTACCCATAATAAGTGTTGAAATGAAACTCGACACACCCAAACCAGTCTAATTGCATAGGCCGGCAGACGAGGCTCACAGATTAAATCCAGACACCTACCGTCTGGCTCTGGTTGACCTAAAAGCTAGAGTGGTTTTAATCTTGTTGGTTTGTCTGAAACAAAGCAAGGGTTTTGCTATGTATCCCAGGTTGACCTCAGCCTCCCAGAGTTTGAGATTAAAGGTATACATCTCCATGCCTGGTTAGTTTTGACTTTATTATGCAGTCGAGGAAAATCAAACTAAGTCTAGTGTATCTTGACACCTGAAAATTGTACAAAAATTCAAATTTTGGCCATGTCAGCGTCACTTATGTGCCTACAGCCTATAGCTGCTTTCACGCTGTCATAGAGAAAAGAGTAGATTCTAACTCAGTGCTGCTGCCCAATACACCGAGAATCCCAGCCACGCAACTCAGCTCTTGCGAGGGTGAGGTGTTTGGAGAGATCATAGCATTTTCATACTACAGTTGCGAGGGCGAATCTTCATTGTCAGCTTGTCTGGATTTTAGCGTCACCTAGAAAGACAATTCTGGATGTGTTCCAGAGGAGGGGAGCACGCACTCTCAATACAGGCTCAGAGCTTAGACTGAACCAAAGCCCAGAAGAATCAGAGAGCATGATGTGTTCCCCATGCATCTTTTTGCTTTCTACCATGGATGCCATGCGGTCACCATCTCGCTCCTGCCACTGTGCTTTCTCACCACGATGGCCGCACCCTGAGACCAAGAAGGAGGAAACCCTTCCTCCTTCCAGTTGCTTCTGTTGTGTATTTTGTCACAGCAATGGGACAAGTGACTAACATGCGGCCAGCCTGCTGCACTGTGATAATCAAGAAAAAGATGAGAACAGTGGGTTTTAAATGACCTGCTTTTAATACACAAGGGCGTGTGAGTGTTCTGGGACCAACTTCAGGCGACAGATGACTGCGTTTATCACACCGTGGCAGCACACAGGTGCTTAAGGAAGAAAACATATGCTGACGTCACCACACTAAGCCCTTGTTACAATGTTTCCAATGTAGCAGGAAGCAGTGGTCAGAACGTGGAAAATTTAAGATAGGCTATCAACACAGCATACTTGGTTCACAACCACGGAAAGTGAGACTAGGTGCATTCCCTGTGGCTCAACTGTTAGCAAAATCACAAAAATAATTTACCCACTGAGCTAATTATGTTCGGTTTAACAGCAAGGACTGGAGAAACAAGAGAGGAAATGAGCAGGCCTGAGAAAATCGGCCCCTTGGCAAGAAGGGGTTCTTGCAAGTCCCTGGGAACGGGAGGCAGGGCATCAGTCAGTTAAGAGAAAGGCAGACAGATCACTTGGTCTAGTTTTTCTCTGGCTCCCGATGAGTCAACAGATCTTGCTGTTTATTTGAGGAGGCAACACTCACTCTGAGGAAACTAGAACGGATGCCTGTGCACTGCCTCTGTTAAACAGACAGATTCCAAGAGGCTGAGAAAGAACTAGAGCAGAGGGCCCGAACAACTCTCTGGAGATGTTCTATCAGTTACTTTTCTCACTGACAAAAATCCCTCACAAAAGCAGCTTGAGGGAGGAGAATGGGTTTATTTGGGGCCACAGTTTGAGAGTCATGTGGGGGAAGGCATGGCAGTTGGAGGGTGAGCAGCTGGTCACACCAATGCAGCCATCATCAGGAAGCTGAGAAACAGCGCGGGTGCTCAGCTCACAGTCCGTCTCCTTTCCTGGGAGCCCAGCCCATGTGATGTCACCACCCAGTTCTAGGATTAGTTTTGGCGAGACCTAGAGCCTGAACACTGGACTCATCCCGTTGTGCAGGAGTGTAAGGACTTAGCATCAGTCAATATTTTGAGTAAGTTTAGTGAGGTCAGAGATGAGAATAAAAACTGTTCTCTGTCACTGCAAGTGAACCTTTAGTGGCTTTGAACATTAGCTTTGCTACCAAGTCTGGAAAAGTCCTTAAGAAACGTAGCCTATAACCGAGGAAAATGAGCCTTACAGGGAAAACTTACACTATGTTAAAGTAGTACTGCTTACATAATAAGTGATGTTGAGCTTCTTAAGCATTCTTTCTGGGTCACCACCAGTTATAATAAGGAGCCGCATGCATCTCTATCCTGCACACACTCACAGTGATTGTTTCCTGAGCACAAACTGCAGACCCTATAGTGCAGTCTGGACTTTAATGTGAGGAGAAAAGAAGTTTCATATTTCAAAATCCATTTAACTAGGTTATTTAACAAGAAGCTTCCATAAAATTTTCATCTGCACACAATTCATTGAAAAGCAGGTATCACGGTGCTGGAGAGAAGGCTCTGCAGTTAAGAATGCTCACTGCTCCAGAAGAGAACCCAGACTTGGTTCCCAGCACCCATGCCAGGCAGCTCACACTGCCCCTAACTTCAGTTCCCAGAGCATCTGTTAAATGGGCAAACATACTTCTGTAGTGAAATAACACATATCAGCCATTGGCACAGGGCTCATTATAACCTGTGTGCTTAACAAGTTGCTAACATGGAGATATCTGTGTGTTATCATGGAGACACTTGTGTATCTGTGCACATGTGGTTTGTGTGTATGTATGGAACCTGGGGCCACCCTTGGGTATTGTTCCACACTTGCTGAAATAGGGTCTCCTACTGGCCTGACACTCACCAAATAGGCTATGGCTGGCCAGTGAGGCCCAGGGATCTGCCCATCTCAGTGGCTGGGACTGTAAGCATGTGCTGCCACACCCAGCCGGCTACTTTATGTGGGTTCCTGAGATGGAGCATAGTGCTTTGTTGACTATATCTTTCTGTCCTTACAAATTAATTTTGTGAGAACCTCCATTCTAGCCTGTCTTCACTGACAGAAAAGACCTGAGCAGTAATACATTGGAAAGAAAATAAAGTTGCTATTGGCTTTACGGTAGTCACACTATCTCCTCCAATGAGACTCTGCTAATTGAGGCAAAGCAGATAGAAGCTGAGCTAAGCTAAACTATCGATGATGATACTACTCTCAGAGGATGCTGAAGATGGTGCTAGCATGTCAGCATCCCTGCAGTTGCCAGACTGAAAACAAAGCAAAACAAAATCTCACAGTAAGGAAACATGGCTGCCATGGAGACAGCTTCTTTCGGAGAAAAAAGGCGCTAGAAGCCCTCACTGACATGTAATGAAACCCTGGTTTTCATTTCTTTATTACAGTCTAATTCTCTCTTAAATAAATATTTTGTTAATAATCGCTCCAGCTGCTGCATTTAAATGAAGAAAATGACTCACTGCCTCATTAGGCGTAGCTTGTATTCTTAATTTTCACTAAGTCTTTAATTTTTCTCAGGGGATAGGATTTTGAGAATCCAGTGTCTGTGATTTAGCGAGGGGTCTGTCTTCGATGGAAGTATGCTCATTTGCCTGTCTTTAGTGGAAGGGGAAGGAGGCTCAGGTTTGTTAAGAAAATCCATAGTGATATTTACAATTAAAGACATAATTTTAGGACTTCAAATGAAATGTTAGGGTTAAGATGACATGCAAAATGAACTTTTTCTGAAACTCCCTACAAAACACAGCACACACATACATTTTTCTCCCAAACACAGTCTCAGACAACTATGTACATACAAATAGACGCATAAACACAGTATGGTTTCCATAGAAACGTGCAGACTAAAATGTACAAGCATAAAAAAGTGAATCTTCAGAACTCGACCTTGTAGGTCTGTGGAATGCTTCGGAGACTTGGTAAATAGTGGGTTTTCACAGGGCAACCCATACACATACACTGGATTCCACTATACCATGAGCACACACGTGCAAACATGTACGTTTATTTCTTAACTCTGTCATTGTAAAGGAATTCAGAGGTAGAAAAAGCCTGTTTGCATCACACAGTATAACTTTCATTGCTTTATAAAGCAATTATTGTATTTACAATCCTTCCTGTGGCACAAGGAATTCCGGATAGGTGACAGTCCCAGAGAACAGGCTCCCTGCACCTTAAATATAAGGAAGGCGGGGACACCCTGAGCACCAACCTCAACCAGCCGGAAGAGGGCGCCCTTCCAGCGGCCTGGTCCTGAAGACCCAGTGGAGATCTCTGACCTGAAGATGGTGAGCGGGGCTACAGCAGAACTCTAAACAGGTCTGAAGAGACCTTCCTTGTCATGAGCACATTTGGAACTGAGGGGACCAGAACGTTCCTGGCGCTCGAGCTCAGAATGTGGCCTTTGTCCCTCACTTCGAAGTCATGGTCTTGCTTCTGTTCACTTAGCCCTTACGGAGGGAATCTAAGCTGAGTCAGTGAGAATTATCAGACCCTCCAAACAAGCACTGGCCTGGAAATCCGATGTGAGGTGTGGACAGCTCCCCCAGGTTCAACCTGCAGCAGGCAGCCTCAGGGAGCTTCTGCAAATGGACAGTAAGCCACAAGGTAGCAAAGATGCCACGACATCAGCTGCTGTCTCTTATGCCACTGCATCTGCCCTGATTTCACAAGAACCCAAGAATCCAATGTTGAGCACCCACACTGCATGTATGGGGACCTCTTGAAGGGATGGAGGACACCTCTCAGCAACTATAGAGGGCCTTCAGTACACAGCCAATGGCCACAGTGCCGCAGGTTAGACAGAGTCCACTACAATGGATCATCAGGCATGTACCTCTTTGCCTGCATCCTCAATCTGACGCCTGAAAAAGTGACCCTCCTCACTTGCTGTCCCACTTAAGTTGGGAGGGTCCAGAATCAACGTGTAAGCTTCCAAACAAAGCACAGCTCTGGAAGGCTCGGACCTGCCAGGGTTTCCCTTCGAACAGGTTCATTTATCTGCAGTCGACTGTGCCTTGAACATACTACATAGAAAATTCATAGAAAAAACGATTCCTAAGTTTTAAAATCCATGCCGCTCTTTCCTTTCTGCCACCGCCATGCCATCCAGACTAAGGAAGACCCAGAAACTCGAGGGCCACGTGAGCCAAGGCCACATCAGCAAACATCAAACATTGCAAGCATCCAGGAGGATGCGGGAATGCTGGAGGCGCGCATCATCACAGGATCAACTTGGACAAATATCACCCAGGTTACTTTGGGAAAGTTGGTATGAGGCATAACCACTTAAAGAGGAACCAGAGCTTCTGCCCGACTGTGAACTGGATAGATTGTGGGTGCTGGTCAGTGAGCAGACACGGGTTAACGCTGCCAAGACCAAGACTGGAGCTGCTCCCATCATTGATGTCCTGCGGTCACGCTACTACAAAGTTCTGGAGAAAGGAGAGCCCCCTAAGCAGCCTGTCACCGTGAAAGCCACATTTTTCAGCAGAAGAGCTGAAGAGAAGATTAAGGGCATTGGAGGTGCCTGAAGCCACTCAGGGAGGCCAGTTAGATGCTAACATTTAAAAAAAAAAAAACCATGCCACTCTGAATATGATGAAACTTCTCGCTATCATGTTTTACCCCACTTGGTCCAGCATATCCCTGGCATACATACACCTGCTCCTCAGAGACTCAGAGCATCCTAAGATGAAACTTCTCACTATCACGTTCTACCCCACTTGGTCCAGCGTATCCCCGGCATACATACGCCTGCTCCTCAGAGACTCAGAGCATCCCACTAGCCCATCAATTGCTCTGTTATTACGGTTTGCAGTCAAGGAACTCTGACATAGCCCGACACTCCGTCACAGCTCCTGTACATACACGTCATCTCGTAGGCATCCCATGTAGCATCGTCACACGATGAGGCGAGCACGAGGTGTTTTACAGCAAATATTCAAACATCTCTGCTTAGAATACACTGCTACAATTGCTTTTATTTTATTATTCAATTAGAAGTTGTTGTTAATCTCTTACTGGGCCCTATTTGTAAATTAAGCCATCATAGGCATGAACAGGCAGAGGAAAACCAATAAAGTTAGAGTTTGGTACTTCCTGAGATCTCTCCAGGCACAAGAGGGGCCCACTGCATCTGAATGGTAAGAATGAGTTGTCTTAGTTACGTAAAGACAGGCATCAAGGTTCTTTCCGCTGTGAACAAGGAAGTGCACAGAAACTTTGTCCCCAGGGGTGAGGTGGCATCTCTGGCTTTCTGTGGCATTACAGATCCATGTTTAACCTGCACCACTGGGATTTCCTTTTAGTTATTCCCAAGCAGGCTTAGGGAAGCGAGGCTTTCATTGTGGGGGGCATCGACTGGGAGTGGGAATGTTACCCAGTTACGCAGACCTATTGAAGGTCTGAATGCGACAAGCAGGTCGCTTTAACAAAGGGCAGGAGTTTTCAAACCATATTGACTGGAATATGGCATCACCCTGGAAACCATCAGAGATCTATGTTCCTGGTTTCTTCTAGATAGATTTGGGGCATTTGTGGGCTCAGTTATAGAGCATGTGCTGAACCCTACATATGATCCCAGTATCAAGAATGGGGGGAAAAAGAAAAAGAAAAAAAGGAGAAGGGAGAGTAAAAAAAAAAAAGTTGGCTGTGGTTTATGAAGCCCTGTGGGTAACACTGCAGCACCTGCTTCTTCTGTAGGACTTGGCTTCAAATAAGGTCACAGGGTTTCTTGTCAATATTTTAGCATTCTTACTAAAAAGTGAATGTTCCTAAGACTTTCACAATTTTGTTTTAATTTAAAAATATTCTATTTAGTCAGCAGTGGTTGTGCACGCCTTTAATTGCAGCAATTGGGAGGCAGAGGGAGGCAGATCTCTGTGAGTTTGAGGCCAGTCTAGTCGACAGAGCTAGTTCCAGGACAGATAGGGCTGTTATACAGAGAAACCCTGTCTTGAAACACCAAGAAAAAGAGTACTATTTAATATTTATACATACTTGTACTATATTCTGACCAAACCTACCCCATTTATTCCGTTTCAATCTCTTCCCGATCCCTCTACCACACTGCCTTCCAACTTCATGTTGTCTCCCTCTGATTCCTAAAAGCCAACTGAGTCTGTTGGCAGCTGCCTGTATGTGTGTGGCTGTGGGACCGTGTGCTGGGACATAGGTAGCCTCTCAGGGCTGCATCCCTGCAGAAAACCGACTCTTCCCCAACAACCCTCAACTGCCAGTGGCGTCTTGGGCTGGGGTGGGTCTTCATGAGCCCCTCCTCCCTCCATGCTGGGCTTTGGACTGTTGTGATCCTGTGCATGTCCTGCGCATGTGGCCACAGCCACTGTGAGTTCGCGGAGAGAATCTCAGACACAGTTGCTGCAGAGGTCCACACCTGTGGCTCGTACAATGCTTCAACTTGCTCCTCTGTGATGATCCCTGAGTCTTGGAGGCAGGAGGTGTTCTTCAGGAAGAGAGCTGTACCTTTTCCCAACCACAATGCTGGAAGTCCGTTTCCACGGATCACCCCTAGGGGGTGCTGCTCTGAAGCTAAACCAGCAATTCTGCTCTAGACTGCCCAGAGGTAGGAAGCCAAGTTCTAGCTTCTTTATATTTACAGAGGTGGGGGGGGGGGAGAGAAGGGAGAGAGAGGGGAGACAGAGAGATAGGCTGAGAGACAGAAAAGCCTGCTGATCTTCAGTTTGCCTGAGCTCCGGGAACTTACACTAAATTCTCAGAGGGTGGGAAACAACCTTGCAGTACTCATCATGTCCATAAGATGGCACCACAGCCTCTAGTTATTTTTAGTTTCTGGCTGAACTTTCAGCATTGAAATGGTCTAGCAGAATTTTAAGTATGTAAATTATATTATACATATAATATAACATGTATTACTAAGGTGATTTCACTTACCCACATCTAAAACAGTTAAAATTTTCAATTTTGGTCATGGAGACATATTGCACAAGTCAAAAAACCAACACAATGAAACATATTAATTTTATTTCTTGTAAAAATAAATCTATTTTTTAGGGGTCATGGGGGAATGGTAGGGAGAGAATATTGTAATATCGGGGTGCAGTCAAAGGTCACTGTGCCATTTCAACTGGGAGGGGAGGGCAGTACTTGTGATTAAATCACAAGCAATCAATGTGGCCATTGAATCGGATTTGTGATCCCTCACTAGCTTGGTGGCAAAATCAGGACTTGAGATGCAGATAGAACTCCAGAAGTTTAAAAAGGTGTCAGGAAACACATCCCCCCCGCCATCCTGGGCTTTTGGGCACAACAGGCTGAACTGTTACTTCATCTTTTGTTCCTAACCCCAAGGCAGCACACTTGAAAGACCTCCAAATTTAGCAAAAGAAAACATAGATACCAGTCAAATATGAATTTATATAAGCAACATATTACCTTACCTTAAGAGTAGCTCTAGTAGTGGGGCTTTAGAGACAGGGTCTAGCTATGCAGCCCAAGTGGGCCTTAAACTGAAGACACCCCTAGCTCTGCCTCCCCATTGCTGAAGCTACAAGTGGGTACCCACATAGTTGAAGACAGATAATTTTAAATATATACATATCCTATCCTAGTCAAGAAATAGGAAAAGAAACCATCTCACAGTTGCCTTGCAGCTCTAACTTGCAGCTCTAACTTGCAGCTCTAACTTGCAGCTCTAACTATCAGGTACTGCGCCTCACCTGGCTGCATTATTCTGGACTCAGGTCGGCTTTCCTCACCCGCTTCCTTTTCTTATCGACTCAGCTCAGGCACAGCTGAACAGGAGTGGGGAACCGTCCTCTGTCTCCAGGGAACTCTGAACAGGAGTGGGGAACCGTCCTCTGTCTCCAGGGGACTCTGAACAGGAGTGGGGAACCGTCCTCTGTCTCCAGGGGACTCTGAACGGGAGTGGGGAACCGTCCTCTGTCTCCAGGGGACTCTTGCACTGCTCTGAGAACTCGGTGGAAGGGCTGTAAGGGATGGGGGAGTTTCTGCCCCACTGTCTCTTAGAATCACCGTGGAGACACAGACCCAGAGGTCAGAGGGACCAGCTGGTGCCTTTACACTTCCCCGATGGCTCCACTGCACACAGGATGGGGGATTTTCTGACTGTGCTGTGCTTGTCAATCACTTGGGGCTCCTTCAGCTACAGAACTGGGCCCAGCAGACCAGAGTCCCAGGGCCTGCATTCCAGCGTGCCCTGGTGTTGCTGACAGGCCACGTGCACTGGGTGCAGGGTGGCCCCAAAGTGGATTATCATAGAAGCCAGGTGTATCCCTAACTTTCCAGACACTATCAGCCCATAACCTCTTCCTGTTTGGATCGCAATTGATTTTGAGCGGAAAAGGCAAAAGCAAAACAAAACATTATTTCCCTCGGTTCACACAGGTGAGTGTTCACACCTTCGACAGCAAAGGCGTTTGAGCTGTGTGTATTCTAGAGCCCCCCCCCCTTGTTTGATTAGGTAGTCCTCCCAGGTGCCTGGACAGCTTAGCATTTACTAGGTGGGAAAAGTTCCAACCAGGCGCAATGAGACTCCCCTGGGTCATTCCTTCCTCTATTTACGTTCTAAATCTTCTCTTGGCACTTTGCGGGGAGAAAGGGTTTGAAGAGTGGGAAAAGACACTGCACTGGCTTCTACAGTACACAGCCACCATATTCATAAAATGAAAGTAAGGGCCATCCCCCAACCCCCAAGCAATATGTAGCCTTACCGGAGACTTCTTGATGTCCGAAACGGCATAATTCCCTTGGGACGTCCATCTGGCAGACTCGGTTAAAGACAGGCCGGTCCCATAAAGGTTGATGCTAAAGCGCCCCTGGAACACATGGCCAACACAAAAGAATTTCAGCCCGGGAGACGTACCAAATGAAGCAAAGCTTTAGACGGGACACATTTAAAGGCACTTTGGTAAGGAGAAGGGTATTAATTAATTTTGGTGGATACTCATTGTTGAAGGTATCTTGTTCCGTTATCAGAGCCACATACTTTACATTCATGATTTCTAGATAGAGATTCTGTCTACACATTGTGAAACTCAGGACTGCAGGCGATTAACTCCTTCCAATACACAGTAACCGCCCAGGACTTCTAAATCCTCTCTCACAGCGTCCTCCAGGCGGCCTCCGTAGCACAGCAACCCTCCCTGGTGTTGCTCACAATTATCAGATTCCTTCACGACCAAAATGCCACAGTGTAATTTTTCTAACAAGATCTAGCTGCCAAAGTTTCCTGGGCTTCCAGTTCCCTGGGGCGAAGAGCAAGCACACTGTGTACCAAGCACCGCTGGATGTGAGTTCAAAGCAGAGGCGCGTTCCCCATAGCAGCCAGAAGAGGGCGCGCTTGGCCTGCTGAAGAAGCTTCCATCCCCACCCTTTGTAACCTCCCCCCCCCCCAGCCTTGCTCCAGGGACAGATTTTCCCAAAGGCCCCCAGGGTGTGTGTCCGGGTGTCTTGATATTTATCTCTAAGGATCCAGTGCTGCAGCTCGGGTCTTACTCTTTCAAAACCACCTCCACCACTGGCGATTTCTGAGCTGAGAATGTTCTATTTGAACGTGAACATGATCTCAGAATCACTTTCTCCCCCAAAGCACCCACACCTTTGTCAAAAGTAAAAGCAGAGAGGATGGGGGGGGTGCCACTCACAACCAAACCCTGGTATAAAAGAGTTAATTCCTTCAGCAGTTTTTAGATCCCAGGGAGATATCCCAGCCTCTCAAGACCTCTACTGGTTCACATATAAAATGGAAGGTAAGGCCCACACCTGCCTCATTCACTATAGTGAGGAATACATTAGTTAGCCACATAAACTGGGTGTGGTGGTCCCTGCCTGTGATCCCAATGCTCGGGAGACCGAGACAGGGGGACAGCAGTCAGATCCAGGCCATCTGCATTACCTAGGGAAATCAGCTTTAAAGCAAAAATAAAACTCTAAGCTGAACAAACAAACAAACAAACAGACAAACAAATAAATCTCATGTGGTTGATACTTAGTAGAAATACTGGTATCTATAATCAAAATCTGAGTATCGTTTCTGCACTGTCTAACTGTTTCACCATAAATTCTTGTTTTCTTTGCCCGCACTAATGATAGTTATTTGGGGGGGGGCTCGGTATCACTTTGTCTGTTATATCAGTGATTGGCAGGGATATGACTGACACTTGATAGATCTTCCAGCAGAGAGCACATCTTAAGTCTGCAACTGAAAACTCCAGGACGACGTGTGGCTCTGGGTTTTTCTTACCACTAGCTCCTTAAATAGGTACAACTAAGACTTGCAAACCCTGCTGGAGCTGAGGTGTAGGCACATGACGTGGGAAAGAGGGTTTCTGTCCATGGGGTGACCAGCCAGTGGTCACTGCGGGGATGAAACATCTTCAGAGGAAATGTGGCCATGTCTGCAGACAGTCTGAGACATCCCAGGTGGTGGCAGGGGAGGAGGATGTGCGACAGGTGGACATCCAAGACTCCACAGGATTGCCTGTAACAGGACAGCCCTGGTCTCCCACAGAGTGTTACCCAGGCCTGGTCCTCAAGGTCCACCATGCTGAGAGTGAGAGACCTTGGGGGTAAAGATGGATTTGTTCCACAGCATCCCCTCCTGCATCTACCCATCCATCAAAGGGGCTAGTCAGACCAAACCTTGGAAAAGGAGGTTATGGGATGAACCCGTGCTCCCCATATTGCACCTAGCTCATTCCCTGGCAGAGAGGAGATGGTACTAGATATTTTTAACGACTCTACTCTGTAGATGTTAGTAGTCCTTCACTGAGTGGCCTCAGCCTAGGTGTTTGTGAATACGCCTGAGCTTCCACACACACCTTTCTGTTGTTGGTCTTTTTTTGTTTTGTTTTTATTCCTAATTTTAAAAAATCAAACAGCAGCAACAACAGAAGAAAACAGAACACTTTGGAGAGAAAGTCTCCTTGTGTGGCCCAGGCTGCCTAGAACCCAGTGCCTTCCTGCTTTGGCCTCTAGAGTGCTGGTGTGAAGACTGTCACGCCCAGATCCCCCTGGTCACTTCTACTTAGAGGGGCAGGACCCACCAGACATTGTGTCCCACATCAGGGCTGCTTGCTTCCCTTCCCACCTGCCATCCCCCGCCCCCATTCCCGCTGTCTTGCTGCATGCCTAAAAAATCAATACCTGGCCTGCTTTGACACTGCCCTTCTCAGAGGTAGATGCTGCCAGCCTAGCTCCTGTTCTCACAATGCCCCTAACATTCTGGGCCTCCTGTGACTGAGCATGCTCCCTGTAGTCTTTTAGGTCCATACTCTCAGCAGGGGGACACATTTGAAGGCAACAGCAGGTCGGCTTCCTCATTCTCTGGAATTTTCTGTTGGAAGGGCTTACACTTTTCATAAACACTCTAGATGACTGGCACTCTTAAAACTAAGTACCCTGGAGAAGAAGAGATCTCATGGTCTCTCTGTCTCTGTTGTGGGACGTTTTTGCACCTAGGATCCTGTCTCTGGCATCCAAAAGGCGTAAGACTTGTAACTACTGACTCTTGATCTAGGAGGGAGAGAAACAAAGAGTTATACAGATACTAGCTGATCTCTAGAGGTCTGCAGAAGAGGTACTCAAACCAAGAGGGACCCTATCCTTGTCCTGAAGGAGTAGATGTGGCCGAACTTGGCCTGGAAGCAGGGTGAGAAAGAAACATCGGCCACAGTGGAGAGGGACTCAGCCGACTTAAAATCAAATCCAGCCTGTCCCAAGACATCTGTGTGTGTGCTGTGGCAATGTTAGAATTTCATCCTAAGGGGATGGAAGGCTGAGACTCCGTGCCAATGTCTCAAGAATGGTAAGCATAATGCCTGAAATACAGAAAGTTCTCAATAGAGGTGAGTGATTGATTTCAGCGTCAGAGGAAACAATACTGAGTTTATCAGGATAAAAAATCATATTCTAGCCATCTGTCGAGGGGATGGTTAGGGAACTTATTGGTTTTTAAAGCAAAGAGCAAAGGTGAAGAGGAAGAAAGAGAGGCTTGGATGGAGCGCCCTTCAGCACCCTTCAGCACCCTTCAGCGCCCTTCTGCACCCTTCTGCTTTGGCTTCACTGCGAACATGAGGTTACAGACTGCACCTAGTCAGGCTGCCTATAAACCTTTCCTTGGAATATCGAACTGAAAAAAAAAAAACCAGAAAAACTCAGGTTTTCCCTAAGTACAGTCAGTGCTCAAAGAACTTTTAAGGAGCCCTGAAGGGACCCAGTAGAACTGGCTGGGAAAAAACAGCAATCCTCTCCCTGGCAGAGAGTTTTCTTAACAGTCGCTTCTTGCTTCTCACCAGAATTTAGTCAATGAGCTTAGGGCTCTGAGCTATTAAAATAAATAAAAAACAAATTACCCTTCATTTACTGAAGAATTAACTTCTCAAAGGATATGCACATAGAAAGTAGAAAATCCTGAGGCAGTTGAAAAGGGCAGGGCAGGGTCAGCCTCTTAGCCACTGAGATGCAAGCCACACTGACAGGATGCTTGGAGTCATCCACTCTCTAAAGAAGCTGCTGCACTGCGAACCTTTAGAACTCCTTGGTGCTGGAGAAAAGCCCCCTTTAACCATTGTGTCCTTTGCTGCTTTTCTTTGTCCCACAGGGCGCCCCCGCGGTGCCTCTAAATGCCTCCTGATGCTGCCCTAGAGCTTGAGGCTCCCCAAACCCTTTGAGGACACTGTTTCCTGAGAAGAAAGTTCAGGTGAGTTGGGATGAATCTGTGGTTGGGGACAAATGCACCCATCCTTCAGAGGTAAGATCTGGGACTCGGAATGCATCTTTCAATCCCAATGCCCAGACTTCTGAGTGCTCACAAGTGGGCAGTTCCCAGCACAGTCTAAGGGCAGCTTTGCAAAGAGCTCACAGGAACCAAAGGAAACAGCGAGCTATGTGCTCTTGTCTGGAAGAGGAGTCTTCGTGCTTGTCCTATGCCCTAAGTGCTGAAGCTCCTTGCAAAAGCTACTGGCCATTTTGCAAAATTAGTCCAGGCTGATTAACACTTGAAAATGAAGCATTTCCCCCAAAGGCTTGGGAGAATCAAGAAGCCCATGACTTTGGAATGGGCAGGAAGAGGTGAGGACGCTTAGCTTGCATTTCTGGTACGAACTACAAATTTCCTCCATCTGGAGTGGAGCTAACAGATGGAATCAGGGCCTCCAGAGCCCCAAGCCTCAGGCGAAGGGGACTTTTAGAATATCATATCATGGTTGATTGTGAGTTTCCAACAACAAAGATGTAGCCTGGCTCAGAGCTAGTGTAAAAGCAATGGCAGCTCATTTGCTGCTCCAGAGGCCTGGCATTGTTGGAGTCAGAGGATGCCCGTGTGTGCCTCACGAATCTCGAGACCTCCGGATCCAATATTTATCTATTTAAAATCATGAAACACTCCATGATACTTAAAAAAAAAATCTCCTTCCAGACCGTTTCTCTACCAATACACATTTTTAAAAGCGCAGGGGAGAGGTAAGGGGTGGAAGGATGTAAGCACAGTACTCATGAAATACTCAAAATATTAATTTAAGAGAAAGCGGGCTGGTGGTGTAGCTCAGCTGTGCCGCAGGTGTCAGCATGCAAGAGGCCTTGGGTTTAATTCCAAGTACTACGGCACACACTACTACACACACCACAAACATACCCCACATACATACACACACTACACATCACACACCCCCACACCACAAACATATCTCACATACATATACACACACACCACACACATACCCCACATACATACACACACACATCATACACACCACAAACATCCTACATACATATACACACACCACATACACCACAAACACACCCCACATGCATACACATACACCATACATACATACACACTAAACCACAAACATACCCTACATACACACCACACATACCCCGCACACAACATATATACATATACGCACACAACATATATACATATACACACACCACACATACATGACATACACATATACACACACAGCACACACATATATCACACACATGTCACATACATACACATACACCACCATTCCACAACACATATGTACACACCACACACACATACATCATACATATCCACACATCACATAGATATACATATACACACCAAACACATATAATACACAACCACATACATATCACACATACCACACACAATACCACATACACAACACACGTACAACACACACAACACCACCCTACATACATATACACACACCACACACACACACCACACACATACTCCACAAACATATCCCACATACACACACCACACATACATATACACACACACCACACACATACATACCACATACACAACACACACATAAACCACACACATGTACAACACACACATAACACACATATACACCCTGAAAAACAACCCAAAACACACAGATGGGATCATGGTACACGCTATAATTTTGACACTGTTCTCTCTTCAATAACTCCATTGTGTTTTTCTATAGTTTGTAATATTCAGAATTTATAAAGACAAATGGGTATGTTAAGGCTCACTTATGGCCTTTTTCTCCCCCTCTTGTCTTGGTTTGCCTACGTAGGAGTTGAGATTGGATCTGTGGTCTTGTGTATGGATGCTGGTTGCCAAGCTGACTTATAACCCATTTTGCAGCCCAGGTAGGCTTTCAACTTCCAAACCTCCTGCCTCACCCTCCTAAAAGACCTGAGATCTCAGGCCTGGACCACCAGGCTTGGCTCTATATTGGTTTTTTTTTTTTTTTGAGTCAATTCTGTGCTTGTTTTCCCATTTAGTAACATACTGCTGGTGAGTGTTTAAATCAGTCACGGGGAGAATATTTATGCCATCAAAACTGGAAAATTCTACAAAGCATGAATTTTATGGAAAGTCCATCAGTGAGCACTAACCAGCATTCTACTGACTGCAGTGTTCATTTATTGAGCCATAATTTATCGAACCAAGTCTTTGCCACCCTATGTCTGATTTGCTCATAAGTCTTGACCATGATACCCGATACATCTTGCTGAATGCAGAAGTCATGTCTGTAGCTGTGACCATTTCTTAAGAATCAAATTCCTGGGTTAGACTCCAAAAGCATTTGTGAGGTCCATGATGCAATACAGAGAGATCACCCCATGATCAACTACACAGATTCTAGCTATAGGAAAGCATGGACGGAGCAGCCTCTGACGCAGGGTGAGCAGACAGTTCCCGGGAAGGGGGAAGGCTTGAGGACATACCTGTGGGCATTTGGCAGCGCTGTAGCAGTCCCCAGCAGTGGCAAAAGGGACAGGATGCCCTTCACTTGTCCTTGCAAACTCTAAGTCAGTGGCTGTGGGGGTGGGGGGGGAAGGGTTAAAGAAAGAGAAAGAAAGGCAGGGGAGAGAAGTAAGGAGGGGACAGGATAGTAATAAGAAGATGGGAGAAGGAGAAGGAAGGAAGAAGAGGATGAGGAGGAGGAAGGAATGGGAGAGAAGAAATAACTCAAATCATTAGTGAGCAGATGGATCCAGATGTGCACTGGTGTTTTCCCCATCACATTTGTGGTTCTGAGAGTTTCTTTCCCTGGGATTTATCAGCACTGACTGTCTGTCTCCACAGAGCATAGGAGCCAAAAAGAGGTTTAACGTGACCTTAGAATTGATTCCTACATAAATAGGAATCACTTAAGTGCAGTAATTGAGCCCCGGGGGGAACCTCCTGTTACCCTGCATCCCAGGCTTAAGGACAGGGCAAGAAGCCAGGAAGGTATTTTCAGCCACTTAGGGGCCATCCCCCAAGTTTCCTCTGTCCTCCTGTGGCCTAGGCCCTATTCCTGCCAGAATGGAGAACAATTAGAACACACAGCTTGCAATGACTCAGGGCAATTTCTCAAGTTCAGGGCTAGCATCTAGTTTAAAAGTGGGGAAAGCCACCAGAGACTGTTGAGCCACAGTTGTTTTTTATGTCTGCTGCTGCTCCTCGAAGCTCCGCAATCACAAGGGAGGCTACACAACAAGCTGCAGAGGGGCCACAGTGGGTGGCTGCGGGTCTTGTCTGTTTGTGGTTGAATCTCTCTGCCCTTCTAGGAACTGCTGTGGGCCCAGCATTTTCCACAGCAAACTCTACTGTTTGTGGGAAGGATATCTGGGATTCCCATTTTGAAGCAAAGCCATCCTTGGTCACTTCAATAGCTCCTCACTGGGGTATTTTCTTCTTAAAGTTTTTATTAGCATATATTAACTACATGTCATAATGGGTTATGGCACCTCCACATACATGTATACACACACTTTATATCTTCTGACCATATTCACCCCATTGCCTCCTCTTGTCCCCCCTCCCATGCCCACTCAACTCCTTTCTCTTCCCAAGTATTTCACCTACTTTCGTATCTTTGGAGCTTCTTCTGTGTGTATGACCCGATACGTTTCATCACTTACAGGAATATGGGTGAGGGGTTATTTCCATGGCTACACCACTAAAGAAAACATGTCTCCCTCCCGTAACAACTTAACTGCCTATAATTCCTGAGTGGAGTAGGGTTTAAAGACAATGGTTGCTCAGGGGACAAAGCCGTGAACCCCACCCTGCCCTGATGATCTCAACTAAGAAACCACAGAGCCGCTGCATCTAACCCTAATCTGTACAGCTGATGACAAATAAAAACTCTCAGGACAAGTCACGCTCAGTTGAGCTCAAGAGGAAGCCAGGGTAATATTATGTGTGCAATGTTAATAAGAAAAAAATTTAATTCTTCATTATTTCTGTCATTCCTCTACTCAAGAGAGCGTGTTTAGATATTTTAGCTGTCTGTAGAAGCTCTAATGATTAATGTGCCCGGTAGAACCAGAGTCCTGGCCAGCGTATGAAATCAGGCTGTGGGCAGACTTGTTAGGAAAGGTAATTCTGGAGCCATTTTTCTTCCATAAATCAACAATCAGATAAAATGAGTTTTCTGCCTATGTGTGTGTGCTCTGTGCTGGGGGGAGCCATCTGGAGGGGGATGTGTCTTACAAATGACTTTGCTATTGTTTCCTAGCTGCTGTTTCTTCTCTAGAAGCTTCTTTCTGCTCTATTGTTTTCCCTGTGTCTAACCCCATCACATCCTTAAGGTCCTGGTCCCAAGGTCACATCTACTATGATGCTGCCCTGAGGCCCAGCATGCACTGGGAAACTTCCATGGCAAATATTTATCTCTTTTCTTCCCTCATTTAATAGAAACCAGAGACCTGGCCTATGACAGTCACACTCCAGGCACTGAAACTCAGCACAGAACACAAAAGACAAAGCCTTGACCTGTGGAGCATAGGGCAGGGTTGCCACTGCTAAACTGTGACTTCCCTTCTGTATCTCCCCACTCCCAAGTCCCGTGCACTTCCCCCAGGTGCTCCGCTGAACTCACTTATGATCTGCATGCTAGTCAGGTCGATTCGGATTTTCTGGAAAGTGGAGAAGCCAGCAGCTGTGTAATCCTTCCGGCAATGGCAGTCATCTCGTCGGCTCCCATTATAGGGACATTCTGTTGGGTTGTGCAACCTAAGGAATGGAGAGAGCATTGCAGTAGGAATGGGCAAGCTTTCTCTGGGGAGCTCAGGGCAGCTAAGCTCTTCTGGGACTGAGTCTCCTACCTGTGCCCGTAAACTTCGGAGAAATTCTCTGAGTCACCGTGGGCCAGGGTCACATACTCCTTGGGATAGTCGGAATGCATCCCTGCACAGAATACCTGGAAAATACATAAGGAAGAATCCAATAGAGGCACTCAGAAAGAGCAACGAGAGCAGAGATTGCCCTGCAGACAGTCAGCAAACAATGACTGATTTCGACACCCACCTTTAGGGGTTTCCCTCTAACGATCAGGAAATACTCGCCATCTACGCTGGCACTGTTGAGTCTTTTCACCTCCTTGCAGTTCTGGGGTAACTCGCCTAGGAAACACAAATCCTAAAAATGATGCAATCTTCTCCTATGTTCACTATCTAGCAACAGAACATGTCACACTGTCTGCACGAACAGACCAAGGGGTAGATTAAAAAAGAGAGGGAGGCTGGTGGGGAGAGACGAGGAGAGACAGACAGTTCAGTCAGTAGAGTGCAAACATGGAGACTTGAGGCTGATGTCCTGGAACTCATACACAGCTGCCTGTGACTATGCACTGTGTCATCTCAGAGCCAGGGAGGTAGAGAGAGAAGGGCTACAAAGGTCCATGGGAGCTCTAGGCTGAGACCACTTTATCTCAACAGAAAGCTGGAGAGTGACTAAGGAAGGGCACTTGAGATCGATCTCTGGCCTCCAAAATTTGAGCACAAGTGCAGTTCCCCCGCCCCCATGAACACATCATACAAACACAGAAAATTACTACATTTCTAAAAAAGACAGACAGATAGACAGAGATGCTTTGCTCTCCATGGTGGACAAAGAGGGCTTCAGTTGAGCGACTTACAATTATAAACGTTGTGACAGGTTTTTCGCTCTTCTGGCTTTAGATCGGAGGGACATAGGTTGCTGGGTTGGTCCTCGTTGGTTAAACACTGCACAGATCTATGCATGACTCCCACACCACAGGACACTGAGCACTGGAAAGCAAAGAAGAGTCAGTGGGTGGCTCTTGAACCAGGGAGGTGTAAGCATCATGACACAAAGCTTGGGGTTGTGTGACAAACAGCTGGCATTTATTGATTTCTTACCATGACTAGCTTAACTGCTGTGTTATGCTTCATATATATTTACTTGATTATATATATATATATATATTACATATGAATAAAACACATTTCTATATAAAACATTTATACACGTGTGTCACTGTATGTAGTGATCCACACAGTTTCCTCATTTAAACTGCAAAAATAACCTTGTGAGATAGCATTGCCATTACTTGTTTTTACAGATGGAAGATCTGGACTCAGATGTCAAGGAATTTGCTCAAGGTCGTTGTGGAGTTGAGATGCAAGTCCTAATGACTTTCATCACGTCACACACATTCGCCTGAGAGTTTGGTAACCCAAAGCCTGTGATAATGATTTTTCCAAACAGACTCAATTTAGAATATTCTGTTTTGTGTCCTGAGCAAACAAAGCTCTCCCAGCACAGCAGACTGGAGTGTAGAATCCTCCAGAATGGAAGCAGTCAAAACATGCCCTGCGCAACGTTAGGAGAGCCAGATTCTAAAGGCTGGCTGGAAAAAAGGTGTAGTAAAGATGTAGGAAAAACAGCAAAAGGTAACATAAAATTGACCACAAAAATATAAATGCTTTTTATATGTTGAATCAGCTTCATAGGTATACATTTTATAAATGAAGAAACTGAGGCACAAAACTTGACAACTTGCATTTTCCTGGGACGAAGCAAGCCGAACCATCAGCTGTTTAGAGTTAGCTAAGCCAGTTCTCCACCTATCAGCCTTAGCAAGTTGCAGGTATGCAGGAGGGGTTCAGAGAAAGCTTGTGACTTCAGAGTTCACAACCCAGCCCCCTACTTACACTGCCCCAGTTACCAACTCTCCAGGTGGCTGAGACAGGACAGTCCCTCAGGTAGCAGGGATGGACACTCGGTGGCTGTGTGCCTGGGCAGTTCACCGTGGTTTGGTAGCTGTATTCATAATTCTCCTTGCCGGTATAAATCTCACTGCAGGAGACTAGTCTTTGCCTGTAGCCCTTCCCACAGGTCACTGAGCACTGAGAAGAGAGGGGTTCAAGAGAGGATGTTCCAGACTTTTCCTGTGGCAGCCACAATAAGCCCCCACCCTCCATATCAAGTTTGCCCTCCTGTGGGAGCTACAGAATGCTCTCTCTTATTTATCGGTTGAAGCCTTCATCTCAGGCCACAGCAGGTTCTGTCAGACACTCCCCAAACTGGCAGGCACCTCAAAACCCTTCTTTCTCTGGGGCTCACAGAGAAGGATATGGATATCCATATGCCATCAAACTCACCCTTTCTATGCTTCTAAGACCGTGCCAGAAACTCACGGCATGGAGAGGAAAAGGGGCCTGCAGTGTGAGCTGCATTCTCAGAGTGCAAAGCAGACTGTTTCCCAGGAGACCCCAGAACCCACCCCCCATTCAGTCTCCTACTCTCTGTGGTTCTCTGTTTGTGCACATCCACCTTTCCCCCGTTTCCTTCTCTCTTCTCTTCTTCGCTATGTGTTTTGGAGATCAAGTCATCTCCTGCTTTCTTTTCTTTCTAAATCATGGCATCATGTGATTCTTTTATTTTAGGTTTATGGCAGAAGACAATGACAAAGAGAAATTGATAGACCAATAGCCCAGATGAAAACAGACACAAAAATTAATAAGATACCTTCAAACTAAGTTCTTGAACATAGCAAAAATATCACTTATTGAGATCCTTTCCAGAGATGCAGAGATGGTTTAACATATGTAAATCCACAAATGCAATACACCATTTAAATGCACTCAAAGACAGAAACCATGTGATCTTCTCAGTAGATGCAGAAAAAGCCATTGACATCAATCCAATGTTCTTTTATGATAAAAGCCACAAAGAGTCTGTGAGTTGGGGGAACGCACTCTAACACAAGGGAAGCTATACAACGCAATCCTAGAGCCAAACACACTCAGCAGAGGAACGCTAAGCACTTCACAAGATCAGGAACAAGAGGCTGTCCAGTCTCTACACTCAGTAGAAAGCTGGAAGTCTGAGTGATAGTGACAAGATAAAAGAGAGATAAATGGGGAAAAAGGAGTAAAAAAATCCCTATTTGCAGCTAATATGATTCTATACATAACATCTCCAAGGACTCTGCCAGAAAACTCTTGCAGCTGATAAACACACCTAGCAAAATGGCAGGAAACAAGATTAACATGTAAAAAGTAGTAGCCTTCCTGTATACAATGACAAACATGAAAAAAGAAATCAGGAAAACAATCTCATTTACAACAGTCTCAAAAAATCCAACCAATCTGAAAGAAGCCAAAACAAGGCAGCAACAGCTCTCCACAATGGAACTCTACAGGACAAAGGCCTAAACAGAAGAAGACGGCACTAGAAGATGGGGAAACCTCTTCCGGGTTGCGTTAATATTGTAACAACAGCCATCCTACTAAAAGCAATCTACAGATTCAGTACAGTCCCCATCCAAATTACAATGTCATTCTTCAAAGAAATAAAAATAAAAATTCATATGGAAGCACCAATGAGCCAAAGCAACCCTTAGTAAAAAGAATAACGCTGGAGATATCATCATGTCTGAATTCAAGTTATGCTGCAGAGCTACAGTAATAGAACCAATATTGTACTGGCACGAAAACAGATCTACCTAGGACAATGAAATAGAATAGAACAGTGGTTCTCAGCCTTCTTAAAGCTGTGACCCACTAATACAGCTCCTCATGCTGTGACCCGCTAATACAGTTCCTCATGGTGTGACCCGCTAATACAGTTCCTCATGCTGTGACCCACTAATACAGCTCCTCATGCTGTGACCCACTAATACAGCTCCTCATGGTGTGACCCACTAATACAGCTCCTCATGGTGTGACCCACTAATGTAGCTCCTCATGCTGTGACCCGCTAATACAGTTTCTCATGGTGTGACCCGCTAATACAGCTCCTCATGCTGTGACCCGCTAATACAGTTTCTCATGGTGTGACCCACTAATACAGCTCCTCATG
>JAQHUG010000047.1:8503618-8646486 GCA_028555095.1 Dicrostonyx torquatus
TGAGAGCAGAAGAGCTGACCCCACCACGGGTGAGGAAAAGATGTCCTTCCTCCCTCACTCATTACCACCTGCAACAGTTAAGAGATCTGGCCCGGGCCCCACACCAGCTGCAGCACATAGGACAGAGGTCCCTGCACCCTGGTTGGGCAGCACACTACATTTGACCCTATTGTGGGGGGCGGGGATGGGGGCACAAGTGAGCCAGTCCTGAGGGCATGAGAGCAGGAGAGCTGACCACTCACTGCTGTCTTCCTATGCCCCCTACAGCAATCAGGAGAGAGGGCCCTGCACCTTGCCCGGGCAAAACCGTAGAGCTGGGCCTGATGATGTGAGTGTGGGGGACCCAGATCTGAGAGCAGAACTGGCCCCACTCCTCGCTGTAGGATGCTCTGGCTGAGCTAGCCTGGGTAGTGATGATGAAGGAGAGATGGCGGGTTGACCAACCCAGCTACTAGCTAGGCCCAGAACCAGGGCTGAATTGGCCCACCCCAGCATCCACCGAATCTATGAACTGCTGGAGCATGTGAAGGGAACGGACCTACGGAGCAGGAGCTCTGTGACACAGGATAGCAACAGGAAATCCAAGAGGAGCTCCAGGAAAAGCCCATAATTGGTAGTGTAGCAAAAATTAGTGGCCTCTAGCCAATGACTGCAGGCAGTGAACACTTGCAGGTAAAGATGAATGGACGAAAGGGGAAACTGTGTGAGTCAACGCCACGCAACAGCTTCCATGGCAGGAGTTTGTGCTTGTTTGGTTTTGGTTTTGTTTCTTTGTTTTGCTTTTGCTTTTTCTTTTAAATTTGGTTCTGATTTGTGGGGGAGTTTACAAGGGCAGGGAGCAGAAACGAGGGACAGGGAGATCAGCAGGATTGGAATGCATAATGCGAAATCCACAAAGAATCAATAAAAGTTATAAAAAAGACTCTGGATCTGAACAGAGACTTCTCAAAATAAAAATTCTTAATAGCTAATAAATATTTAAAGAAGTGTTCAATATAATTTTCCACCAGAGATATGCATATTAGAAGTTTTTGAGGTCCTACCTTTATCCGTCAAAATTCTTACTATAATGTAAACAGTTAACAGCGAATGCTGGCGAGCAGAGAGAACGGAAACACCTTATTTACTGTGGGTGGGTGAGCTGATGCTGCTACCATGGAAGTCAGTGTAGAAGTTCCCGTAGAACCACCCAGCGGACTTGAATCCCATCACCCAGATTCTTGCACACTCACGGTTATGGCTACTCTAGTCACAATAGGGAGGAGTGGAATCAGCTTAGGCATGCATCAACTGAAGGATGGATAACGAAGACATGGTGCAAGGGCTGGAGGGACAGCTTCCTGTTTAGATTCACGCACTGCTCTTGCAAACTGGCTCCTGAGTTCAATTCTCAGCACCCACTCACAGCCACCTGTAACTCCAGCTTCAGGAGATCTGATGCCCTCTTTTGGCCTCCTCAAGAACTACACTCAGGTGAACAGCCTCCCATGGACACATACATATATACATAATTAAAAATTAAGCCTTTAAGAAAATATAGTGCACATATACGATGGAATTTAATCCAGCCATTACTAAACATGAAAATCTTAACTCTTTAGGAAAATAGGTGGAGTTGGAAAACTTTATATTAAGTGACAAATTAGACAAATATTGCATGTTGTCTTTCATAAGCAGGTCCTAGCTGCTAATTTGTACATATGGATGTTTCTGTGAGCATAAGTGTGGAAGGCAGGAAACTAGAGAGGTTAAGAGTGGACAGGGGAGGGTAGTAGAGTGCATGAAAACAGAAGGAAGAAGATGGGGTGGAATGGTTTAAGTGGGGAAGGTGAGCAGAGCAGGGGGACGGGCAATAGGGTGGCTTGGGAGGGGCCAATGAAAACTAAGGATATATGAGAAAGGTACAGGGAAACCTGGTAATCTAACTAAACAGAGAAGCTAAAAATAAAAATGTTTTCAAAACGGTATCCTGAATAGGTGAAGAAAACTAACCCTATAAACTACAGATAACAAAACTGAAAACCTCACGGATGGGGTAGGCTACCTCCCAGCGAGCCCCCAAATGATACAGGCAATTGCTGCTGTAGGTGGTTGTCCACCATAACTAGATGGTAAGACAATATTGACTAAAGATACCACACACCTTGGCTGTAGGACCTAGAGAAACGGCTGGAAGCGTCCTTCCTAATTTCACAATGATGGACTCTGTGTTCTACAGGTTGCTGGTGGGAGACCTGTCAACGACAGCTTTACTCAGGCACTGCCAGCGTGCCACTTGGGCACTGGTGGACACGATGTGCCCATCAGCTGGCTCCTAAAGAATTATATTTATGTCCATAGTGTAGTGCTGCCGTCAGCTCTGGTGGGAGAGGCTGCTTTTTGTGCAGCAGTTATTACAGAGACGCATAACTGGTCAGAGAGCTGAAAACAAGAGACTGTTGGGTGCTCGGCCATAAATAAGGCATCCTAGTACCCCTTCCATGGCTCAGGGAAGGCTGTGGAAGAGAAGGCAGAAGAGAAGAAATGTAAGAGCCAGATGATGAGTTCTGTGGGATGCTGGACCTGCTAGGCACAGCATGGCTGTGGCATGCTTGAATGCACAGGAGCTGTGATGGCCCATATTAGAGTCGTATACAATTGAGCCAGTCAATATCTGTCTATGGAGGGGAGGAGGCGAGTACAGGCCCCACCCCTTCTGAGGATCTGTACAAAATCAATGGTTTCTGGGAGAGAGAGAGAGAGAGAGAGAGAGAGAGAGAGAGAGAGAGAGAGAGAGAGAGAGAGAGAGAGAGAGAGAGAGAGAGAGAGAGATATTTTTTTTTTCAGGGGGTAGCCCACCATATTCTTCTATAAATAACTTCTCACTCATGCTTCTGTGTAAGCAACTCTAATGAAACTTTAACCACACATGCGCGTGCGCGCGCACACACACACACACACACACACACACACACAGTAGAAGGGGACTAGTAGGAAAGATAAGAGGATCAGTGGGAATAGGAGAGGATGAAAGAGGGTAATGGGATGAAATTATCATAACGAGACCCATTTTAAATTTATAATTCACATATGCTAATAGAAATAATAAAATTGAGTTACAATTCATGTCATTTGGACGTCACCGCTAGGCAGGGCCACTGTTTGTAGACTCTGCACAGACGCAGAGTGGAGGCAGTCTCTACACCTCTCCCTGCGCTGTAGGGCACGAGAGGAACTCCTGGAAATAGGCTGTCACACGCATGTTGTGTTCTTTCCTGGGTGAGGGTCCAATTTTCATTAATCCCCTAAGATGATATAAAGTCACCCTGTCTGCCTGATGTCCTGTGCCCTGTTGCTTTAAGCTACTCCATTTTCTTTCCCTTTAACCTTTCTGGGCTGGCCTTGATGAAATCCTAGCAACAAGACAGAAGAAAGTCAGCCAGAGGCATGCTGAGCATCCCCAAGCTCTCCCTCCCAGCTGGCTGGAGACCTGGAAATGGGCCATCCAGATTTCTTCCTTCTTTGGCTCTTGCTGCTCACATGCTGGAGGACCCAGCTGACTCCCGGCCAGGAGACTTCAGGCTACCCTAGTGTCTAGCGTAGAGAGATGTTGACATGCTCTGCCTAGCTGAGCTGTGGGTGTTCTAGAGGGTATGACCTCATGCCTTTATAGCCTCGGTCTGTACCGACTTCCTCAAGGCTGCATACTGGAGAAGGCAGATGCTGAGAACCAAGCCCCTATACGTCAAAAGCAAAAGCAGCCTGCCGGCAATTTGTACATCTTAGGAGACACACATTTGCTGATGAACCTGGGCCACAAACATGGTCAGAAGCCTCCAAATCCCTGAGAAGCAGCCAGAACAACTAGACACTATGGGTCAGTTGCTGGCTGCACTGTGAAATAATTGATGGGCTTCTCCAGCCCCTCTAGGTCAGGGTTTGGAAGTGCGTGAGCAGCAGCAGTGTGGTAAGTAGACTCCACATGCTGTGGCCTTACGTGCACAGGGAAACTTCCCTTTCCTAACTTGAATGAAACAACAAAGCAACATCAACACCCCATGTTCACCAGGACTGTATTTCAGGCCTCACGCCAGAGATGCACGTTGCCCTCACAGCCCTTCTTTACAAGTCTGTTCTAGGTCTTGCACACTCAGGAGGTGTGAATGCTGAGAACAACAGAGAGAACTCTCCTGAAGCCAAGGTCTTAGAGTAAAGGAATACCTTGCATCTTCAAGCACAGTTTCTAGAAGTTCTGGGGCCAGCCTCCCCCTGACTATCTCCTTACAAGTACTCTGGCCCTTGTGTTCTGTGCCCAAATCCATTTTTAACCCTTTGCTATAAAAATATGTGGGTTTGCTTTCAATCCATAACATACTTGAAAAATCTGTGGAAGCATGGAAAACTCTGTTCCAAAGGATGTTCTTCTAGGGCTCAGAAGGTAACTCCATGAATCAAATGCTTGCTATGCAATTAAAAGTTTTGAGTTTGAGTCCCAGAACTCACGCAGAAGAAGCCAGAAGTGGCGGCATGACATGTCATCCTAGCTCTAAGAGGGAGACAGGTGGATCCAAGCCAGCCTAGTTTACTTGATGACTTCTAGTGTAGTAAGAGACCCGGTGTCCAAAATGAAAAAACACAATACAATACAATACAATAAAATGGTGGACAGTGCCAGAGGAATAACCCTTGAGGCTGTCCTCTGGCCTCCACTACACACACGATGTGCATACATAAACATGTACACACATGCACACAAAGACATTCTCTCATCTGCTGATGGTTGAGGTTGTGGTAAGGCTGAAGGTGCAATGTGGCTCTCAGAAAGAGACAAAAAGTCTGTCCACATAAAAAGCCCCATAGGAGAGGCTGACCACAAGGTGGATGCCATGCCAGTTTGGGCTGAGTGGGAGGCACAGAAACTACAGCGAGACAGGAAGAAAGCAGAGCCAAGAAGAGGAGTCTGCTGGGAGGCAGAGGGCTGGAAAGGCGCAGAGATGAAGAGACCTATGGAGAGACATAAGGGGGCACAAGGAAGAGCTCTCCCCATGCTGAGAGCAAGGGGAGCTGGAACTCTTACAAGGTCAGAAGTTAGAGGCCATGCCTGATGAGGAACAGAAGAACCAAGGGATGAAAGGAGAGGAGGAGTATGCAGAGACCCTTCCCAGCCTTCCCTGAATGGTTGGAAGCTCTTGCCTCAAGCTAATACACTTCTGGACTCACCTGTTCCTGGCTGGCAATTGTGTAAATGTATACCCTAATGTTCTATCTTCATGTGTGTGTGTGCACATGTGTGTAGGTATGATCATGGGTTCATATGCAGCAGTCAAAGTTCAATGCTGAATGTTTTTTCTGTCACTCTCCACCATTGTTTTGAAAGGTTTCTCACTGAAGCTTGAGCTCACTGAGTGGCCAGTGGGATCCATGGAGAGCTTCCTGTCGCTGCCCACAAGCCCTGGAATTGCAGGTATGTGTGAGCATGCCTGGCTTTTTACTTGTGCTGGGGATCTGAACTTAGGTTCTCTTACACAGCTCTCCCTTCACTGTTTAAAGGCTCTTCGTGCTGTCGGGAGATGTGTGGGACATGAAAAAGAAAAGACCTTGGAACTCTGGACCTCAAGTGTGTAAGTGTGTGTTATGGGCATGTCCAGTGCCCTGTACATCACTATATAATGACACTGGCCTCCACCTACCACATACCAGAAGTATGCCCTGTCCTAGCTGTGATAACCAGGCATGTCTCCTAACATTGACAAAGGCCCCCTCAGAGGATGAAAATCAGTGTTGTAGGGAACAGGATGGGGGGACAAGGTTAGAAAGGAATTTTTGGACAAATTTGAGTGAAGACATAGTTCAACACAGCAAATATAAAGGCAAATACTCATGTCATTCGGGATGAACTTTCTGGCCTGTATGGAGAGATCCCATGTGAACACGTATGTTAGCCACCATCATTATCACCTGTCCTGTGCATCAAGGTGCTTTGACTTTAAATCTCTGTGCTGGGCAACAGCAACGGCTTTGAAGTTTTAGGTCTTTCATTGCTTTGCAGTACTATGAGGTTTGAAGATTAGGTAATCATGCTGTGGTTGGTATTGGTTTATTAACTAAAGTTGTCTGTGTAGGCCTTGCCCTTGGGAGCCTATAAGGAAAAAAGAGGCTTGGGATCTATTAGATATCACAGAACATTCTCTGTTTTGCTGGGATCAAGGTTTTTAAATGGGCAACCCATGTCCAGCTTGCAGGAAACATTTTCAAATAAAAATGTCAGGCCTTGTTTCTCAATTAGGAACCCATTTTTATCCTTTTTGAGAACTCCAATTGGGGAGAGTAGATGTATGTTTGTGCACAACCACCACCCCAGAAGAGAGCCTGGTCACCTGCTCTATGTAATTAGCATAGGGCGTGGCACTATTAGAAGGTGTGGCTTTGTTGGAGTGGGTATGGCCTTGTTAGAGGAATCACTGTAGGGGCAGGGGTTCCTATACTCAGGATACTGCCCAGTGTCTCAGTCAACTCCCTGTCCCCATCTCTTTGACACTAAGATATCATTTTTATTTTTATTTTAGTGTGTGTATGTTTGTATCTGTATGCATATGTAGGTGTGCATGCAAATTTGTGTGAATGTGATATGCACGTGTCACAGGGTGCATGTTGGTCAGGGGGCAACCTTGAGTGTTGGTTTTCATCTTCCATCTTGTTTAGAGACAGGATCTCTATCTTGCACTTCCTCTCCATACCACTGGTTAGCTTGCCCATATACTTCTAAGCATTATCTTTTCTTCACTTTCCATCTCCCAGTAGGGGCACTGAGGTTACAGATGCTCAAGTCATTGATGCTCAGCTTTCTATTTGGGTTCTTGGGATTTGAACTCAAGTTCTCACGCCTGCATTGCAAACACTTCACACAGTTTTCTCCCCAGCCTCAAGATCCTTATGTATGTACTTTCTGCTGGCACCTGAAGGCATCCTATGCATTTTTAGCCCCTAGACTAATTCCCTCTTATCTACATTATAACGAAATCGAGATGACTTTCAGACAAAGTCAGGAAATTTGGCATTGGGTGAGAATGCATGATTCTCAGAAGCAGACCTGGAAGGCCAGTCCTACTGTCCCATCGCTCTGCTGTTCCTATACTGAAAGCACCACAGGTTCCCCAGGACTGTACCTCAGACCATTCTCCTGTGATCCACACATACTCGCAGGGTTGCAGACTGCAGCTCTCACGGTCTGGAGGCCGCTGGTCTGGGTCACAGTGCGCACTATGCACCTCGCTTTGGTCCTCCGCTACACACACCACCTGTCGGTACCGGGAGCCTTCACCGCACGTCTTGGTGCACTGCAAGAGACAAATGGGGTGGGGTGAGATGAAGCCTCACACAGCAGCATGCTCTTATTCTTGCAGCTATTTGATGACTTAGCTAGACAGCTGTTAAAGTGGCAAGATCCGTAGGCATTGGCTGTTTCTATCTAGATATTTGACAACTTTATCTCTGGCACAGGGATGTGTTTTCCACACTTATCTGTCTGAATGAGAAAATGGAAGGGTGAATGAATGAATAAATGAACACCAGCTTGGATGGAACTTTCAATTTTTTTTTTTTTAAATTCAACACTCATTCAAACACTAACTCCATGGCTGGGGATGTAGCACATGGAGAGAGCGCTTGTCTAGTATGTATAAGACCCTGGGCTTAATCCCCATTACTGAAGAAAAAATGGGAAGGAAAAGAGAGGGGAGGTAAAAGAGAGGAAGAAAGAGAAAGATATGAGGGATGGGAGGAGAAAGGGAGGAAGGGAAAGAGAAACAAGGAGGTGGAGGGAGAGAAAGAAGGAGCAAACACCAGGCATGGTGGCACACACCTTTAATCCCAGCACTCAGAAGGCAGAGACAGGCGGATCTTTGAGTTTGAAGCTAGCCTGTTCTACATACTGAGTTCTAGCACAGCCAGGGCTACACAAAGAGATGGTGTCTAAAAAGAAAAGGAAGGAAGTGGAGGATGAGGAGGAGAGGGAGGACGAAAAGAGAAGAGAAGAAAAGAAACCATGACTCACGGTTGCCAAGATAGCATCAAAACACTTCTAGGGCCAGGAAGGTCATCACCTGCCTAGCTGTTCACCACATCTCATAGATAATTAGAATAATGTCTTCACAGACTATGCTGCTTTGGTCTATTTTCTATTCCATGACCCATTAAAAGGGTCCGTTTTCTACCTTCAATGAAGCCACTTTCAGGTGTGTGGTCTGACAGCCCGGCCTCTGGCAGGTGGACAGCTCTCAGGTCTAGACTCCCAACAACTACCCACCGAGTTCTGACTGAAGGTAGGTCCTGATGGACAAGGGTGGCCGTCATCAGGACCTCCCTGTTCTCAGAAAGGATGGGCAGTAAAGGGCAGTGTGAAAGAGCAAAGGCCATCATCTCCAACCCACAGGTGAAGAACCTGGGACTGTTGGAGCCTAAGTCACTTGCCCTGTTAGACCCGATTCCTCCCATGATCCAGCAAAGGAAAACAGAACAAGTGGCAGGCTTCATTTCAACAACAAATCCCACTTGGGAGGTAGATCTCTGCCATCTGCTTTGTCACCAAAGCCTGTCCAAAGCATCGCTGTCATTTGACATTCTTAGCTTGGATTACTTCAGAGAACTTCAGGGAAGAGACTGGCTTCTGCCACAAGGGGTGTGATTCCTTTACCTCGACTGGGTGTCTGCTGCCCCTGCTTCTCAAACACCAGCTTTGGATGTGTTATTAGCATACTTCTGAAATTTCAGAATTCTGCATTTTAAGTTCTGTGGGGAGGGCTATAGACCTCTCTCTCTCTCTCTCTTTCTCTCTCTCTCACTATCTCTGCATAATGGCAGCACCCAATTTACTGTTTTGCTGTGATAAAGCACCATTTCCAAAAGCAGCTTGGGAAGGAAAGGGTTTGTGTCACTGAGATTTCCACGTCACTGTGTATCACTGAAGGCAGTGAGGGCAGGAACTCAAGCAGAGCAGGAACCTGGAGGCAGGAGCTGATGCAGAAGCCATGGAGGAGTACTATTTACTGCCTTACTCTTTATGGGTTACTCAGCCTGTTTTCTTATAGATCCTAGAGTGGCAACACCCACAAAGGGCTGGACCCTCCGCCATCATTCATTAATGAAGAAACTGCTCTATGGGTTTGCCTATAGCCCATACTATAGAGGACTCCAGCCTGTGTCAAGTGACATAAAACTAGCTGGCACAGGCAGGAATTTTCTTTTATCTGCTTTGCCTCAAAACTATTTGCGTTTGAGATACAGCTTCACTCTGAAGTGTCTTTCCCAATGCACCCCATATCTTTTTTATGTACGCATGATTAAAAAAAAAAAGAATAGTACAGGGGCTGGGAGATGGCTCAGTGATAGAAGCATTTGCCATGCAAGCATGAAGGCCTGAATTTGAATTCCCAGAACCTATGTAAAATCTGGAGGAATAGTGTGAGTATTGGCAGTCCCAGCACCCCTGTGGGGGAAGTGGGAAATGAGACAGGAGGATCCTGGGAGGTAGAGGGTCATCTAGCTGGGCAAGCAGCAGAGAACAACACAAGGCTCTCTCAAACAAGTAGAGTTTGTCCTCTGACCACCACGTCTGTGGCTCACAGATACTTTCATTCACACACATGATTGCACACATGTGTACACACATACACATACATACAAACATCAATAATGAAAAACAAGAAAGAACATAAGATTCACCTTTTAACCATCTTAAAATGTCAGTGCCGTTTTAATGCAACGCTGTGCAGCCATTGCTACAACCCAGTGGTAGGTAGAACATGTTCATCACTCCAATCCTATCTCTATTAAGCAATCATCATCTTTCCTCCTTCTAACCTAGACCCTAGCAACTATGACCATGCTTGCTGTATCCATAGATTTGCTTATTTTGGGGACTTCACAGTCATATCCAGTATGTGCCCTTTTCTACTAGCACAGTGTTTCCAATGTTCTTCCATATTGGAGCATGTCCCAGGGCTTCATGGTATATCCATACATCCAGCTCAATGTATGTACATGCCACACTTAGTTTACTCACTCTTCTGTTAGTGGACATTTGGTGGCTTGCCTTTGAACTACCATGAATGATGCTATTACGGACATTCAGACACCAGTTTGAACACTCGATTTGATTCTTCTGAGTCTGTTCTAGGAATAGAATTGTTGGAGCAGATGATAGTGGTCCCTGTCTTTCATGAGTCACTCTGTTCTTTTGGGAGGCAAAAGATACCTGCTAGGTCATCTGAGTAGTTTTCACTTTAGAAACTTAAACGTCTCTCTGCCTGGAAGCAAACCTCTAGCTGGCGTGTATCCGGAGGTATAAATACGACCTGAAGTCACAGCAAGATGAGAAAAAGCTGAACCACTTCAAACCAGTAGGGACCAGCTGAGCCTGGTTCCCCAGTTCAAGCTTCAGGAGTCTGGAGTTTTTGGTTCCCCTTAGAGTAAAATGACAGCTATTGGCGAGTTGCAATGTTTTGCTGAATGTTAAAAACCACACAGATCTCTGAAAAAGGAAATAATAATTCCTTGGAAAATTAGGACTTCAGGACATTAGAATCACAGCTAAACCTAAACTAAATCTTGCTGTATTAAAGCACATTCACACTACCTCATAAGGCTCGAATCACTGTCAATGAGTAACAGATCCAACAGAAATGCCAGGGTTCCTCAACAGTTTCTGCTCATTAAGTATTTTCTTCCCCAGTCTTGAAGAATAGTTAACTATTATAAAATCTGTTTTGACAGCGGCATGGAATTGCAGTGAGAAAATTTACCCAGAAGAAAACTTTCTGGGAATTGAAATTAAACAAGGTAAATAATTGGCGTCTTTTACACTCTGGAAACCACATGTCAAAGGTTTTCTTCTGGAATCTTAAACCTTAGCAGAGTGCTGGGGGAAAGTAACCCAGCCCATGGTACTGGGTGCTTCCGTGTTGGTCAATGCCATTCCCCCAGTCTTCAATAATCTACAATGCTTCCTGTCCTGGAATATCATTGAGAATAGTTTAAGAAAATGGAAAATTCAAACAGCCTCATTTCAACTTGCAGAAGGTTTTCCCGGGTTTTTATTATGGCTTTCTGAGTTAAAAGATCAGCAACCAAGTAAATGACTAAGGCATCAGCCTCTGAACTTTGAGCATGCGTGAGATGCAGAAAGGAAATAACCACAGTGTCGGGTTAAACAGGGTAGCACAGCCATTGTCCTGTACGATGCATGCCAGCAAAGAGACTGAAACTGTCAGAAAAGGACTTCAAAATCCAAGGGGGAGGAAGACCTAAAATAAACCCCTAAGGTACTATTTTCTTTCAACATATCCATTTGCATAGGCTGATGGTCTAAACATTATAATAAAGTTGCTTTTTGTTTTGAAACATGTCTTTTGTCACAGTTCCCTGGCCATGGGGAAAAGAAAATCACCGGACATTCACAGGTTCTACCTTTTAAAGGATGCCTTCCCCAAGGATGAAAGGATGTGTCATTTCTGGCAGCAGATTACTGGTGTTAGGAAGCATATGGGCAGATGAATCATAGACCCAACGGGTGGGTAACACAGGGTTGCATTTGCTGGGTTTTTATGGCCCAAGGAAAGGACAAATGGATTCATCTACCGTTGTCTAAAAGAAAGAAAAAGCAGTCATTCAAAAAAGAGGCAGAGGCACTGCTATGGAGGCATTCTTTTTTTTTAAAAATTTTTTTAAAGATTTATTTAATTCTTAATTCTGCATGTGGGAGGGGTATGTGCACATAAGTGTTAATGCCTCCAGAGATCAGAACACAGCATCAGATTCTATGGAGGCATTCTTTAAGTGTCTCGTCACCCATCTGACTAACATTTGCAACGGGCACAGGTCTGTGTTGTGGGTCAGTCAGCTTGATGACTTCCAATTCTTCTAACTCAGCCCCTGTCCCTGCTTGACAGCCAGGGAGCCAGCTATTGTTTGCCTGGGGTCTCCCATGTCCCTTAGGTAACCATTGGGGTTTGATCCCAAAGGCCCCCTGTGTAAAAGTGGGGGATGTGGCAGCTGATGAAAAGGGGCGAAGGAAGAAGTGAGTTAGCCAGGGTCAGAAGGGGAGGGACCCTCTCAAGCTTTGCAAGGATGAAGGTTAACAGCAACAGCACACGTAGGGGTGAGGATTCCAGTGGGTAAGGTTTCAATCTCATTTCCTCTCATTTTAACCTTTCCATGGCACCAGGGCCTGAATCCAAGGGCTTAGCATGGTAGCTAAGCAACCAAAGCTCAACCACTGAGTTATTACCTGCTCGGCTCTTTTTTTGAATGGGGTCTCCCTGTACAGTCCTGGTTGGTTTCCCAGTTACCACCCATCAACCTTCTTGTTGCTGGGATGTAGGCACATGCCACCATGACATTCAACCTTAGGTTGAGGTTAGGGGATAGGATTTGAGGTTTTGGGGGAAAAAATAAATGAGAAACAAACAAAAACAAAAACTAAACACTTCTAATGCTCAGTGCCTGGTAATTTTCTGGTGATTGTCACATACGGTTTAATAAGCGAATGAGGCAATGGATACAAAAGGCTTAAGGGTTAACTCTAAAGACAACAAGCTCTTTCTACTCCTTGCTGTAAATGCCATGAAAATCTTATCACTCAGTTGACCAAGGAATTGCTGCTCATTCCAACGGTTCCATTCTAAGGAGATGAACTTGGGACTCGTTCTACAGCTGAGTGTAATAAATGCTCTTAAATTTGAAATCTGTGTTAGAGAGGCCCCAGTTCCTGCTCTGGACCAAACAGCAACAGGCCAGGCAGTTCTGCAAAGTCACAGCATGTTCATGGCCTTGTGACAAGAAAACACAGACGCTGCTCTTCCAGAAGGAACATTGGCTAAGGAACATTGTTCCAGAAGACACTGGAATGTCTTTATTCTTCAGCTGAAGAGGCAGGCCTGGCCTAAACCCCATCCCTGCTCCCTCTGTTCCTAAAGCCAACCACACACCAGTATCCTGTGTCCTGCGGGGACTATACTAAATGCTGGAAAACAAAGCCCCTGTCTTAAACAGCTGCCATTCCTTGTCCCTGGCACAGCCAAAGGCATTGCCCTGAGCAGAGGGGCGCCAACACCAGAACCTTCCTACCATTTGTAGGTCAGAATTACCCAAGCGCACAGAGGAGTGTGACTTTAGAAGCAGGTGGGAATGCAACCTGAGAAAGCGAGCAATACATTGAAACCAACTCTCCAGGAAAAGGCTATGACACCGCTAAGAAGGGAATGAAATAACTCGGGTGAGGGACATGCTGACATGGGGAACCAAGGATAGAAATGCTCACAGTTTGTGTTCTAGGGGCCAGGCTCCCGGGCCTCCAATTCTAGCCTTTCATTCAAGGTATTGATGGATTAACCTACCTTAGCGTCTCGTTTCTTCAAATTAATGGGATAAAACATGACTGCATCAAAGAGTTAAGGAGATAGTTCAGTAGGTTACTTCATGTAAAATACTCATGAAATGCCTCATTCATCACGTAGTAAACACTACATTCTACTGTGTTTCCTATAGCCAGTGTGGGACCTCTGAACTAGACAATTCCCAGGGAAGCTTCTCACGTTGGACACTACAGGAAAAGCACTCCCTGGATTTGGGCAGTTCACAATCCTTGCAGCTGGATAAAATAGCCCAGATAATCATTGAAGTGAACACTCAAAAGCCATGCTTCTCATTCCCGATGCCCTGGTTAATTCTTAGTGAGAGAGGGTTGTCATTTGCTCATGGGCCTAGTAGGAAATTCATCTTGACAACAACCTACTGAGTCTTAATAAAGACTTATTAATCAAGTCTTAATAAAGGTGGGAATGCATAGACAAAAGGCAAACAGGACAAGAAGTAGTTGCCAAGGCCTGCTAGGAAAGAAAGAAACTTCTGGGAGACGAAGCTCAGGTGTGTCCCATTTGATTGGCTCGGAGGCTGTGCTGGTGTTTGTCACCAACCTTAGGTCGTGTGTCCCTAGACTGCAAGCCCGCACAGGGACGAGATCGAGTCAACTGGCAGCTGAGTGAGAGGCTGTGAGAAGAGGGCAGAGCTAGACAGGAGGAGAGGAGAGCAATGCAGGAGAGGCTGGGAAGCGCTGCACTGCGCACTGGGCACCAACTTACTGATTAATAAGAGCATCTTTGGTCTTGAACTTAGTCCTGCTGCAGGTGAGTGGGACTGAGGCTGTGGCATCCCTGATGTGGTCATTTAAGACAGCTGCCTAGTGGTTTTCAACCATCCCTCTAAGCCTTGACACTGTGTAGACATCTCGAGTAGGCTCCCACTGTGCCTTGCGAGTGGGAAACACAAAGGGTCTGATGGGGCCTCGGTCTCCTCTGCTACCATGGACTTCACTTTCCCGCTCTGTGCCACTTATGGGTCTCCAGCCACCCTCACCACCTGGCGCCCCTTAAAACTCTTCTCCTTGGGAGTACGAAAAACCACAGTAGAGGAAGGGTAAAGCCGGAAACCTGGTTTCTTAGCATTTACAGAGCCCATTCAACTCCGTGACTATGGTTAATCTCTGCTGAAATTTACAAATACCAGCCCCACCAGGCCATAAGTCATTGTCTTTCTCCTGCTCCTCCTCCGAGACAGGCTCTCAGCATATGTTCTTAGCTGGCCTGGAACTCACTATATAGATCAGGCGGGCCTGGAACTCATGGAGATCCACCTGCCTCTGCCTCCTGAGTGCTGGGATTATAGGCATGTGCCACCACTCTGAAGTCTTTTTATATGGAGCTTGATAGCAACATTTGAGGATGGATTTCAAAAGGACATCTGCACAGCACATGCAAAGACAGAAGCTTCTGGACATGTTTCTTATGCAGTTTTCTACCCTAAGGGAATCAGAAGGAATTGGGAACAGAGCTTTACTCTCTGTGTTTGGCTCTTGAACTCTTGCTCGCTGGCTACAGGGTAAGCAGTTAGCTTTGATTGACCCGGAACCCTTTTTCACTTCCTGATCTTTGGAACCAGAATGTGGGGTAGAGTTCAGTGTGAGAAGTGAGGAGGAGAAAATGGGCAGGGATGGGTCTGAGGTAAGAATTCCAAAGTTTTATCAGGGAGGTGAGGTAACCTCTTTCTACCTGACCTCGCCAGTCCCGGGACTGCAGCTGAGTACAGATAAGTGGCCTTTCCCAGTTCCTCAAAACAACTCCACAAATTCTACCATTTCCATTCACCGGGAGGCAAGTCAAGGCTCAGAGATATAAGGATTCTTGTTCTGAGTCACGGGGCCATTGATGGCAGAGCTGAGATAGGGACCACACTGATATTATTCTAAGCATCCGAGTTCCTGATAGATAAGGTATCTGGCTCCAGTTCAGATTATCTGAAATTTAACTGCCTTGGGTATTCTCCCTGATACTATCTGACAGAGGCCAAGAAAAGTCCAGCAGGAAAATGAGCAACACAGACTAGGCTGATGGAGAAGGAGGAATTCCTAAAGAATCACTGTGGTAAGGAATGGATTCACCGCAGGGAAGGGCAGGGCTGGGACACTGGTCCCAGGGCAGCAGAATACAGTGGGAAAATCCCAAAGACTGAAGAGAACAAACAGCATCATGTGTGGCTTCCTTGAGATGCTAGATGTGGGACACTTGGACTCGTGGCAAAGTCTGTCTGAACCTTAGTTTTACCACCTGATGAAAGGAATGATGCTAACTCTCACTTCATCTAGCTGTTCAGTAGATAAAGCGAGATGATGGACAGAAGCTCCCAGTGCAGTACCAAGTGCAGAACGATGACCTCCCAACCACACTGCCTTGAGTTGAGAGCAACTCTCAATGCAGGGGAGTCCTTCATCCTTCTGCTTTCGCAGGGTGCATATTTTATTTCATTCCAATGTCAGCATTTTTACTTTTACTTCCCAGTTCTGTTCCCCTCTTACTACAATCTAGCATTCTGTTCTGCAAACTTGGGTTACCTTCTTCTAATGTCTTACACCCCCTCTTCCCCTGCCCTCACCTCTTAGCAACTAGACTTTTCAGCAACAGATACTTCAGCATCTGCTTTAGTCAAGCATTAACTTGTGGAGTAAAGGAAAAATAAGCCTGGCCTATTCTTGCATTGACTCGACAGTTCTTTGGACTTCACCTATCATTGAAACTGTTGGAAATCCTACACTAATTAATGAGTGTTCCTCATGAGCGCTCATCTATGCTCCCTGACAGTCAATGCCACAGAAAGGGGGGAAACAAAGCCTAGGTTTTACCTCAAGGGTTGGGACTTGTAGTTTATGGCTATTTAAATTAACACAGAACAACCAAATTCAAACTGACACATTAAAATATTCCTCCCATCTCCTCTCCTGTGAAGGTTGTCCCTATGTTTATACTCTTGGCCAAAGGCATGTTAAAGCTCCCCTTCCCCCAACACACACACACACACACACGCACGCACGCACGCACGCACACACACACACACACACACACACACTTTCAGTGAAGACAGCAGCTCTGGAACCTTCAAGAAAACAGGGAGACATACACAGGAATTGCCTAGAGGCTGACAGCAGACTTTTTGGGAAGGAGCCAGCAATGCCACTGTGCTCAACGGCTTTGCTGGCTCCATAGGGTGCAGATATGATTCTGACAAGGGGGCGGAGTGACAGGCAGGCAGGTGCACACTTACTTCATGGCTCTACTTACTTCTTGCCATTGCTCTGCCCTCCAAGTGTAGAGAGGACATGGCGAGGCTTGGCAGACACGCTCCGACTCGGGTCTGGTGTATGGGCTGCACTCACTCTCTCTGGCTGTTTTGTGTGTCCCGATCTGACAGCCCACATGCCTCTGCTGCACGCCTTGGCCACAGGACACAGAGCACTGAGAAGACACGGGACGGTAAGTAGGCACTTGGGCTCGTGCTGGAGGGCGGGAAGGGGTGGGTCGCAGAGGAGGGTAATGCTTTCTTAATCCAATGATTTTCACAGCAGTCAAAATGCTTTCTCATTTCCAAGGAGGGGGACACCAAGGTCATGTCTAAAAACTGGAAACTCACTGCCTATGCTGGAGCAGGAGCAGGAGCCACAAGTGGGGATGAACCAAAGCGCTCAGTGGATGACAGAGGATAGAGAGACCATGGGGAAATGGCACAGCCCAGAAGTAACGCTACCACATTGAAACAAACAAACAAAAACTACATGACTTCCATAGCCTGGAAGGTGTATGGCTTGTGACAACGGAGAGACAGAGTCCAAGCCACAGAGAACCAACCGTTGATGATTAAGGCCATACAAGTAGAATGTTACTCTCCAGCCCCTTTAGGTTCTTTCTAGTTTCTATTTCTGGGGACAGAACACTGCTTTGATTGTTATTTGTTTGTTTAAATTGTGGAATTCTCTTAAGAATCTCTGCCTACTTATAATCTCAAATGAATAGATGAAGAATAAAAGCTAATAAGGAAAAATAATTTCCTCAGGCTTAATGTTTTCAGTCCTTGAAAAAAAATCCCATTAATCATGATGAAACATTTTGTTGACCAAGTTGCAAAACACGAATTAACTTTCTCCTAAATTAATTTTTTAATGGTTTCCTCATTGCTGGTTGCATAATCTCACTTATGGGCAAGCCAAGAATTATTGTCCTTATTAAGGTTTTGGCAGTCAGAAACCAAAGGCAACCTTTGATTAGAAAGAACTGCATAATAATGCATTTAGTTATTACAGGTTATTAGCAATTTTGGGGGAATAACTCAATCTCTATTAATTTGACTGGTGCTGAGAAAACAAAGTTATCAGACATTCATGCCTTAGAGCCAAGAGGAAGCCTTTTCTTAGAACAGAACCAGGCTCTTTACTGCAATTGCACGCTTGTCCGATTTACTGGTAGAAAAGAAAATTCAAGGTGCTCCACAAATGATGGAAGTTCTGTCAAGATGTACACCCAAGCAGCTTAAGCTTCTACTTAGAAGGCAGCTTGTGAAATCCTATTGTTTCAAAAAAATCTATGCCCAGGAAGAGGCTCCTAGCTCACATCAAAGCGAGCCGAAGACAATGCTCCGTCCCAACATCGCTGCTATTGTCTGGGTTTAATTGGATTGAATGAGCTTGTGACCCACAAGAAACCAGACTTTAAAGTCATTATGTTCTGGGAGAAGGCAAGGACTCTTAAATGCCACAAATGGCTTTGTCTCGAGGCAGCAGCCACTTAATGTTCACAGGGTCTACGTGAGTAATGTTTCACACTGGCGGTACCAGTAAAGCCTGGGAGCAGAGTTACCCAGTAAGTGACAGAAACATTCAAATGCCATCGACGACAGCCAAAGAGTTCTGGATAGTTGAATCTGGACCCTTAAATCCAAGAGTACACATCTAGAACAATGTGCAACCAGAAATAAAAAGAGGGTAATAATGTCAGCACACTGGCATTTGATACAAAGCTTACATAAGTTGAAAAGTCACATCATGTTTTCACAGCAGAGAAGAACGGGAAAGATCTTTAGAGCATCGAGCACTAATGTGGCTATTAAATAAATGAAACGCCTTTGTTGTCTGCGGGCATGTGTACGGTGGCCCGTAGTCAATGTGGGGTATGGTCTCCAGAAGCTCTCCACTCTATGTATTGAGGAAGGGTCTTTCCCTGGACACAGAGCTCACAGCTTACACTGGCTGGCCAACGAGCACCAGAGACCTTCCACTGCACTCAGATTCTGACCTGGGTGCCAGGAATCTAAACTCATGCTGGCAGAGCATGTGTTTTCCTGCTTAGCTATTTCCCCAGGCCCCCAAACCCCAAAGTGTGGCGAAGGGAATGTGATGACATAAGAGTCATCAGTAGCTACAGTTTTAATAATCGTTTCTTACAATGCTTCATAATTCTGCGTAAGGCAAATGAAGGCATGGGAAATTTTTATCATATAGTATGTTGTTCTGGTTTCTGATTATCATAAAATTGAAGACAACTTTGAGATGATCTTCTATTAATTAAAAACTATCACCATGTCTTCAGTGAAGAGTGAAGAACAAGCCCTGCCATCCTAGATAACGCAATTGTCATATCTGTGCAGAATGAGATACGCTACAACCACATTTCATTCTCCTGCGCTGGTCCATGAAAGACAACAATTTGTGTAGAGACAGCTGCATTTTTGATAAATTCTGAGATTTGTGCTGAATCCCTGAGGAAAAACCCAACAGTAGAATGTCCCCAGCACGATCCTGGATCTGGTTAGGCTCAGTGAGCCTTTTAGTTCCAAGGCAGAGGACATCTGTGCGCCCTAACTACGTGCCCCTCCCATCATCTTGGCAGGATAGGCTGTATGAAAGGGTGTGAAAGGAGATGTTTTCATGGCAGATTGCTGAGCTGGGAGCGAGGCTTCATCTCTTTTAGTTCCCTGCTGTGCAAACCCAGACTGCAGAACTCACTGGCTTAAGCAGAACTTGACACTAACGTAGATTTAAAGAACAAAGCAAACAAACAAAAAAATACTGTGAAATTCCTCATGTTTGGGGAATCAACAGATACTTGAAAAACTAGAAAGGATTTCCCCCCCCACACACACAAAATTTCTTCTACTATTACAATGATACCATTTATTTTAAGGCAGGAACTAACTTGAAAGTAGGTGTATAAATCAACTTTTATAAATAATAACATCAGCCACTAGACTTCACCAAGTGCATCCCATACGCTGGAGTCTATATAAGGGTCTCAGCAACATGCTTCTTTGTTGCAGGGATGTTCTGAGAGCTGTAGACACTTGGGAGTGTTCTTCCTTTATCTCCAGACATTGCTAATTGTCTCATGTGGTACAGAATTACCTCTTGTTGAGTCACTAGCAGTGTACTAAGCATCTCCTATAGAATAATTTTTATTTCCTAATAAGCCTTTTCAATAGATATTCCACAAATAAATAAAATGAAGAACAGAGACAATTACCTTAGCTGAAGGAGAACAAAAAACAAAATTCAAATCAAAATCAAATTTGGCAAGGCAATGTGGCAATACCGCTGTGGATTAGAACTGGGATCCTAATTTTAAAACACAGTGCTGCCATGAGTGCTAGACACAGCGCTAGACCAGCGAAACACAGTGCTAGACCAGCGAAAGCTGGGTGGGAAGCTCGCACCCAGGCAATGGTGCACCATCAATGCTCATGGCTAAACTAAAACCCCAAAGAACCAAGAGAACAGAAAGCGCTAAAGCAACCCTTTCTCACCACCACTCATAGGATCATTTCCTTAATTCCTCAAAGGGCACAAGCTGCATATTCACCAGCATTTCCAGAAACCACAGGAGATGCTCCTGCGGCCAGCATCACAATCAGGCTGCCTTCCTTCTCACTACAGGAAACGTCAACCTCAAGAGTGGTGGGTGACTCAAATGGCAATCTGCCAGTTTCATTTCTACATTTGCAGACAGAGATCACTTGAAAATTAATTCCTATGACTCCAAGGCACCACGGCTTTATAGCATTCTGTTCCCTATTATGTTGGTAAGGAAGTAAATCAAGCCATCACGGTTTGTAAGGCCCCTCCTGACCCCAAAGGTGTTAAACTGAGAAAAAGGCCGGTGGCTCAGGAGTGATGACGAATGAACTGGACTGATGAATGAAGGAAGTATTACTTTCAACCCAATATGTCTTTCCCCATCATTTTAGAGATGGCAAGAGGGCTTCCTAGAAGATTGGCATAATCCTGGCACACTCTTCCCTGGAAGGCTTTGGTCCCAGGAGAGCACTAAGCCTTCACAGCATAGGCTGTCGCAAGAAACCAAGGCAATTTTTGTCTTAAAATTTCATCAGCATCCCTTAGCTCTTGGTCAAGATCATCCAAACAAATTAGACATGAATGTTTGATGGAAAAAGAAATCCTTTAAGACTTTAGTGAGGATCTTTTTTTAAGTAAACTTTCTTTACAGCTTCCAGATTTGGAAGGATACAGAAATGAAACCACCACTTTCCATCTCAAAACACTCCATTTAGGGAAAGATTATTAAGTATCAAGTATCGTAGAGTTCTGTGCCAACTTTCAGTGTGTCTTATCATCAGACATTTTGACATGATGAAAAACTGTTCTAATTATTCTTCATACCTTGAAGACAAGATGACTAGAGTATAGCTATTAGCAGAAAACAGAGAGGCCAAATATAAAATTTAAATACTACAGTAAGTGAGCGCTCATTACTTTTGCTAATATTGTTGCCTTAGGAATATTCTTGTTTACCATGGGATAATTAGAGAGCTGACAATCCTTAATCATGCAGATCATCTTTCTCCATCAGTCAGTGGGTCTAGTGATGTTCAAGTCTTTCTTCTTCTTATAATTTACCCCTACAAATGAATTCTGAGTGATTGTCTTGAACAGGTATGTTTCTTTCTAGGGAGGCTTTTTGATAATACTTTCATCTATGTTTGCTAAACAAACAAAAAAGTCTTTAGGCCTAACCATCCTAGCTTTATAACCAATTTTAGGCCTCTCCTGGATATTATAGTAAAACTCAATCTGTGTTTACCAATAAAGAGCAAAGTATTCTTTCATTCGTCTCTTTAGTGAATAAATTAGCCTTTAAGACATAGGGCGCTTACATGCTCTGAGCTTAACATTCTGGGGAAAATGCATTAGATAAGTAGATAAGAAAAGGCCAAGGAACAGAATGAAGAGTAACAGAGCATGAAAATCTACAAGAGGACAACCTAATTAGTGTGGCATCTTAAATAATGTTAGCTGCAGGCTTTGCATGGACTGAATAGCTCCAAAAACAAAAGGATTGGAAGTTAAAAGATGATAATGGCCACTTAGAAACCATTAAGGGGGATGACAAGTATGACATACTGCCTTGAACATGATCTCTGACAGAAGCCAGAGGAAGACAGCGTGCCGATGCTTTGATTGCCAAATTAAAGCCAACGAGCAAAACCCAGATGTTTCTTTATGACACAAGCCTCGAGAGGGACAAGGCAACTGTGCTGGGGAGCTATGCGCCATGCCAATTCTTCTGTAAAGTGGAACACGGGTATAGAGAACAATGACATCAGCGAAGGACATTTAAGGAACATCCAGATTTCTAGAGGGATTTCCACTAGAATATTAAAGTGGAAAACCCTCAGCTCTTCCGGCGTTAACATGGCTGCATCCAAAGCTGGAAGAATTCTTCCCGAGGCCACCCACCTTGAGCCTAGTTTCTACTGATCCCTAGGAGTCGTTGGCATGAGTCACCACAGCATCAGAGAATGAGACAACTGGAGATCTCCTGCTGAGTCTGATCTCCAGAGAGAAGGCTCAGCAATAAGCACAGAATGTTTTCGAAGAAATCCAATCTTGTTACTTTCAAGAAAGTACCTTAAACCACGATGAAAAAGCATACAAGCAGTGGGTTGTGAGACCTATTCTAGTGATTATGTACAAGAGAATTCAATTCGCCAAGCTTTTCAAGTTGCTTTTGCAGGTTCAACAAGAGACTGTAATTGATTCCCTGGGTTCCTCTTCTCTTCCCCTTCTAAGGCATATATATATATATATATATATATATATATATATATGTATGTATGTATATCACTCTCATCCAAACAAAATATTGCTCTTGAAAATCTACTGTATTCAGGTCCCCCTGAGCAAGGCACTCGGCTGAAGATCATTGGCAGGTCAGGAAGCAGAGAGACAGAGCTAAAACCCTCTTAAGAACAACATGAAATAGGCCCAGGAAGGTCAAACAAACCACCCAATGTTACACAGTTACAAAATGATATAACACTCCCTCTTCAAGTCATCAGTTTCAGTTGTAAAGAAGCAAACAGGCAGAGAGATACTGGCTCGTATTTTATATTGACATTGTTCTGCTTTGAAGGTGTATTGCCCCACAGGGTCATCTTAGTTCACAAACTGTGGCGCTGTTTTGTGAGGTTGTGGTACCTTTGGAATGGGGAGTTTAACTACTGGAGAGATAGGTCATTGGTGTTGTCTTTGAGGGTTACAGAGGATCCCACTTTTCGCTTTGTCTCTCCGTTTCCTGGCCTGCCAAGATATGAACAGCTGTACCCCCAAAATGCTGACTCACGACTGTGCTCTGCCCGCTAGCATGCCTTCCCTGTGATAGATAGATATCCTCCTGAAACAGTAATTCCAACTACAGCCTCCCTTCCATAGGGAGCTCTTTCGGTTAGGTAAGCCAGGACAGTCATAAGAAAACACTTTGAGGATCTCCAAGGTAAACTGAGCCTCAGTTCCGGTCAGGTGACAACAGTTCACCCCAGTGCAACCTACGCTGGGCTTTTCTAAGTGGCCACCGGCCAGATACCAAAGGACTAATCTGCTTTACACCACCTGCTGTCCATCACCGTGTGAGATTCAACCTCACAACTGTACCACTCTGGGACAGCCATAGCTCTGCTGACTGAGATCACTTGTCCAAGGCCACCCAGGCTGCCCAGATAAAGATTCTTCCCAGTTTGTAAAATGAGAACAACACAGAAAAACGTAAGAGACCGAGCTGGTGTCAGGCATGGGGCTGAACAGAAGGGAGCGTTTGGGTAGAGGAGAAGCGTTGCTCACCTGACTCCATGCGCCAGCCTTCCATCTGGGGCACCGTCCTCCTCGGCACCTTCTGTGCCCATGTGGCTTAGTAAGGTGCTTACAGTAATCACTCTCTAAATGGCTTCCATCTTTTGCCAAGCAGTAAACATTTCGTTGTTTATGCCCTCGACCACAAGAGACAGAACACTGCAATATAAAGCAATGGCAAGGTTGTTGTTGTTTTTTAATCACAGTGACTTTGATTTTAAAAAAAAAAAAGCCCCAAAAGTGTAATATGAAGATAAGATCACGTCTATGAGAATTATCATTACCCCCTTCTTTCCAGCGCTATCTGGAGAAGAATTCAAAACCTTACAAGGAAGAAAAGTAGCAATGGAAAAACAAAACAAAACAAAACAAAACAAAAAAACCCACCCATACATTATAGTAGCGGCTGCCCTGTGTGGCATGTCGGTGAATATGGCGGCATGGGAGGATCATAACAATTTAACCTGAAAACCTCATGATCTGAAATTACTATGGCTTTTTTTTTCCCTGAGGGAAATCCTGCTACATAACACTAAAACACACTTTCGGTAAGATGTCTCCTGATTCACTGACTATTATAAAGTGCATTTCCAACATGACCATGTTCAATTTTTTAAAGATCGTATTAAGGAAACCCTCCAGCTATTTCTTTAAGGGAAAAGGCTCTCATTTTCCCAGCCCTTTGGAAAGAGGTGAAAAAGGCAGGGAAAAAAACCTAAAAGGTTCACTGGTGGGTAAGTCGGTGCCAACTTCAGGAGGGAGGCATTACCTTTCAACTTTGATCTCTGGGTTCACTCAGCTGCTTTAAATGTGACCTTGTCTGACCACATCTAAGAAACTTGACTTTGATTTCAGATTAGGTTTCTCAGAAAGGTTTAGGAATCAAAGTGCCCATGGAGTCTGGACAAGAATTTGATGTGACAGCTTCTCGTAGAACAGGCAAGAGGCTGGCCCCAATGGATGCACTGAGACATTCAGCATCCAAGGCCTCATTAGCAATTACGGAGTCCTTACTACAGCCACCCTAAACTGGTGGCTCAGGTCTTTAAAGACATTTTATTTCCCAGTATAAATTTACCTAAATTTACCCCCCTTGCTTTCTAGTAAATTTAAGAAAGAAGACTAAAATGTAAAGTCTCAATGAAAACAGACTTCATATTATATTTTTCTTGACTTCATGTTTCTTATTTCCCCAATAACTTTGTTATTTTTTTGGCTTAAGTTACCAGAGTGCCCTTTGATGCCCTAATAGACTAACAGCTCCATGCCAAACAAGGAGCCTAATACTAATTTTATCATTATTACCAGACATCCTCAAATTTATTGCATTCATACATGTGCCAAACATGTTTTTCTGTTAAAAACAAACCGTTATAAGAGTTTCAACTGAACTGATGTAGAAATTTAAAATATGTATATTAACACATTTGGCTTTAACTTTTTACTTTAAGATGTGAAATATTCATGAATATATGATATGGAGTAGCTATTTTGGACATTTTCATATTTTACAATTTGGAAAGAGTGAGCCTAGTTGGAGAGCCTGTATCCAGACAAAGCTTGTGACAGTTAACCTACAGAGTTTAATATAGAATACTGAGGATCGTTTTCAAAGGTTTCTTGTGACGAGGTTCTTAGAACTTTAGCCTCAGAGAATGGCTAAAGACTTGCACAAGGATACTGCCTATTGTAAGTCACCAATCCATAATTTTTAAAGGGTTACTTCAACAAGAAAAGATGAGGTCATAATTACAATTTGGGATAAGTTCATTTGCTTAATGAACAAAACATCTATTTTGTATATACTATGTGTTAGAAATTATAGGACACACTGGAGATACCAGGAGAACAAAATTGACATAGTCCTTGACCTCAGGGAGCTCATAGACAAATAATAGAAATTAACATTGCTCGAGAGATGACAAAGGTAAGTACTGTATATGAACATTCATGAGCTGACTCCTAAGAAACACTAAGCTCGAGTGATTAGAGGAGGGCTCCCTGTGGTCTTCCAGGGGGCTACACCAGCCGAGCTGCTGGGTCATAAAAATGAGATTGAATTATATTCGACATGCGATGGGAAATATCTGAGGAGTCTTAATTCAGGGGAAGGAATGATCTAATTTTTATTTCAAAACTTCTTCTTTGATTACTGAGTCAAGTACTAGATGTGAATACAGGGTGAGTGGAAATGAGGGAACCATGAAGGAAGTCAGCAGATTTGTGCTAGTGAGAGGTGGCGGCAGCTTGGAGGAGTGTACGAAAAGTTTGGGTGGGGAAAGTTAGGTTAAGGTTGCATTTCCTTTTTGTAAGTAGGAAGAAGGTACCTTATGTGTCAGTCGTAGGGAAAAGGGCAAATGTGACATTCAGATTTCTGGTTTGGGCAACCGAACTGACGGTGACAACATTTGCTACCATTTTAAGAGATGGTGCACACTGGAACAAAGCGCTAAGGGGCAAGAGAGTTTTATCTGTAGGAAGTGGGTCTGAGAGAAAGCATAGGGAATAGTGGGTGGTAACATCTGCTTGATTAGAGCAAAAAACCAGGGTTTTTTTTCCCTTTCTTTTTCTTTTCTTTTTTTTGGGGGGCTCTTCAAATAGACATGAGTGAACATAGAGCAAATATATCCTGAGGAATAGTCATTTCAATATGCAAGCTGTCCAAAGAAGCTAGCCCTCAATGTGAAGCAAGAAAAGAGAATCATGATGCAGTTGATAAAGTGCCAGGATCATTAGAAGACACAATCTAAAAGTAGGCAATGATCTCCAGAGTCAAAATTAGAAAAGACTCAACGTTCTCACATTCACCATGTGTCAGCCACTGCCCTAAGACTTGTACAGGTTAGCCATCCCAACTTCCCAGCACAGTTCAGTAACAGAGATTGGTACTATTACCAGAGCCAAATCAAGTGGTATTTGCAAGATAGAACAGCCACGATACTTTATATACAGTGTCACAATGCTGCTCCAGTACAAGTAAGTATATTTCTGATGGAAAAATAACAGCACTATGAAAAAAAAATAAGTGATCAAGAATCTTGCTGTCAATAACTAATTCGAGGCAGGCCACCAATCCACTAGCATCTATTGCCAGCAAGCCAGTGACGAACGATTAGCTGCCCTCTGCCCATTTTTATGTGCATTTTCTTTGAAGGGGACTGGAATGCAAATGACAAGAGAAAAGAAGAATGCAAGACTTAGGTATGATTCACCACACACGTTATTTGCCTGGAATTATTAAGATCTCAAAGTGCTTAGGAAATCCTCAAGGTGTCAACTGACAGCAAAAGCTCTCCATTGAATGTTTACTAAATTACCAAGGAAGAAAAGCAGCTGTTTATAGAAATACTCAAATCTAACAGGCTTATTAATAGGTTTATTATAACTTCATAAAGGAGCCGTCACTGTGATAGTCAAATAAATACAGGTTCTAGCTCTGACATTCCAAGGGAAAATTCCATCTGATCATTCCCGGTCTTTTCCCAGGCAAAGATGACATTTACATCAACCTGCGTCACCAAGACATGGCTGTTATATTTAGTACGTCATCTAGTATTTGGTATTTATTGGCTACATATCTGAAAGTTCTTGCTCCTGGGAGCATTTAATTCCTTACATTTTGCAGCTGAAATAGTCTCTGAGTGTGCCAGTAATACTGACTTTTTTTTTCCTCTTGGAAAATGACTCAACTTATTTAAGGGATTGATTCTTCCCCTCCCCCCTCCACATTTGAGCGAGATTCTGAACAATGTAACCACTGCTTGGTACTCAGAAGCTCCAAGGTCAGCCAGCTGAATGCCTGGGATTGCAAGCTCGTTTCTGTGAGACCATTCAAAGGGCATGTTCCGGGCTAGGCAGTGTTCAGACGTTCTGACACCTTGCACTCACTAAGGTCCAAAATTTGAAATCCTTGCATTTCAACTCCACTGGGGGAATGAAACTCAAGATGAAGGTAGTGTATTCTTAGTTTCTTCCTGAGGCTTAAGCTCTCTAGCAAAGTAGCTATGTCTACGAGGATGGATGTGGATCAGGTGCACTGGCCCTGGTCCTAGAGGGGTTCTTGTATTCGTCTTTTCACTTGTGCTAAGGGTCACAGTTCCTTAATCGCCAAGACGTCTGAACACAACCCTGATGCCAGTGCCTGACTGAGAAGGGCTGAATACCAAAAGAGAAGGCATTCTCCGGGCTGTGCCATTGCCTAGGATGTGGACATAGCCATGATGATGGAGTTCTGCATGAACTTGGACAGTTCATCACAAAGAACCCAGGAGAAAGAAGAGGAGAATGTGGAGGTAAGAAGAAGAGGGTGGGGGTCAGGTGTGCTTAGGGAATAGGAACATGTGGGTGGAGCTTGAAGGTTTCAGGTCTGGGGGGCTGTAGGTCAGGAGTGGTGGAACTAACAGTACCAGATGTCTGAAAGATGCGGGTTAGTGAGTGGTTCAGGATGACAGTCCTTGCTCAGTGTCTGCACTGTTACTTTGTAGTCTTGGCAAGTGAGGTGGTGTCCATGTGAAATGTATAGTGAGGGATCCTGATAAACCGTATGTATTTCTAAGCCCAGGATTGACTAATTACAGGTAGAAAATAACAAGGATTGGAAGGCTAAGAGAATGTCATGTACTGGGGCCTATTAGCAGCAAAGTGAGACTAGTCTAACACCATTCTGAGGCAGGTGGATGGAGTTCTAGTTACACACTGTATTTATTACTTTCTCTTTCTGCTTCTACAGAATTTGAAAATAATACATAAATCATTACATTAAAATTACTGGTCGTAAAAAGAAGGTTTTGATTCTAGCTTCATTTTGCCTTTGACGAAACAAAGTTAAATGTCACCCAGAAGGTATGCCACCAGACAGGACACAATGACAGGGGCAAGGCTCAGGCCCGCCATTGCCAATACAGCAACAAATAAAGTGAACAGAGCCCAAGGGTCACAGCACCGGGGAAGCAGAAGGACAACTGCCTAGAACTGGTGTTCCACCATAGAAACCACGCAAATACAAGGCTTCAGACCCGAGGTCACAGTTTCCAACTCTGGTGAGCGGCAGGTCTAGAGAACCATGTAGAAAACGGGAAACGACAGTAGAGAGTAAACTACAGTTCACACATTTTAAATTTCTTTGTACACTATAGCCACACGGAACATATTTATAAAATGAATGAACACAGAAAAGCTATAGCCATCATAGAATAGCACCATAAGTGACATATAATATTCACAAAGGAAGAACCCCTTAGAATCTCTCAGTGCTACTGCTGAACTAATTTTTTATAAATGAAGATTTAAAAAGGCCATCCAAAGATAAACTTTGTCCATAATTACTAACCACTAGATTAGGCATCTCCTATTTAATTGTTAATATGAACAGGACACAGGACTAAAGTACCTTAGCTTCTCTCATTTAATTCCAAAGAAACATGTGGCTCAGGTATTATTCGGGGTCTTTTATATAGACAAAGATGCTGAGGGCCTAAGAGTACCATCACTTACCCAAGATCACAAAACTGGGAAGCAGCAGAGTCAAGCTAATTTAAATACAGCATGTTCCTCAGGATCACTGCATTAATCCTTAGACTAGATAAGGAGCTGGGTAAGCCAGATAAGTGTTCACTTCTATCTTTCTATGGGAATGCCTGGACATAAGGACATTCGAGAAATGCCTTGCAAACTCTTTCAGAGTCCTCTGATAACTCAGCCCCCTAAGAAGAGAGTGCCTAAGCTTTGCTAGTAGTTCTGACTTCAACACCTTTTTATGGTATCATCAACACTCGGGAAACTGAAGGCATTATAAAGAACAGATATACTCACATAAATACAAGGCCCCATTGCCCATTAGCTGAAAACACACCCTGCTTCTCTCTTGACCATTTTGAGGTATATTAACCCTTTGGGACCTGCCTAGTGCCCTGCAGTGAATTATCATTTCTGTTGACTTCTGAAAGGGTCTTGGCACAGTTGTAGATGGAAGGTTGTAGGCTGTAAGTTATGGGCTCTCAATTCATGGAGGATCAATTTCTCAAAAATTTGAAATGTGAGCCCTTATGAAGATTATTCGGTCCAGCTTTTGATTTCAGACAGGAAATGACAGCGGTCACAAGGGATTCACCTTGCTCCAAACGCAACAGAGGGTTTGAAGTCAGGCAGACGTCAGCTGGTACCACAACTGCCGTCATAACACCCTGCTACTGGGGACACATAACTTCCCTTGGCTTAGACTTGTCCTCCGCTAAGATAAGACAGTCACAGTATCTCTGAGAAATGCTGTGATGTGGCAACTAAAGGGGACAATGCATACAAAACTCAAGACAACATAAAAATAACACGGATTTGCTATTATCACCATTATTTTCAATCCAATGGAGTCTTCTTGGATGTCTCCAAATATACCTTCAAAAAAGTAGGATTTTTAAAGAAAATATTTGTCAACTTATGTACCCTAAAATGACATTTTAAGAGATGCTGACCGGTGAAGACAGGACTTTGGCAAAATTTCAGGAGTGTGAAAGTATGAAGGGCTTCTTTTCTAAAGAGCACGGAGAAATCTACAGAGCAGGCATGCGTGCTAAAAACACCTTTGCTAGCTCCCTTTGCTCCTCTCTAGATTATTCCCTGTTTCATAGGTCTCTTTGCACCACAGTAAGAAACACGAGCACTATATCTGAGTGCCAGGCACCTTTTGTGCTCATCACTTTCTTATCCTTTTTGCCTCCATCCACACTTCTGCTCTCCCTGGCCTTTGGGATGTTGTTGAGGCAGATAGCCTCAGTACAGAATTAGCATCAGAAACAACTCTCACTAACTATATATTCACTTCCTTCCTGTCCACGCTCATGTGCAAGTAGTTTCTTCCCTTTGTCAAGAACCAAAACACTGCACAGGAAAAGAGAGTTTCAGTAGGAAATATGAGCTGGGATTCCAGGGTGTAAAGCCAGCGTTGACAGGCTTGCTTGACGGCTAGGACTACTCTGGCACATATTAGCATGTTAAGGACCCCAGAAGGCACGAGGTTGCCAGGGAACCGTGAAGAAGAAAGCTGATATGGAAGTCACAATCATCCCAGCCGGAAGGGGCACTGGGCCATTCTTTCATTCTTGGCCTTATTCTACCCCATAGCATTAGCCCATCTGTTAATGCTAAATGCCAAAAAGATCTAAGGAAAGAAACCATGATTCATATGTCAACTATTGGGCCACACTTCAAAACATCTGTCAGTTTTGAGGCCAAGTAGGTGACCTCTGCCAACAAGAGAGATGCCAGGCCCAGGTAACTAACAGCGAGAAGTGCTCATGCCTGCAATCCAGCAGTCCCCCCAAGAATCAGGAGGCACACACAGGGTTCCCCAGCTTCCCCTCTCCACCCTCATTCTTACCGTGTAACTAGTTCGCACTAGAGGAAGAAATGTCTTTTAACACTAAACACAAAAGCACATGAAATGAGACGATCTGAAAATCCAAACTGCTATACATTTTGTTCTACAAGAATGTGATTGTCACAGTTTTTCTCCTCAACAAGAGAGACACAAAACCTATGAAGATCTGAAAATATGGCATCAGGTGAATTCTATCATAGCTAAATGGTGCTTTGACAGAATGAGTTGTGTTCCACTGCCAGGTCTGATCCTCTTTATGTACCCGTATTCTGTCATTCCCCATGCCCAAGGCCACTGCCCAGTTTTGTAGCTCTGCTGTCCTTCTCCAGGTTACCCAATATGACTATTTGTAATCTGGCTTAAAGACAATAAGGATGCTGGTGTTTTTCAGGAAAGGACTGATGATGGTGGTATAAGGACCCACTCTGCCTACAAGAAAGGTACAGAAACAGCTGGAAGAAAAAGAGGGTAGTGGGTGAGACACAAGCTTCAAAATCCTTAGTCACATAGTCCAATGGTAAGTGAAGAAGTGTCTGAGAAGCGGGGTGGGAGGTGGCTCAGGGGTTACAACACTCGCTTTGTAAACATGAGAACTGGTATTTAAAACCCCAGCCCTTGTGTAAATGTGAGTTGGGCATGGTGGTCACCTGTCGCTCAGAAGGAGGAGACAGGGATCCCTACGGCAAGCTGGCTGGCTAAGACTAGCTGTATTGGAGAGTTCTGGGATCGTCTGAGAGACACCGACTCAATGAATAAGGTGGAGGGCCATAGCAGAAGACTGGAGACTCTGTACATGTGCACATCTGTGTAGGAGCACGTGCATGCACATGTACCCACACGTTTGAATACTCACACCCACGCTCCTGCGTGCCGCATACACATACCCGAAAGGGAGAAAAATAAGAAGGGTCCGAGTCAGTAACTGACGGACAAGCTAGGGTTGGTGAGAATAGTAACTAAAACTTCTTGAAACATGAAGGTGGTGGACTGTGAACAAGGGCTTGGACGGGAGGGATCGAGGCCATCTGGAGATGTTTGTTAGCTAGCAGCTGTCAAAGCCTTGGCAGTCCCACTTGATGTGACCTGTGTTAGTATCCAAGGTCTGGGAAGCTTCAGTCACCACCAGGAATGCTTCTGTAGGAAAGCAGTTCGTCGGTTTGTCTCTTGACTGTGGCGTGCGCCTGCTGAACTGCAGCCCTTTCTAGCCATGCACTAATCAGTCATTGGTGCATCAGAAGACATGGCAGCACTGTGCTTTTCATTTTGTCTCCTCCGGCCTGCACTGCTTTCTCAGTCTGTCTGACCCTTTGCCCCTTCTCCTTTGGTGTAAAGGGAACATCTTTCTTTATTTATATGAAACAGCTGTAAAATAGACCACACAGGTGGCCCCCAATGTCCTTGGACTCTGAGTCCACAGATTCAACCAATCTTGGATCAAATATCTGGGGAAAAAATTACACCTGCACTTAACATGTAGAAACTTTTTCTTGTTATTGTTCCCTAAACAGCACAGAAATATCTGCAGGACATTTACATTGATTTAAAGTATTATGGAAGACATTTACAGGTTGTATAGAAATATTACACTATTTATTATAAGGGAACTGAAACTTCTCCATCTACAGAACATAGGGATTCCAGCAAGGGGCTCTGGAACCCCCCCAAACCCCTAAGATACCAAGGGAGAACTGAAAAAACAATCCCCTACTTTTTAGGAAGCAGCCTAGGTAACCAAGTGGCATTTGGGTGGATACTAATCCCACCCCGGAAGTGAGATGTGCATAAATATTTGAACCTGTTTGCAAAGATTGGTGTCTGAACAGATGGACAAAAGGTCATTTTAAATATGAACTGCATCAAAGGCTCATCCAGCTTCACATTACTCTACTGAGAGATCAAACCGCATTTCATTCTTTCCAACATGCTTTATTTAAATCCTTTATCTCTTTCCTCATTTCCTCCTTCTGCCCACATTTTGGTAAAGAAATGTCTCAACAATACCACTGAGAAGGGATGAGAGGCGAAGAAGTCAAGACTGACATGTACACAAAATAAATGACTTGACATTAGGAAGAATTATGTTTAGTTTTTTTGGTTTTGTTTTACCAATTGAAATTATTGCAGTACTACTCTAGGATTTATTGGAGAGGGTATCCGAAGGCTAAGGAAGAAGGATCTGGTTTGCTAAGTGCCATGCTTCCCTCTGTTGTATGACTAAAGACATCTAACACTGTTTGTAGACATCTACTTGCATTGGTGAAATCACAGCAAACACGCATCTAAAATGAATAGGTTCCAACAGAAGTTCTCTTATCTTGCCATGCATCTGTTCCTCCTATAGATATCTCCATTTGAAACAATAGGAACACCTTATTTCCATTTTCCTAGTCCATAAAACTTGGAGTCACTTGACTCCATTATGTCTTTTGTATGCTATATCCAGACTTTCAGCTAACTTTAGCTCCAGCTCAGAAATATCTCAGGAGCCCCCCATGCCTCCTCCTCATTCCTGTGGCCACAGTTATCTAAGCCACTGTCGTCCTCATTCTGCCACTGTTGTTGTCACGTCAGTCACCACATGGCTTCCTAAAAAGGGGTACCCCTGCTTCCTTCCTTGAATTCAGAAGCCAGAGTCAAATTTTAAAATAAAGCCATCTTCCTGTTCAGCCCACGCCATCCCACCCTAGGGGCGTCTTATCTCTCTCTTGGGGATCTAACCCTTGTCTCCCTCTGCTCACACCACAGTTTATCTCCCCGTCCCCCATTCCCTCCGTTATTCCTGTATCCTGTCTCTACCTCCTCTGTTTCAGCTCCCCTGGCCTCTCTGACTCTCTAAATGCAGCCCACTCCTGCCTCCAGAAGCATCCTGTTTCTGGATGCCACTTGGTTTTCTTGTGTATTTCCCCTTATCTATGTCAAATGGAGATTATCGGAGACTTCCTCAGTTCTTAAAACAATAGTTCCCTCCCCCTGTTCCATGCTGACCCCTATTCTTTCCCCTTAATATAGTTTTACCTATAAATTTTATCACTTTCCTTCAAGATCTCTATTCTAGTCTTTACATTTTGTTATTTATAGGTTTTCCTCACTTCTTAGAATATACACTTCATAATTTTTGAGACTGTGTGGTGTGTGTGTGTGTGTGTGTGTGTGTGTGTGTGTGTGCGTGCTCATGGCACAATGGTGTGTGTATTCTGTTCAAACCCTAGTGACTAAAAACATGTCTGGAGTATGGAAAACACCCAAATAATTATACAGTACACAAATGAATGAATGCATGCTTAAATGGTACCTAAGCTACAGTCATTTATCCCAAGAACACTGAAGTAATAAGCCCACATTTTCACAATGCTCAGTCTAAGGACAAATAAATCACAATTGTTATCTCTAATCTCTTGTGTCCATTCACCTCCAAAGTGACTAATTACCCTTGTGGTTTAATATTTAATTCACACCTATAAAGCTGAGCACAGTATAAGGGACAACTAAGAGGAAGCTTATCTGTAATTATAATATCAAACAAACAGCAAAAGGCAGAAACTAGAAATTCAGCATTATGCTACCCTCCAATGGTAGGCAAGCACTGAAAGTTCAGCTCTAGCTGAAAGTGGTGGCACATGCTCTCTGTAATCCCAGCAGTCAGGAAGCCCAGACAGGAGGGTCATCCTAAATTCAAGGCCAGCCTGGGTTACATAGTAAGAACGTGTCTCAAACAACAGCAATGCTAATCAAGAAGAAGGGGAAGAAGGAAGTAACAGATGATGACTTTTGATTTTCCAGGTAGAAATATATATATAATGTAAATATATATTGCAATAAGCAAGAGCTAGGGATGCGGTTTCAGTGGTAGAGAGCTCTCCTAATATGTATGAAATCCCATGGGTGAGTCACAGCATCGAATAAAAGCAGGCCTGGTGATAAACCCATAATTCTCTTGCTACATAGAGAGTTCAAGCCTGGGATACATGAGACTGTCTCCATAAGAGGATCAAGAGGAGGGGTGAGGAGGTGAAGGAGGGGGAGGAAGAGGAAGGAGGAGGAGGAGGAGGAGGAGAAGAAGAAAGCAAAGCATGGTAGTCTCTCAGGGCCAGGTAATTTCTATTTCCATTCTGTCTGAGAACCTATGTGCAAAAATCTGAAAACTTACACACTGATTCCAAAACAGTATGGTCCCATTTAGGACTGGCCTTTTAAAAGTACCTTTTCATTTAAGACCATATAGGTTTATGCAGGACTAGGAAGCCAACAGAGAGCCCAATTCACTCCACTGTGAATTGTGTGGAGTGAATCCTAGGCTTGTGTCTACCAGCTCCTGATAAGATGCCCCCAGCACACCTATCTATTTGGCAAGGTCCTAATTTTCCAGATGTATGATGAGGCCATGTCCAGAAAGACAGCACATCCTTTGTTTCTAGGACAGACACAGGAATGAATCCTCAGCCTGCCAGAGTGCTGTTAATAGGGAAAAACGAAGCCATTTCAAAGTCAGTGCTCAGAGAATGCTGGGTAGCCAATTCCAATTTCCAAGGTCCCTAGATAGCTTTATTAAAGCAGGTGAAGTGTAAAAAAAGATCCAGTTCAAACAATGCAAATGCTCAGCTTCCCTCAACTAGTAATAAGTAAAATGGAGAAAAATAAGTCCTAGCTAAAACACACTTGGGGAACCTTCAGATATCAAAGAATCAGCCTCATGGAATTTTCAAAAGCAAAAGTAGGGCTAAACCGTTTCACCTGGCAAGGGGGGCCTTTCTCCTTAATGGAACTTTTGGTGGAAGATTTGAGTCAGCTCAAAACTCAGAGCTTTGGACTCCATCAGATGTTCATCCAAACCTTCCTGATACATGATCTTGAGAATGTATTTAACTTTCCGGTGTTGCAGTTTTCCTACCTGCATAATGGACTTAATCAAATATATTCTGCAGGATTACATGTGGCTTATCAGTGATGTATCTGACACACATGATCTGGGCCATGGCTCAGAGCACAGGTCCAAAATTTGGGTGTCTTTGTAATTGTTTCTCCATCCCAGTCCAAACCATCTGATCAACTACAGATAGATACCTAGTATGCCAAGTCAAGAAGTGTAAGCCAATGGGTCACTGAACGGAGACTGTTTAGGGTGGATTAAGTCAAGCAAGTACGATTTTCAAGTGGCTTCATTTGCTCATCTGCACGTTAGATCCCTAACCTTGAATTACTGGCAAGGTTATATGTACTCAAAGGTCAAAAATTCTGATGTTTAAAATGAATGAATGAATAAAATTGAGACATGGTTGCATGTATCCCAGGCTGGTCTTGGACTTCCTGGGTAGCTGAGGATAACCTTAAGCTCCTGATCCTTCTGTGTCTACATCCTGAGTGTTGAGCTGTGGCCAGTTTATGCAGTATCAGGACTGGAGCCCAGGGCTCTGTACATGCTAGCAAACACTTCACCTACTGAGCTGCTTCCCAGACCTTCTAACTTTAAGTGCTTGTTTGGCATAGTCCATTAACAACTTAAGGTTCAATTTAATTGTAGAAAACGGCGTTCATTTATCTCATGGGGAGTCAAATATAAATGTCTGCTTTTCTCCAGTCTTCCATCAAATTGTTTAAATTTGGGGTGTGGGGGAGGGTGGGGATGCATTGTTTCATTACATGTTAAATCCCATTATGCAATTCCTTAGGTTAATGGCAGTACCTGGAGTTTATTATATTTGCCTTTCCCTACCAGCTGACTACTCTAGCTAGCTAGCACCCCAGTTTTCGTAACACTTTGGCAGAGTCGCCACACACAGACCTAGGGCCCCATTTAGCTGAGGACAGTGGTGAGTGTGCCCAGCATAAAAATCACAGACTTACTGAAAACGTAAGAGAATTGTGTGTGTGTGTGTGTGTGTGTGTAATGATTTTCACAAAGATTTATTTTTAGATTTTATTTATGTGTACGTATGTTTATGTGAATGTGTGTCAACTGTTTGCCAATGACCATGGAGACTACAAGAGGGTGTTAGATACCCCGAAGCTGGAGTTCCAAGAAGGTGGGTCCTGGGAACCAAATTCAGGTCCTCTGGAAAAGCATCAAGTGCTCTTAACCAAAGAGCAATCTCTCTAGCCCCTCTGATATTTCTGCAATGCATTTGTATAATTCTTAAGTGTGACCTGTGGAATTAGCAAGGTCAAGATACAGTAGGCATTTGAGGGTCTAGAGTGTTGGTCATATTTGTGACTTTTTTTTGAAAAGAGAAGGAATATGATTTTCCTTTTGGATCCAAGAAATTCATGGCCTACAATGTTCTCTGTCTCTATGACCTCAGAATCACACCTTCCAATCTGAGTCTATTTGTCTGTATTTGTGGCATGGGTAGAGGGCTGGCAGATATATAGCTTTTGCCATCTGCTAAAGAAGCTAGGATTTGCAGAGAGGAAAACGTGTTCGTCTGGAGGAATGGGACTCAGAAACGCTCTTTCCCAGAAATTCATGTACAGAAAAAGTCAAAGTCATACATCTTGAAAAACTGACTCTTTGAATAGTTTTCTCCAATGAGTTAAAAACACAGCTGAGAAATAACTAATGTCCCGAGGTCACAAAATAGTGAAAAGTTGGCCATCTGTGCAAGACAACCTTTCTCTTCCCAGAGAAGAAGGAGAATAACTGTACAACCTCAAAGACTTTACTGACTCAAAAGTAGGGATGTGGTATCAGGTACATTTGGAAATGTTGAGGGTCAGTGACTCAGTGCTTATAAAAATATGAAAAGCCAAATTCCGCTGTGAGAAATCAATAACTTTATAGAGCAGGTTATTTTGCCATCCTCCCTAACCCATCATTTGCTGGTGTCTGAAGACAGTTCTGGTTATCACAATGTAGAGGGCATGAAATAGGCACTGGTAGGTACAGACCAAGGAAGTTGATAAGCATTCTCCAGTGCCCCAGAGGATCCCCCCGAGGAAGGAGTTATCTGGTTCCAAGTGTCAAGTTGGGAAAAGTCTAATCCATACTTGTTTAACATATGTAGATGGCTCTATGCACTGCTATCTTAATTCCTAATCAGAATCGTGCTCACCCATTTCCCAGACAACATGCTCACTAGAATTAATCTTACTTTTGAAAACATTCCCAAAGAGCAACCTACATATTCAAATGTGACATTCAAACCTCATGAGATGCTGAATGCTGTTGGGCTCTTACAAGGGAGGGAGAGTTTTGTCATTGCCAGAACAGCTAATTAAAAAGAATCAGTAAGAACTATCAAAATTTCTGGAATGCTGAGAAATAGTCCCATCTGCACGATCACTATTTTGTTTAGAAAGGTGTTTGCTCAAGCCCGAATTGCCAGGTGAAATTCCACTTCAGCGCACATTTATGCTCACCCCTGCCCCCGTGTGCCCCCTGTGCGCCCAACCTCTGCAATGAGTGGCACTCTTTCCTGGCTTGCAAGTCCACAGTCTGGCTAGACAATCTACGTTCTGGAGACTTCTACTTTCAGCTTAACCTTGTTGGGAGTTGACAGATAGGGATGGCTTCCCAGGACCTCAGAATGTTGTTGACAGGAATGTCACCTCTCTGGAGAGGGATTTCCAATAGCCCTTCCATCAGTCAAGCTTTCAATGGGAATCTCTCTCTCTCTCTCTCTCTCTCTCTCTCTCTCTCTCTCTCTCTCTCTCTCCCAGATCTTTCAATTTTAGCTTTCTTTTGAGGTACTGGGTGAAGTAAAATTTTGTTAGGCTGTCCTGTCTTCGCTGGATGACTAATACCATCTCCCTTTCAACTGCTTGATGCTGGGAGAACCTCCACTCCCAGAAGAAACTATCAAAAGTATCTCCTGACTTTGCTTAAAGGTTCATTGAGGGATAAAATCAGTCCCACGTGAGAATCACTGATTTATCCTAAGGCTCCCGGAAAATCCTTCAAGTTCCCTGAGCTGGCTTGATTTGAATAGATGTTGAAGGGGTAGGGCACACAGCCTTCCTGATAAATGGAGGTTATAAAGTCATGTGGGTATCACTGCTGCAAAATTAGGGATTTGGTCAGTAAGTCGGGGAGCCTCTCTCTCTAAAGGACACATCCTATACAGCACGGAATCCCTTGGAACACATTTAATAGAATTTCAATTACAGTAGCAAGCTCTACTTTCTACTGTGATCGACTGGCCATCTAAGGGGTTCTTAGGTCACATCTGACTCAAGGCAACCACGGAGAAGGGAACATGGCTTTATCAGTGTCCTGCATACAGAACTGCACAAACAGGTAAGCTGGCTGGGCGAGGGTGTTTGACTAAGCTCAAAGAAAACAAACAGCACACAATTTTGGGGGAAAAAGTCTTTTGTTTTCCAAGGAATTTAGACTTTGGGTAGGGGTGAGTTAAAAGGGGGGCTGTTATATTTATTAGAATTTGAGAGTAAGGACTGCATTGAAAGAAAGCTGGGATTCCCCTGGGGAAGGACGACATAAAAGGCACAACTTTCAGATGCCCAGAGGCCTTTTATTTCTTTTGCACGGGAACAGTGCAGGGAGGAAGAAAGAAAGCAAGAAAGAGAAAAGCGAGAAACTTAAGATTGGATCCTGGGTGGGAGGGGCAACACCCCTTTCTTTGTCACTGCAGGGCCAAAGTGTGATGACAAACAGGCCCCTAAAATTTTTCCAAAAGTTTAATGCCTTGAAATAAATCCAGATCTACTCTTTCTCCCCTTGTGAAGGAAAAAGCAATCGAAACATACTTATTTAAATAGATGTTTAAGAATTTTGTGAAATTTCAAATATACAGAAAAATTGCACAATCCCTTTCCCACCTCATCTAGAGTCCCCAACGCCCATCAGCAGCTCCCGCATCCCGTTAGCCCTCCAGCAACCTGTGTCTGCCTTCTCCTCACCTACATACAGGCTACGATCATCTTGTCTTTTCCTGATCAATCAAACTATCAGGTCATTTTTGGATGACTGAGGTTTTTTTTTTTTTAATGTTTTGGAAGTGGCTTAGGGGCAAAATTACTTGAATCTTTTCTTGTTTTAATATTTAGATAGCCCACCCTCTGTGCTGGTTGTGTGCGTGGAGGGTTTTATTTCTGGCTACTGAGAATGAGAATTAATTGAAGGCTTCATGAGTCACTTCGCAGGGGATGCTTTTGCACGTGTTTCAGTTGGGGGGGGGGCTCGTCAGTTTGAGGCATGTCTGTGAGGCATGGCTGTGAATGGACCCATTGAGGTTTCCTTAACACCACAGAGGATGGGGTTTGCAGAGGCAATGATAACAAAGGAGAAGGAGGGGAGATCAGCGCCTCTCTGGAGTCTCCCGATGTGTCTTTGAAATGGAGTCCTACAAAGCTAATCTGCTCCATGTCACCTACTGGGTTCAGTGAATACGAAAAAAGCTGTCTTCCTAAAGCTTTCCCCTCAAGGAGACAATGACCTCTTGGAATTTCAGTGTCTACCTGGTGCTTTCAATTTCACCTTCTCGCTAAAGGCCTCAACCAGGGCTGGTCCTTCCAACACATTGCACACACAGACTTTCTCCTTTAGTGAGCTTCTGGCCACTGTGAACTTGAATGCTCAGCCACAGAAGAGGAGCGTTTGTTTCAACAGCTGTTTTGATGATGAAAAGCTGGGAGCTATTCCTCCCAGCACAGCTGGTTCTGACTGTCTGTCTTTACCTTACCCTGCTTTTCTCTAATGCCCAGTTGTGGCCCACTGATGTTTTGTAAAACAAAAGCACAAACTCCAAGAAGGGCAGGAGAAGGCTAGTTACCGGGACCATGCTGAGTAGGGGCTTCTCAGTGCCGAAGCAGGAGTCTTCTCCATTTACTTTTATAAATTTGATTTTGCCTACTTTATAACTAATTGTTAAATATGCACTGTTGCCTGCTTGTCCATCTGGTATGGCAGTCTTTAGGATGACTATAGTTAATAGATTTATAAATTAATACCTTTAAAAACGAGGCTTTTAGCCCCTTGTTTATATTATAGTGTTTGGGATTTGTTTTGGCTGGTATGGTGATAGAATGTCAGGCCTGGTCCCACCTAGAACATGCTTTGCCACTGAGCTAAACATATCCCTAACTACTTTTTAACCTTTTCAGAGAATCTTTGTGAAAAGGTGTGGCTAAACTGCCCAGGCTGACCTTTAATTTACCTGGAAGCCAAGGCTTTCAATTTGGGATTCTCCTGCCTCAAACTCCCTTGTTACTGAAATTAAATTGGACCTACGTCACCAGGTCCAATGTATGTGTCTAGTGTTGGCAACATGTTACCAATGACTTCCATATTGGAATCCAGCAACACAGGATAGTTTCCTTGCTGTAGGATGCTGTAGGTCTGTGGATCAAGGCATAACTTCTTCCACAGAGGAGCCATGGGATGCAGATCTGGACAGGAATGATAGGCTCTGGACTAAGCCAGTGTGTGCTATCTTCCTTACTGCTAACTGTACACATTTGTTTTAGCTGCCAATTTTCTATTTTGCAAACTCTGGAAAGGGAAGCTTTGGTTTTAAAACTGTTCACAACAACAATTCCAATGCGAGGGAATGGTGAAAAGCATGGAAGACAGCACTCAATCCACACGCTCCAGATCTTTTTATTGACCTCTGTTAAATAACAAAGGGGATATGTGCCCTTAGATCACATCTTCCCCAGAAGGAGCTCCTGAGCTCCAGCAAGGAGGCAGAAAGCCAGGTCTTCCACTCATCCTGGATCTCAGACCAATCACTCACATTTGGGACCTCATGTGGGCAGATTTTAAGCCAGGCCTTAAAAAACCAAAAGCAAAAACAAAACAACAGTAACAACTAAGTTTCTGCTTCCATGGTGTTGGGTGTCTTATTTTAAAATGATTGGACAACTTCACATCTAATAGGATTGCTAATTTTTTTTATTGAGCGAATATCATCAGCAAAAGTGAAGTCGTGGGTTCTAGTAGCAATTTATTCTTTTATTTTTAGTTGATGGAGCTGCCAGCCAAAGAAGTGTTGGGTTTTTGATTACAGAAGTTTGACTTTCTCCATTTCTTGCTAAAATTTCCCTTTGTCCTTTGTAAGGCACAACTCTGATAAGTTCCTCGCTGTACCTGTAATGTGTGCAACAGGACCCAGCCCACAGTAGGCCCCTAAAATATCTGCTGGGAAATGGATGGCTTTTATTTGGAAGGGAACAAGGTGACATCTTTAATCCCTTACATTCTTCCCCAAGACAAACCTTCTGGAAAAGCCTTTGCTGATGTCCAGGATCCCCTCCCAGCCAATTACTCTTGGATGTAATCCCTTTTCCCCCCTCCACATTCCAGTGTTTTCATCCCTCTCCTCATTGGCCAGACAACTCCTGAGTCAGGTAGAGGGCACAGCTTCCCCTGAGAGCACATCCTCCCTTCTCTGGGCTTTGTAAATACATAAGAATAGAGATCTGCTAAGCCACCCTGAACAAACTGTCAAAAGGTGTGATGAAACAGCTGTCCACAGAGGTGACACAGTCACACAGCCATCATCAACAGATAAGCAATGTTTACACTCTGTTGAGTTTCTTTTCAATAAGTAGATGCAGACAAGCATTCTGATGGCTCTAAACACTGGACAGGGGTGTTTTATAGATTGTCTTAATCTATATTAAACTTAGTGAAAATGTGATTTCCTATGTCATGGTCTTTTGAATAATTAAAAAAAAATCCAAAACAATTACTATTCAGCTCAAATTGAGGAAGAGGGCCAAGAAGTCCAAGGCCAACCTAGGCTCCAGTAAGACATTGCCTCAAAATAAAGCCAATAGGTAGTAAAAATCTTTTGTTTTTAAAAGGCTAGGAGTGTGTTTAAGACTCGTGTTCATTTAGGAAAAATATCATTTACATTTTTAGATTTAATTGCATTTTATTCAAAGTTGAAATCTTACATGATTGTCCTACTCTGGCCAAAATTTTTGTATAACATGAAAGAAAGGGTTGTTTTGTCTTTACATGACATTTCTGAAACATCTGGTTATGGGAATTTGCCAATAGCACCAATAATTTAGAATTTTCTGATATTGTACTCAAATGCACAGTGTTGGAATCATTGCTCAGGGAGGATGATATTTGAATTTCAGGAATCTCTTAACACAAGTCTCATAACTCACTGAACATCACCTGTTCATGTCTCCCAAAATAGGATTAATGGAGTTGGCAGCCGCCAGGAGAAGTCTTGTCACTAATGTAGCTATAGTAACTTGCAATGTGGTGTAGCAGTGGTCCCCTCATGGGACAGCAAAAAGGCTGGCGCCAACATAGACATGCTCAATAAGGTTAGCTATCGTTGTTATCTACTTTGCAATGCTATTTTTGTCACATCTTTATAAACCTCTAACTCATACAAGTATCTCTCCCTTCCCCTCATTTTGGATTTTTTGTGTGTCAAGCACTGCTACCAACAATGGGGTGAAATGGAGGATGGAATGAGACATTATCATCTGAATACATATTTTGGCAAAGGGGAGGCTGTCTTGGAACTTCCACCTTCATTGCTATAATATTTATTTTTCTTTAATAATAGATTCTTTTGGAAACGTATCAAAGGTGAGCAAATAAAAGTGACAAACGGAAGCCTTCTGCCATTGTCTGGCCAGAGACCCAGGTGGACCCCTGTGTGGACACCTTAATGGTTTGTCTCAGAATCTTCTCTTCTAGCCATCTTTGTCTTCTGGGTGTGCTTTGACAGCATCTTCAAATTCAGTAAGCAAAGCTTTCTGATTTCATAGTCGAAACCCAATGAATCAAGACAACATTGTTAGTAAAGGAAAAGCTACCGAACACAAGGTTAAGCCTCACAGATTTCTGTTCAGAGAACTCATTATCATCTCTAATTCAGAACTGTTTTAAAAGCAACCTTTCAAAACGCACACCAGCTCAGCCAACGACATGAAGTTTAATACATGGCTACTTGGAGTTAGGAGGGGGGTGAAAGAGAGTTTACAAAATTTAAATATATATATATATATTTTAATCAAAAGAAACATACATTCACTTCTAATTCACATAGCCTATTTGCCTTCATAGTCAGCTCTCACACACTAGTTTTTAAACATTGCTTACGAAATTAAATAACTTGGAAAAATAAATACACTTTATTATATAAAGACATATAAATCTGTACCACTCAAAATATTCAGAAATACGTAAATGTGACTGCTTAAAACTATTTTTCAGAAAATACGGTTGTGATATTTATGATCTTTTATTCTGTGATATAATGAGGTTGTAAAACACTGATGTCAAACCTTTTCTCTTTCTACCTATAGGAACTGCACAGTGTGACAGGAGAATGAGGTAGACATAAATCCTTAAGTGTGCCAGACTGAAACACAAGCATAGCTCCCTTCCACGCTCATGGCCCCTCATCATTCAGAGCCGTGAGCACAGCTCTCAAAGGCTCAGCGAATACACTGAGTTGTCACGAAAACACACAAACAAGCAATTTCTGTAGAGAAGAACCTCTATCTACAAGAGACCAGTAAACAGAAATACAGGGCAATGCAAAAAGAAATGCCACCAAACTACCCTGGGGATGTGTGTGGCAGTGGCAGTGGCAGACACGACTTTCTTCCTCTGGATGAATTTGCTCCTGATCTGTAGGACATTTCTTGCTTCCCTTGACAATATAGAGTTCTCTGTCCGGCTTGTCATTTGTCATGGGATAGGTGCATTTGTTTCCCAGTGTGTTATTACAACTGGCTCAATAGCTCAACAGACCTGAAGAGCACTGTTTCTCAAACAAAGCAAGGGTCCAGGGACAATATTTTTTAAAGGCCAGAAGAGAAAATTTTGCAGGATATTTTCCTCAATCATGGTTTTGTTTTGTTTTGAGGCAGAGTCTTGTAGTTCTGGCTGTCCTGGAACTTATTATGGCCCCACACTATAGGTGATTCTCTTGACTCAGTCTCCTGAGTGCTGGGTCACAGGTGTGAGCCCCTGCAACCCGTGTTACAATAATGAGTCATAGACCTTCTGTGATTCAAGTCAGAAACAACGGTCTCTATAAGAGGGTTGTTTGTGGAGACCCTGGGGGTTGTGGCAACAATGATTTGGGTTTCTTTCTGAAATGCTACTCCTTCCTAGGCAGCATTGATGTAAGCTGTCTCCGCTTGACCTTGGCCGTGTCCCACAGCAGTAGCTGCTTTGTGATATGACAGTGTCTATGTGTGGGAGTCCCTGAGAGCAAAAGCAACGTGCTGGAGGAGTCAGTGCCACCCTGCTCTCTGTTGGAAGCGAGAGTTAGCACCTCTAATGTGCATCTCTCTTTTGTCCACTTGCTAACTTCACTGTAGCTACAGTGGGAAAGCACCATAGGAAAGACTTTACAGCTAGAAACAGGAGTCATTGAGGTATGCTGAAATGTAGAAGTCCTAAGACATTATACCAAAGTATCCATGTAAATAAACACAAAATAATCCAAACCAAAATGCTATAGCAAGAGTCCGAATGATTGCTCTCTTCCACGTATGTAAAATTAATATATTTAAACTGCCTATCTACTAAAAAACAAAATGCTTTTGATTTAGTTCTTTAAAAAAAAATCAGTTTAAAAGCCTTGCAAAAGTGGCCATTCTCTTAAGACAGGAGAAGAATTGAAATTTGAAAGTCAAACTAACAATCGCTTTATGAGACCACACAGGCAGTAAAGCTTGCTTTAAAATCCATGTCTACATGTGCTGGAGCGCTGAGATTTTCCTCTCTTTTCTTCCTCTCTGATAGTTTAGAAAACTATATGGAGCCCCAAGAAGAACAGCAATATTAAATATGCCCCAGGTTTTCAGTTAAAACAATCAGCAGCTTATATTTAAAGATTTAAACTATTAAATTATTAATAGGGGATATACTGACAGAATATCTCAGAAAAAGAAACTATCATATTTATGTATGTACAGACACACATATACACAGACACTTTCCCGGCACTATAACTCATTATGAATATATTTTTCTATCTTCCTAAAAATTTTTGAGAAAAGTATGGGCTGATCTAAGGGTTAATATTTAGAGAAGGAAAACACAGATTTCTTTTTTTTCATCAAACCACAAGACTACGCAATGAGGAGGTTCTCACAGAGGCCTAACCAGTGACTTTACAACTAGTAACATACTTTTGAGAGTGTGAACGGACCTGGGGGGAATTAGCTCTGGTGTTGTCTGGACACAGAATGAGCATGCCTTGGGCTCGGGCAGGAACATTTCAAGGACAGTTGTAAGCAGCAGTGACAGAGAAACTGGGATTTTCAGAGGCCATCCTGTCTGTCCTAACGTTACCTCAGACCTTCTTCACAGCATACACCTGAAAAGGTGCCAGTGATGAAGACACAATATTTTTAGAGAACCAGACATGAGGCTGTAACTTTTCTTAAACTCTGGGATAAAATCCCACAGCCTAGTAAAGGAGCACAACACGAGCTCGTGTTTCTACTCCTAGTTCTCTACTGCATATAGAAGCCTTCCAAACCAGCCCTGCAGACTCAGCCACTGATGGCCAAAAGCCTGACTTTGAGAAGCATCAGTGGTTGTCAATCAAGCTACTTCAGCTAATCTGCTCTTCACCTGGCATTAGGAATGAGTAAAACCTTCCAAGACAAGTCTGAATAAAAAGGGGGCATCTGGAAGTGACTTTATATAATACTGATTTCAGCTTCATTGCAATGAATGTGCTTCCAGGATCAGACCTACTGGCTTCATAATTTTTTGTCACAGCTTAGCCTAGGTATTGAGCTGACATGGTTAATCCATCTGTTTGCTAAGAGCTGCCCCAGTGGTTTGTATTTACAGTGACAAACCTGCCTTGCCGTGCCAGCTCCTGCCTGAGGAAAACGAGGCGCAAAGTAAGAGCTGATCTCAGATGGCCTTCTTGTCTGGGGGCAGGGAAGAGATTCCAGATACTTCAGAAGGTTTTGGGCCACTGGTTACATGGCTGGTCACCTATATTTCCAAAATGACTAGTCTATTGGTGGCTCTAGACGTTATATGAGTTGTGCTAAGGTATATCCCAGCCACACAGAAGCAAATGACAACAGTTGAAGAAAAAAAAATGCCTTGGCCTCAATAAGCAGAAACCTTGCTCCAATAGTCCACAGCTTAGAAAACAAAGATTGGCTTCTTTTGAGCCATTTCTCTAAATCATTATCAATGTACATACATACAGATCTTCTAGGCAAAGGAAGCTACTTCTTGGCACCATTCCCACATGAGGTATATGTATTCTATAAAGTCACTTTGGCAGTGTCACATGGTATTAATTATACCATGCCAGAATAGAGAGAAACCAACAGGGCATTCATAGCACAGTATCTAGGACGCTTTCACGGGCGTGACAGTTCTTGGCTGTGAAGGCATGCCCCAGAATACTTAGAACACTGAGAGTTTGGGTAACGAACATGAAGCATTAGGGCCGTACCGAGCTCCAAGGGCCAGTACTCCATGCAGCGTCTTGTGGGCAAGTGTGTGTGTTGCACTGCTCACGGTCTGGAGGCTTGTCAAGAACTTCACAGCTCAAGTCTGGGAACCGGTCACCATTGGCCCGCTGACAGACCACCAGTCTTGTCCGCATGCCTCCACCACACTGCTTGGTACACTGGAAGAGGGACAAAGAACGCGACAGTTATTTTGTGTGAACAGCACATGGCAAATTCTATTTCCCCACAGGAAACTTTTCTTGGCTACACTTTGTTATGACGTTGGGCAGCCTAAGTCTGACAGGCAGAGCCAAGGCAAATTGCCAACAATGACAGAGTCAATGGACCATGGTTCCTGTGATTATTAAGTATCCCTCAGTGAGGGCTTCCTTTATATCTGTAGTAAGGGCTTTTATGTAGCTCACCTCATCAGGTTGAGAACACAGTTACTTGCCTCATATTTAAAATGAAGGTTGGGAAGTTAATTTAATCAATCTTGATTCATTAGCCAGTAGCTAAGATAAAATTCTTTGAGGCATACAAAAACAAGTAAATAAAAAAATAACCAGAAACTACTCAACATCAAATAAAAGAGATAATGACTTAGCCCATTTTGTTTCGTTTTATTTTATGGTAGTTGGTAATTTCTTTCTTTGGTTTTTGTTTTGAGACAAAGTTTCACTGTGTAGTCTAGGCTAGTCTGGAATTCACTGTAATCCAGACTGACTTTCTGTCTCAGCCTCCTGAATGCTGGGATCATAGAGACAAGCAGTCGGGGTCAACTCCAAGTTTTATTTTTAAATGTTGCTGAGGATATAATCCAGGGACTGAGTTTTATACAACCCACATGTGCTGGCAACTTCTATGAAGCTGTCATGGACAGACTTTTCCTGATTCTCTTATTCCAATTGTGATGTGCACCTTCGGACCTCAGGACAAGTACAACTGTCCTTTAGGATGGATCAAGAGCGCAATGGGAATGGACGCGAGCTGAAGTTCAGACTCCCGACAGGACTCACATTTGTGAGACGGGAACAAGTTGTATTTCTTGGACAGTGCTGCTGTGCTCAGATCCAGGAACACAGACATCCAGTTTCCCTACTACATCAAGGGCGGCTCTCCCACACTGGGATGGGTCAGCCTATGATAACTGACAGCAGCCCAGCGAAGGCATGTACTCACCTGGCTTAGATTCAAATACAGAAGTCTAATTATGGATCCCGCAGGACAAAACTGCACTGAGTGTTGGGAAGACTCACCTCCCAGGAGTCTCAAAGCCCCTCTCCCACTCCCTCCCTCAGCATCACTGCCCAGGAAAACATCAGTAAAAGTCAACAAAAATTCCTGGATTAAATGCCTGTCCCTTCTAGGTTATGTGTATGAAATGATGAGACACAGGAATGTGGCCTAATGAGGCCATCATCTCCTAGGTCTTTTTTCTTCCTCTTGGTGCTGTGGTCTTCCAGGTGTCAATTTTCAGGTTTTATTTGGTAAATAGTCAAGACAGAACAACTCAGTGAGCCTTAAATATGTGCGTCTCTTACAGATTCAACCACACAGAGAGATTTTGAGTAACATAAATATGCATGTGAGTCCTACTATAAAGTATAACGAGAGTTCAAAATGCCCAACACTACTGCTATTGCATATCATTCTTACTATTAATAAAGGTATTATTGCATTATTACAGTATCACTTGATTGATTGAAAGTTACATGTTAGGCATTTAATGAATGCTATCTCATATAATAGTCATAAAAATATTTTGCAGGTGGTACTATTACTATTCCAGTTTATGGGTAATGATAAGAAAATTGAGCTAAATTATGTTACTTGTTAATATCACAAAAATGATAAAGGTCATACCTAGGTCCAGCCAGAAACTGCACACCCTGAGCCAAGGTCTAGCTGGGTGAGACTGCCTGATCCTTCCCTCTATGCACCCTTCTCATCTCCCCAGATGTAGCCAAAGTTCCTCATTCAGTGCCCTGAAACAGTCACACCCCAGCTTGCATGGCCTTCAACCTCCAGGCATACAGAGGAAGAGATCACAGACACACTCCCATTCACAACAGGCTCAAGGAAAATAAAATATCTAGGAATAAACTTAATCAGGAGGTAAACGACCTCTACAATGAAAACCTTAAATCTCTGAAGGCAAAGATAGAGAAAGATAAATGGAAAGAGAAAACATTACCATGTTCATGGATTGACAGAATTAGTATTGTGGAAATGACCATCATGTCAAAAGTTATTTACAGATTCTATGCAGTCCTAATCAAAATTACCAAAAAGAATCCTGACCAAAAGGACAATGCTGGAGAGATAAGCATTCTAGACATCAAGCTACATTACAGAACCACAGTAATCAAAACAATGTGTACTTGCCTTAGGTTTTCCTATCACTGTGAAAGAACACCATGACCCAAAGCAACTGGGTTCATTTCATCTTACACTTCAGGTAACCGCCCATCGCTGAGGGAAATCAGGATGGAAACTCATGCAGGGCAGGAACCTGGAGGCAGGAACTGATGAAGAAGCCATGGCTTGTTCTCTAGGTCTTACTTAACTTGCTTTCTGATATAGCCCAGGACCACCTGCCCAAGAATGATACCACTTACAATGGGCTGGGTCCTCCAACATCGATTACTAGTTAAGAAAATGTCCCACACACTTGCCTACAGAACAATCTTTTTAAAGCATGTTCTCAATTCCCTTCTCTCAGATAACTCTAGCTTGTCTTAAATTTCCAAGAAAAAAACCATGAGCACAAAGGTACTGATGCAAAAACGGACATAGAGACCAATGGAACAATAGGATGTCCAAATTGAATACCTAAATACACTAAATTACAGACATTTGATATATAATATTTGAAAAAGATTCCAAATATAAATACTAGAGAAATGAAAGCATCTTCAACAGATGGTGCTTGGGAAACAGGCTGTCCTTTGAAGAAAGATGAAATTAGACCTTTTTCTATCAATTTGTACAAAAACTAGTTCCAAATAGTTCAAAGACTTAATCGTGAAAACTAAAGCATGGAAATGACTAGAAGAAACATAGGCATAGGATGGAGATGTAGGGAAGAGCTTTCTTCAGGACCCAATTTGCCCAGCAATTGAGGCCAACAACTGGCAAGAGAGATCCCATAAAACTAAAAAGCTCTGTACAGCTAAGGGAACAAGCAGTGAAGCGAGGAGGAGTCCTACAAAGTGGGAAAGAATCTTTGCCAGCTATACATCTGACAGAGAATTAATATCTGTCATAAAGTGCATGGAGAACTCAAAGTACAAAAAGAAGTTAAAATAAAAGGGCCCACTCTAAAAAAAAAAATAGGCTTGGGATCTGAACAGAGAGTTCTTAAAAGAGAAAAAAAGAAAAAAAAAACGGTTAAGAAATATCTCAAAAAAATTTCATCATCCCTAGCAATTAGAGAAATAAAAATCAAATCAATGCTGAGATTTCATTTTACTCCAGTCAGAATGGCAAAGATTAATAAACCAAGTGATAACAGTTGCTGGAGGGGATTTGAGGGAAAGGGAACTCTCACTGTTGGTGGGATTGCAAACTAGTCCAGAGGGAAATCAGCGTGGAGAATCCTCAAAAACAAAAAAGTCTACCACACGACCCAGCTATACAACTCCTTGATATAGGCCCAAATGATTGGACATCTGTTCCACAGACACCTCCTCAGCTGTGTTCATTGCAGCTCCGCTCACAATAGCTGGGAAACAGAAACAACCTAAAAGTCCTTCACCTGACCATGGATAATGCAAATGAAATATCATTCAACTGCAAAGTAAAAAAAAAATCATGAAATTCTCAGGAAAATGGGTGAAACCTGGAAAGAGCATACTGAAAAAAGTAATGGGCACCCAGAGGGACAAGTATCACTTGTTCTCTCTCTCATCTGCGTTTCTCGAAAGGGACCATGGGTAGGGGAAGCAATTGAGAAGGGAATAACAGTCTACAAGTGATTTGAAGAGGACATAGGAACAAAGGGGGTTCTTCAATTAGGGAGGGGGGAGGAAGATAAAGAAGTCGAGAGGAGGGTAAGAAAACAGTAGAGATCTGTAAAAGTCAGAAGGAATCATTGTATTCCACCTAACATTATATACAAGACTGGTAAGTCTGTGTATATATGTGCGTACATTGTTACATATGTTGTCTTGGCTGACAATGCTCCTTCCAAGAGCTATGGACTACCTAACAGTACTCTGACACCAGACGTGAGAAGCCTTCTTTTGAGTTGTTGGTTGGCGTTGTCAAGAGACTCTCAAAACATAGGCTATTGCAGTTGTCCTTGATTGTCTCCCAGAGAAGGAAGGTAGGTACTATTGCTGAAGACACCATGTACTTATGAACAGAATCCAGAGGATCCAAGCTCAAAACCTCTTCTGCGAGGACTAGCTTTCAAATGAGGAAAGTAACTAACAGTCCTACCCAGCTATGATGCCTATGTAATAAAAATATCCAGCATGGTAATATCCCCAAGGGTGCAGCAGTGGCATGCATATCTTTGTGGTAACCAACAGCTCTTTAATTGGACTTCAGATCTGTTCAGTGAGAGAGAAATCATGCAAGGTACTGTAAACATGGTCAGCTACCTGAGGCTAATGAATCTGTGGTCTTGGAGGAGAACCTACAACCACCACTTTTCTAGATCAGCATAATTTCTAACAGCATTCTATTTATTCTTATACCCATCATCAGAGAAATATCTCTTTGCAATCATTACAGAAAACCTCAACCAATCAAAATACAGAGAATAAGGGGTCATGTGGTGCCCAGCCCTGATAGAGTTACAACACAGCCCATGCAGCCTCAACCAATCAAAAAACAGAGAATAAAGGGCTATATGGTGCCCAGCCCTAACTGATAGAACTACAACACAACCCATGCAGCTAAGGCTCAGGGATCAGAGTGGAAGAGCTGTGAAAAGATTGTAGCAGCTAGGAGAAGAGGATGTTCTCTGTGAGAGTTCATCTCTTAGAAATGTCAGAGAAGCTCCACTTACAAAGTCTTATCAACAGGGCTGCCTAAACAAGCCCCAAACAAGGATGGCACCAATAGACTTGACAATACGGAAGGGAAATCTCATAGGGCCCCAACCCTAGACAAAAAACTACAGGCAACGAATGAATATTGAGAGCAGGAGAAACAGTCTTCCCCAGCGAAGAACACCCAAATTATCAATAGCAAGTGGTCATCCCTGAAATCATATACATACGAGTAACAATATAGGAAGAAAGCAGATTGTATTTACATACTTAGAGTTATTATATGTATGTATAAAACATATAGAAAAAGAGACCATGAATTTGAGAGAGAACAAGGGGTACATGGGAAGGCCTGGAGTATAGAGGAAAGGGAAGGGGGGAAATGAGGTAACACGATCTTAAAACACACACACACACACACACACAGAGCCAGGAAATGGACCTGATTTTATGCACTGTATTACCCTTTGTCAGGTAAAGTGGGCAATTCTGTAAAGTCAACAGTTGAAGAAATCACTCTTGGAGCAGGAGGATATACAGCTCATCATTTAATGTCATCTGTGATAAGAATAACACCCATTCTGGTTTTGTGAGGAATTTGAAATCTTAGAAGGCACTCGACCATGGTGACAAGTGCACCCAAAACTATAGCAGAAACGTAAGACTCCCATAGGCTACTGTGATTTCCATCCTAAAAAGCATTCATTTCTTAATCATCAAAGGTTAACTAATAAACGACTTAGGCTAGACTTACACACGCAGTCTTCCGTCATTCTCTAGCCCCTACCTATTCAAGCATTCTCTTCTTAGTAATAAGGACATTTAAGAAGCAGGGTAGAGCTGACAGAGATCTCCTAGGGAACCCCAGATCTGGAAGCTCCTCCTAAATCTAGTTCTGAAAAATAAAATATTAAACAATAACAGCCAATCAACCAAGGAAAGATAGACAAATGGTTTGCTCTTACCTCTCCCCAGCTGCCGTAGGCCCACTGGGGACACGGGCCAGATTCACAGGCCCTTTGCTCATCAGGTTTGATTCTCTCTACACAGTCACTGGCGGGGTATCCGTTTTCATCCTGACACACCACCACTCGCCTCTGGGACCCTCCGGCACAGGTACTAGAACACTAAGCACACACAACGGCAGATTTACCTTCAGCATCGCTTGCCTTCTACCCACACATAGACCAGCTGGCTGAAAGGCCAGCGACAAATGACAGAGATTGCCTCCAAGTCCTCATACACAGTGGAGAAAGGAAACTGGGAAACTGGGCACCTCCCCAATGTGGGGTTGTTCACTTCATACACACATGCAAATGTCTGGACGCTAGAGAGGAGCTTCTCCCCATATTCTCCAGGCCATCGGTAGGTAGTCAGCCCTAAGGAGTAGTAATGTTTATGGAGTCCTCCGTGCATTCCCGTTCATTGCCCACCTTGTCCACCTTTCTGAGAGGGACAGAAGTGAGTGTCAAGGGACACCAGTTTGTGGGTATTTTTTTCAAAGTCTCGAGAGCTCCTTTAGAACCAACATTTGGGCCTTTTTGAATACAGAGGTTAACTCATATGTAATGAATTGCCAGTTGTGGAAACTGAACTTCCACACAAACTCAGTGAGTCCATGAATGTACCACAGAATGTCATTTAGACATTACTTCCTAATGGGGGAATAATCCCTTCTCCCCTTCTTCACAAGAGCCTATATTTTAGTGGCTGATGATAGTAACACTTATTCTATTTGCTTTTCCCTTCCTCAGTGAACTCAATTGAATCCCATCGCCACGAACCTCTCCTTGGTTCATTTCAGTGGAATGTTCTTGAATGGCTGGTGTTTGCATTTAAGCTGGTTTCCCACACACACTTCTCATAGCTGTCCCATGAGTGTGCAGGTGGAGTGTTTCTCTTTCCAGAAAGTCTTTACCTCTTTAACCGTGCATTTCCTAGCACCCTCTATCTGACCCTTGTAAAATTGGCAAGCTTATACTCATTAAGTCTCCAAACCAATGCAATTTTCTCCAACTAACCCTCCTTGATGGGGCAGGGGGTAGACGACTATACCTCAGAACAGAATCATTCACCCTGAAACAAATATATCTTCCCTATAAATGGATTTAAATGAAAATAGCACTAAACTATGAAACAACTCCCCACACCAAACCAAACAACATCCAAAAGCTTTCATAGAATCACCAAAATACACATATGTGACTTCCTAATTTTGTTTTCAAACAGGAAAGCCCATGACACACTCTCCCCATCCTCCACCAGTTTTTAGAATTGAGAGCTTTCCCAAGTGGGAGACTCCCAGGAAACAGGTTAGGAGGAGCTGAGGAGGTAAAGGGCCAGCTAGCACAAAGCCAACAGTCACCCTGAGGGGTCTAAGCCCAGAATCCAATCAGTACTCAGGGGCCAGGATTTCTACTGCATTTACATTCACCTTAGGGAGTGACAGACTTCTAATTCCTTTTAGCCCAGAAATAACTTAACACAATTAGCAGTCCTAGACCCAGAAGAACACTAAAAGTAAAAAGCTAACAAGACCCCCGAGTGGGCAGCCTGCCCCTTTAATTATGTGGCTCCCAGAATGTGTTGCCACCCTGGCCCTTCAGAATATGCCATCCAGCGGTTCAGTATTCCACACTGAATTTTTGAAAAATTTTCCAGAAAAACAGTTTAAAACATCCACATGCAGGGTTTTTTTTTTTCTTTTTCCTTTTGATGTTCCTTTTCAAGGTCTTTTGTAGTTAGAAGGACAGCAGTAAGGACTGTGACAAAGATAACTGTCAGTAGTTGGCTCCATCCTGTAGCAAGTGAAGCACAAAGCACTTTTCTCGAATCATCTCATTTAACTATAGAAACTATCGAAAGCAAGACAATGTTGTCCTTCTTTTGCAGCCGAGGAAACTGAAGCCTACAGAGGGAAGGGCACCTGCCTGGGTTAAGAACTCCCTTCCAGTCTAGGAGAGAGATCAACAGGTTTAATGTGCTTGCTGCCCAGACTGATAACAGGAGTTCAACCCTTGAGCCCACACAGTGGAAGGAGAGAACCAACTCCTGCCAGCTAGCCTCTCATTTTCACAACCGTGCCAGGATGCACACATGCATAAGTAAATAAACATTAAAAAGGTAAAGTAAGAAAAAAGAATTCCTTTTCAGAAAAGTTTCTCTGTCCCCTCTCCTCCAGTATACTCTGCCTGCCCCTTCCGGTTCAACCCTGAAGTCTTGTCACCCAGAAGTGACACTGCCTCCTCCAACTACAAAAGAACTCTTCTCTGGGACTGCAATGAAGCCATTGTATTCACCCAGCTTGACAGCAAATGCATGTCAGTAATCTTTCAAAGGAAAATGTCTTCAGAAGCAACTCTAGTCTGTTTTCCTCTAGGCACAAGTAGGAGAGACAGGCAAAACGGATACTCACTGCTCCCCAGGGGCCAGTTCTCCACTGGTTTCCTCCCAGCACATGGGTGCGGCTAGGGCTGTCACTCCTAGGACGGAAGTCCTCATTTTGATATGGGTAAATCAAGCCCGTGCCTGAGATCCGTTGAGGGCATGGTGACATGGAACAGTCCTGTTCAGTCTCGGGGATATAATCTGGGTCACACTCACTCCGATCAATCACGTGGTCGCTGTAGTTGACACACACCACTTGTCGGGTTGCCTTACCTTGCCCGCAAGTCACGGAACACTATGTTGAATATCCAGAAAGAAAAAGGGGCTATCATTTGGGAGTCTGAGTTACATTATTGAAAATATGTTTCTTTGGGTGGCTGAACATTTTCCCAGGTGCCCAGCTTAAAGTCTTAGGATCATCTTGACTACTTTCTTTTGTTCCCATCCAATATCTCTTTCGCCAAGAAATGCTGACAACATAGCATTCAAAACACATCCAGATCCAGCCGCTTCTGTTTCTACCCTCACTTCTCTTGTCTATGAAAGGCATAACTTTCCCTTGCCAGGATTAATGTAATAGTTACCAGCTGGACTTCTAGATTGACATGCCCCACATTTGCGCTGTTTGCCCATGACAAAATGCCACCCACTATCATTTAACTCATGCATCCTTCTGGTGACTTCCCAGTTCACTTAAAATAACACCCAAACTTCTTGTTGATTTGCTAGGTCCTTGATTATGGAGCCGCTGGCTATTTCCTTGACTGTTCTCGCATTCTCCATATACCACATTTAAAGCTTCTCGAACAAGCCCAAAACTTCCCATCTCAGGGGCATCCTGTTTTCTGCAGTATCTGTGGCATCCACACAGGTAGCGTTGTGCTTCTCTACCCTACTCCATGCATCAAAGTGAGAGTATTTGTCTTTTGTTGACTACTCATTTTCTGCTAAGCATTTAACACATATAATCTCAATCATAACAATGTCATAAAACGTATTCATCCTGCTTGTTTCTAAAATTTAATTTTATTCACCTATTCAATTTTATTTGTGTGTGGTTGTGTATTTGTATTGTTTTGTGTGTGTGTGTGCTTGTATACTCCAAAGGAGAATGACTGGTGTTGTCCATCTAGAGCTCCTTGTCCTAAACCCTGGTGACAGTGTCTCTCACAAACAAGAAACTCTCAAGTTTCAGGTAAGCTGGCCAGCCAGCAAGCTCTAGGAAGCCACTGTTTATCTCTGTTCCCCAGCACTGAGTTTACCAGCATGCCTGCCATGCCCAGCTATTACATGGGCGCTGAGAATTTAAACTCAGACCCTCAGGCTTGCACAGAGTACAACTGACCAACATTCTCAGCCCTTTCTTTTAAGAGTAGAGGAAAAATGAGGTTCAAATACTTTTATTTGCTCAAAATCGGGCAACCAATAGATGACTAAATTTTTAAATGTGCGTTCCTTGCATGATTGACTAAGGATTCTTCTATACTTAGCTACATACACATATATGGAACAGGACAATTTGAATCTCAAGTCCAACTCTGAAATATACAACCCATTCTTAATACAGACTCCTCAACTCCTTATCCTCCCCCATCTTCCAATCCTACCCAACCCCACAAAATCCACGCTTACAGAACTCCAGTCTAGAGCCTTCCACTGTCCACAGGGTGTCACAGAGCACTCTTCCTTGGCTACTGGTTTAGGCAGGGTAGCACAGGCACTCTCGTCAGCCACAGAACCGTCCTCGTCCCGACAACTGACGTATCTCATCCGGGTACCTTTTCCACAAGTGGCTGAGCACTGGGTGTTGGAGTGAAAGGACACAGACATGTCATTTGAAATGGCTGCTTAGTGTTTTTCACTTAGCCCAGTTTCTTATTAGTTCTCAGCTCTCTTTCTAGAGTCATGCCAGAGAATAGCTGTCTCCTCTGAACGCCTCCCCACTTTTCTCCCCGTCTGTTTCTTACTGGAGTCCAAGAACCAAATCGCCACTGGGTTCTGGGCACACTGTGTGTGTTTCTCCTTGGTTCCAGGCTCAATAGGAGAGGGTGACAAGGCGATAATTCACAGTCCTAGACGGGAAAGGAGAAAACATTTACCTTCAAGGTAACATGTGTTTATAGATATACAGTCAAGGTAAGAAAGCATATTATATCAAGAAATCTAAGAACTCTTATTTCTACCTGTTTTTACAAGTCTCCTGACCCCTCTTAGCCCCAGTCTCCTCAATGGCCAAGAGGGATACAATCTGAATCATTTTCTGGATGCCTTAACACAGGGCAGGGTCTACATAGTCATTAAAACCGTGTTTATTCACCTGCTCCCAGGAAACGAGAGGGAACATTGTGAAGCACCGCGCATGTCTGGCAAGAGCAGGATAATGTTTAAAAATTATTAACTGTTAAAGTTTAAAAATTCTCAAGGCTAAATTGTGTTCTCACATTTCAGGTAGTTTCCTAATCAAAACCTGCTGATTGTGAACTTGTTTTCCCAGGGCACCTAAAGATAACACCCAGGGTCCTGAAGGTCAACCATAGATATAAAAGGAATTTTCTGTAGGCCAATGGCTGGAATTCACATAAAGCCCCTCAGTCACTCCGAGACTTGTAGTAAACTCAATGGTCTATGGATGGATACTAGTCTCTTATTTACAGAATGGAGAGCCAAAGAGCACACCTGTTTATAATCACTCCCAGCCTCTGGAGCTGTGAACAGTGCCTTGATTTGATACATACTTATCAAAGGCCCAAGAGTCAGCTGACCTGAAGCAAAAGTGCTGTGGTCTGGGACTGAAGGTCACTGATGCTTCCTTGCCTTAAAACTTCACATATGGCAGAAAAATTCTGCTCCTGGCTCCACGCCTGGCCTTTCCCTTTGCCAGTGCTCCAAAGAGAGTCCAGGGAACTTTTGCAAAAAGCAAATAACTTATCCATAGGCTTCAGCCATGGGAGCCTATGGACAAAGGAACACTCCAGAATGAGAGTGAGAGAGAAATCCTGGTTTGAATCTTTAAGGAAATTGCTAAGTTGGCACTTGGTGTAAGGACTGACATTTTCTTGGGACTAAGGACCGTGTGATGTGTATGTGGTGTGTGTGTGTGTGTGTGTGTGTGTGTGTGTGTGTGTGAGCATTGTGAGCATGTGTGAGGCCAGAGGGTGTTTTTGGCTGTTTTTCTTAATCACTCCACACCTTAATTTTAGAGACAGGATCTCTCAAGCTCATTGGTTGGCTTTGCTTGCTGGCCCATGAGTTCCAGGGATATACCTGTCTCTGCGTCCTGCCTCAAGGTTACACATACGTCAAAGATACACACCACCATGCCCAGCTTATACATGATACTGGGGAACTGAACTCAAGTTCTCATGATGCAACAAGAAACTTCTCAAATGAGCCAATTCCCTGTCCCCACCTCCATGTCATTTTGAACATTTAGAAAAATTATAAAAATAAAGTTTAAGTCAGGTTGTGGTGGCACATGCCTTTAATCTCAGCATTTGGGTGGCAGAGTTGGGTGGATCTCTGAGTTTGAGGCCAGCCTGGTCTATGAAGCAAGTTCTAGGACAGCCAGATCTGTTACACAGAGGAACCCTGTCTCGAGAAAAAGCCCAAAACAAGCAAACAAACAATAAAATAAACATAAAAAGGAAAAAGAAAAAAAAGAAGGAAAAAAACCCTAAAGTTTATACAGGTACAGCACTTGTTAGGTTAGTTGATCGTCAACAATAATATGATCACCACCACCATATTCACCCTTTCTGAGTCTTTATCCATAAATGATACATGGTGAAGTGCACCCAGCTGAGGGTGCCCACACAGAGGGAGTCAATTGGCTGCACAAGACCTTTCTTAAGTTCCGAGTACAGTCTTGGCTAAAATATGCTTTCGTAGTTACCAAATCTGATATGAAAATTCAGATCTCCTCTTGTCATAAATGATACCAAGATCAAGGCAGGCACAGAGCAGTGAGCTTGTGAGGCAGCACATTCTGAGGAGGGGAATAGCTCATACACACGTGCATGCATGCTTGCGTGCATGTGTACATGTATGTGTGCGTGTGCATTTGCTCACACACACAGACATTACATACAGATATTTGTATTTGTGTGCATATTTAGAAATTTTACTGAATTAAATGATGTATAGCAAAAATTTACAAATGACAGTAAAATTTATATTTATCTCAAATTTCATTTAGCCATTTGATGCAAATAAACGGCTCTTATTGATTTTTTTTTTTTTGCTCAACTTTTGAACCTATTGCCAAAATGACTATAATTGCTGAAAAATATAGTTGGAAAGTGTGTTGCTGAATTATAACGGTTGGGTGTTTAGGAGGAAGGTGACCGAGAAATGTAGATGTTTCTTCCAACCTGATTCAGCAACTACAAAATCTCTTTGAGGTAAGGGTGGGGGTGCAGCTGAGTGGGCAGAGTCCTTGCTAGCACGCACAAAACCCTCGGTTCAGTATGCAGGACTACTTAAACTAGGGCAACACACGTCTGGAATCTCACAGCTCAGGAGGTAGATTACAAGTGGATCAGAAGATTGTCCTTGGCTACAAAGAATGAAGCCAGGCTGGGCTGCCTGAGACCCAACAGAAGAAAAATTCTTTGCAGAACCAGATAATAATCTTCAAGTATTCACTTTTGGGTATTATTTGTAGTGACACAACTTCAGATTATTAAAGTTTCCCCATCACTTTCTTAGGGTGGTGACAGCGGACAAACAGGAAGTGAAGTTGTAATTAGAGCTCCTGCTGGTATCTGTGTTGCATGCTCGCTCTCTCACCTGGCCAGTTTCCAAGCCGTGCACTTGACCTTGATACAGTGCTAAGGAGACACTCTTCGCAGCACACCACAGACACACACAGATGTTAGTGACCCTGTGAGCACAGGTGACTGTGACATCTAGTAAAATTCTAAGTGGGGACTTCTGAGCTACAGGAGTCTTCAAATAAATAATGCAACATCTCCAAGTTCAAGGCAAGACTGACTAATATTTGCTAGCCAACAAGAATGAAACTCTGTTCTCTAGATACTTAAACAAACCAAAAGACAAAACCAGAAAAAAAGTTAGATTCTAAGCTGGGCGGTGGTGGCACATGATTTTAATCTCAGCACTAGGGAGGCAGAGGCAGGCGGATCTCTGAGTTCGTAGTCAGTCTGGTCTACAGAGCAAGTTCCAGGACAGGTTCCAAAGGTATAAGAAGCTCTACCCTCCCCCCCAAAAAAGAAAAGTTAGATTCTAAATGTAGAACATAAGTAATTTCTAGTTCCTTTGACACCCAGGTGCTCTATGTATGGATTCCTCTATGAAGATGTTTCACTTTTGTCTGAACCAGTGTGACATTTTGGCCCTTTACTGCCCAAAGTCAATAACTGGGTTGAGATGAGAGACTCACCTGGGTATCGGTTGGCCTAGTTGCTGCATTGCAGTCATTGTCGTCCACCACTGACATGTAAGGCCCAATGACGCACTTCACTGCCCTCAGTTGGTAGCCCTGTCCACAAGTGACACTGCACTGGGGGAATGAAACGAGATAAAAATGTAAAACCTTTTCTTTCATGCCCTCACCTCATGATAATCTGTAAGAGAAAAATCCTTCTACCAGAGTGAACTGAGGGCTGACACCCAGAGATTAGGCAAAACTATGCAATCCTGTTTCCTACAGTTTACACTGGTCTGTCATTATAATGACATTTACAGAGATCTCTGTCTGCTAATGGAGTTACACTGGTAAAGGCACAATTCCTTGACCCTGAGGGCCAGGAGGGAGAGGAGAATATCCATAGTTGTCATACTCTTCACTCTACCTACTGGAGCATTCTGGCTAACACAGGTGTCTGCCTTAACAAAGGTCTGTGATCTTTGATTTCTGGAAAAGAATTCTCAGGCAATAACTGAAAGCTGAATCAATGCTTCTGCACTGGACACTCCTGGCAGTAGCATTTATGAGAAAGAGATAAGATATTGGAAAAGACCTACACATGCAACAGCCAAAAGTTAGTTAAATATATCACAGCACATGAGTAATACACAGATCAATACGACTGCTGCAAGGCGCATGGCCAGAGTTCGAGGCCAAAGAAGGGCATGGGGATGGGGGTGCTAAGGGGAAGACAGCCAAAGATGTAGAATCAGTCCCTAGACTGGAGAGCTCACTGAGCCAGCAACAGGCGCTAAAGGTCCACTCTTGATGGAGCTGGAGATGTAGTGATAGTAACTTTTAAGCCATGTAGTAAGTAGATGAGTACCTAAGGAAGAAGCCGCCAGATTGGGTAACAAAGTAGCTGGACACTTTTGTTCTTTCAACCACCTAGTGCATTCATCTCAGTGCACATGAGGAATTGTTTCAAGATAGGCTCCCAGGGAGGCCACCCAACAAGTATTAGCACATCTAAAAGATAACATTGTAACATGCATATCTCCTCTGACGATAGTGAAATGGGAGCAATAACAGAAGCCAACCTGGAAAGTTTTGTGCTGGAACTGATGCGTGTTTTGTGTGTGGAACCAATGTGTGGGAACTGATAGATTCTTAAGCAATATGTCAGAGAAGAAATCAGAGATATTAGAAAACACTGGAGAGAAAGACGAAAGAAATGGTAGAGAACCAGAAGACATGGAGAAAGCAGGGTTCATCAGGAAGCTTATCACTGCAAATGTCTATTTACATTAAGAAGACTTTAAAACAGCAGCCAAGCCTTAGCAATAAGAGCTTATCATCAAGTTGTGGAGGGTAACCAATAGCACTGGCAATAGCCAGTGTCTATGGGACCCTTTGGTCACTGACTCAAAAAGATGTAACCTATTCCTGGTACTGGGGATTTCATTTGGTAGCATTTGGTGTCTAGTTGGGGTATTGTCTCCTATTATGTGGTGACTTTGTTTAAACTCAACACTTCAAGGCAGATCCAATCTCAGGAGTAGATGACCAAGAACCAGACTCCATGGTTTTTAGTGGCCCTTTCCTTTCCTTTCTTTTCCTTTTCTTTCCTATTTCTTTCTTCCTTTTTTTTTTTAAGAGAAAGAACACAAAGTTGGGAGGATTTATGAGGAGTTGAGGGATAGGAAAAAATATGAGGAAAAATACACTGTATAAAATTCTCAAAAAATAAATTAAAAGAAATAAAAAAAAACCCTTAACTTAGCATCTCAAGGAACAAATGGCAGAGCAAGATAAATCCCAGAGACAAAGAAAGTAATAAGTCCAGAATAGATCTGAACAGGTTACAGAATAAAACAAAACAACAGAGGACAGGCGGCGTGCTTCAGTGGGAAAGTGCATGACTGGCGTGCATGAGGTCCTACGTTCAATCCCCATTATCAAGAGAGAGAGAAAAAAAAAAATAAATGTATGAAAATATCTACAAAAAGACATTGACTTAATAATAAAAATTTTAAAAATAAAAATAAAAAAAATCAATAAAAAAGTACAAGCAAATGCTACTAAATCTTTTTTTAAAAAAGGTTAACATCACCCCTTTTCAGACACTTCTAAAATTTGGAGGCGTAATCACTTCCCACAAGATCAGCACCTAAATATGCAAGAACAAAATATCTTGTCTCTTATTAAAAACAAAACAAAACACTGCAATGAGCATTCTAGGCAAGAATACTGATGCAACTTTCAGTTATTTTTTGAGAATTTATCCCACAAGGCCAACATTATCTTACTATCAAAAGCAAAGGAGGGGGGGAGAGAATAAGGACAAATATCTCATGTAAATAAAGATGCAAAACCTTTCAGGAAGACACTAGCAATCAAATCCTGTGACATAATGTGGGTCATAGTCACATGGGATTTAGCACAGAAATGCAATTTTAAAAGTTCATATAAATAGATAAAACAGAAAAAAATACCTATCATACATATCAACCTATATAAAGCCGTCTTTTGGCAAAATTAAACGTTTTAGGCAAATTTATACCCATTACCAAAAGAACCCCCCCCCAAAAAAAAACAAACGAGAGGACACTTCCTCAATATGACCCTACACACATTTTTGGTACTTTCTCCTGAGGTCAGGACTGTGGAAAGGATGTCTTCTATCATCTCCGTTATTCTGTGCATGCTGCAGGTCCAGCTAGAGGCAAAAGCTAGAAGTAAAAGGTAGACTGGAGAGAGAGACACCAAGCCTGGACTATCTGCAGGGGTTACCACAACAGACACAAACACCCCAAAGAATCTGCAGGGAAATCACTATAGTAACACTCAAAGCCAGCAGTTTCAGGACACCAACTAAGAAATATAATAATAGAAAAATCAGAAGTGTTTCTATACATCATCAAAAATAACAAAACGGGAAATTAAAAAAGTAAGCACATTTATAGTAACATTCCAAAGAATAAAAAGCAAGGAAAAAAAAGTAATCATAAATGTGAGACTTCTACAATAAAAACCACTAAAGGACTGCAGAAGAAATGAGAAGGCCTAAATGAATGGAAAGATTACTTAATCACTGTAAACTATGGCTAAAAATGCCAATATTCCCCCAAACTGATCCCGAATCCATTGAAACCCAATGGAAAATCACATGACCTGTGTGAAGAATGGAAAAACTTATCTTCAAGTTCATACAGAATGTTAAGAGATTCTAAGTACCAACACATATACAAAAAGAAGAAGAAATTTCGAGGACTTGTATTTTCCAAACTCAAAGATTTTGAAAGGGATTGAAATGGTCTCATGCTGGCATAAAGATGGGCATCAGACTAGTTCCGAGTCCAGGAAAAAAACTACATTTTTGCTCAAGTGATTTTTGACAGGTGTGCCAATACTCTTAATGGAGAAAGTATGTCTCTTCAACAGACAGTGCAGGAACAGCTGTTTGCCCACATGTGTGAAGCCAGACTCCCACATCATATATACAAAAACTCAACAATGGATCAGTTGCCTAAAGCCAATAGCTCCAACTATTTAACTCTAAAAATAAAAAGGGCATGAGTGATATGGTGTTTGTTTGTCCACTGTGATACTACAAGCAAAGACAACAGAAGAATGAAGGAATCGCACTCCATCTGAATGAAAAAACATCTTCCCATCAGAAGACATGATCAGCAGAGTGAAAAGGCAACCAGTGAGATTAAAAATCAGTACCAGGGACATATGCATAGCTCACTCAACATCATCCACAACTTCACACCCTTTGAAGAATTGGTTGAGACTAGGAAAAGGAATGGTACTGGGTGGAACATGTGAGAAACGGGAGAAGGCTCATTTTAAAGTGGTTTAGAGGTTAGTTTGTTTGCCTGATTGACCCCCCCACCCTTTGGACAGAGTTTCCTGTTGTAGCTCAGGCTGACCTTACACTGTCTCTGATCCGTAGGGTTGACCCTGAACTTCGGATCCTCCTACCCCCACCTCTTGATTACTGAAATGATAGGAATGCAGCAGTGTTTACAGTGTCTGCGGTGCTAGGGATGGACTCAAGGGCTTTGTGCAAGGCAAGCACTCTACCTGTGGAGCTACAGCCCCAGCTCCAATGGGGTGAATTATAATCTTTTTAAATGGACGAGCAGTTTGGCTAGACATTCCTCTAAAGAAGACATTCAAATGGTGACAAACACATGACAAATTGCTCAACATCTATTTCTATTAGAGGAAAATAACTAGAAGCCATAGTGAGACAGCACTTTACACTCAGTAGGCGGGATACAATTTCAAAAATGGAAAATAGTAACTGTTGACAATGACATGGATAAATTATATATCGTTTATATATTACTGAGAGGGATGGAAAATGGTACAGTCTCCACAGAAAGCCACTTGGAAGTTAAAAATCTAGATACAGATTTACTATAGGAACCAATAATTATATCCCTGGGAAATAGATTCCAAATAAGTGGCATTAGGTATGAAAATAAATACTTGTTCATTTATGCCAGCAAAATTCATAGTAGCCCAAATGTGAAAAGAACCCAAATATCCATCTTTTATGCTCACTCACACAGTGGAGTATGATTCAGGAATTAAGAGAACAAAGTGCTGGTCCATGCTACTGTATGGATGGGTGCCAAAAGATTGATACAGTGTGAATGATGCCAGCCCCAGCAGCCATGTGTTAGACGCAGCCACCCACTTTTATTAAGAGTCCAGCATATGCAAATCCTTCAGACCCAGAATGCAAATGGACAGTTGCCAGAGGTTAGGGAAGCAGGGGATGAGAAATGACCGCTGAATGTATACGGGGTTTCTTTTGGAGTGCTGGAAACAGTTTGACAGTATATTGAGATCATAAAACATGAATATACTGCATACCACTGAGTTGTTCCCTTTAAGACAGTTAATTGTATGTCCTGCACGTTTCTCTTCAACCAAAAATATAGGCAGAGTACAATTCCAGGTTTAAAAATATATATAAAAAATCAACGACAACAGCTACAAAAGCCAAACAACAACAAAGGGCTGTGCATTCTTCCCTTCAGCAGTGTGTCTGATTTCTGCTCTTTGCTATCACATATTTTGGAAATTTTTCATGCGACTATTTATGACTCTTTTAATAACATCTTAAAAACTGTTTGCCTAAATTGCATGCCTGGTTAAAGAAAGACCAAATTTCTTGTAAGAGACGGGAGAAGGATGGACTGGTCGGTCAGTTGTAGTAGATGTGACAGTCATATCTTGACATTGATCTCAACATGTGCTAGCACCTTTTCATTCATTGAGAAACTCTATAGATCTGGACAAATAGAAAGCACTATTAGAAAATACAAAGGGGCTCTTCTTGTTTGTTCAGAATATTCTAGCAGAAAAGTGTCAGTATGGGGGTCAGAAAATGGCTCAGGGGGTAAGGGTGCTTGCCTTTAAGAGTAAGACCTGAGTTGGGTTCTTGGTGAGGAACCAACTGTGTAAGTTGTCCCCTGACACATCCTCTTAGACACCCCCCCTCACTACATGTTAATCAGTAAGAATGAGGAAGCCCCAGATGTGGCTGTAAAGCTGCCTGCGCACTGCTTGTAAGTTTGGCAATGGGGACAGAGGCTGAAGAACAGGAGTGACTGTGGCTGGTCAGGGTGGAGGAGCCATTCTTCAACAGATTGCATAAGTGACAGCAGACAGCTGTTCACTTCTTTGGGGAACTTGGAGTGCTGCTTAAATCGTACACAGCACTCTCTTGCTTCTATATTAGGAAAGACTGGATTCCAAGAGCAGACTGGGCCCAGGGGACATGCCCTCTCTCCTTTTGAAATGGTAGAAGGCTAAGGCAGTGGAACCTATTACACTCGAGACAACTGGGAAAAGATTCTCGACCTGATGATTACGATTCTGGACCCCTTTGATCTAACCAACTCCGTCTGAAGAATCTCACTTATTTATGAGAGTGGAGTTTTGGATCCCTTATGTTGGCAGCCAAAATATCCCTTCCAAAGCCCAGCCCAGACCCTCTGCTCCCAATCAGCTGGCAGACAGGATCACATCCCCACAGAGGATTGCTTCTGCCAGATGCCACGTCTGTTGTGAATTTGCTTAAATGCTTGTGTGCACTTTAGAACAGGGTGAAAACCTGCACGTGGGGTTGTAACCGAAGTAATCAGCTCCAGCAGGGCAAGGTAACCCTGGCTGCACTGCAGGGCTGCAGGTTGCTGAACCCAGAGCCACAGAGGTACAGGGCAAGCCAAGCTACACAGAGTGTGGTGGTGAAACCCCACCCCTGGAATGCCCCTCTTCAGATAAGCAGGAAAGAATGCAGTTAAGAATCTTATCATTCAAAATACCTGTCCCCAGGGACCTGCCTGCCAGGCTGCACACTCTGGCTGCTGACAGGTCTGCCTGGACTCTGGCTTGACCTCAGGGTCACACATTCTATCACTTAATCGATCTTCGCCGAACTGACACCAGACCTGGCGGTGCTTCTGTCCTTTTCCACAGGTGACCAAGCACTGGAATGAAAAGCAGAGGCCGTCAGGGTTGTTTCTGATCAACGTGCTGGGGCCCTTGGGGGCTGGTCGCTAATGAGAACAGGTGGCCCTTTCTCATACACAGCCCCTCTCCGCTGCTGGGCAGCAATGAGCAAACACAGCCAGCTCTCTCCCCGCGCCTTCATCACTTTCTCTTTCCCTCTTTTTATCCTGGCAATGCCTCCCAGAACCCAGGCTGGCCTCCAGCTCACTCTGTGACTGAGGGAGCCTGAACATTCCGATCCTCTCGCCTCTCCTGCCCACCCCTGCCATTGTAGGTGTGCCCACTAACGCTGATTTATGGATTCAACCCAGGGCTTTGTGTGTATGAGGCGAGTGCTCTGCCAACGGAGCTGCATTGTCAGCTCCTTTCTTTCTGGATTCTTACTCGACTTCATTCTGATTTTTCATGCATATATGTACCAGGATGCTTCACCCGTGTTTGCTCCTGCTAGCTGCTCCCATTCCTCCAACTTTTTCCCGATCTCCTTCTCCTCTTTCCCTCCTGCATCATTCTTTCATGTTCCCTTTATATTTAAGGTATTATGCCCAGATTCAAACACAGAACCTCAACAGAGTGCCATGATCTGAGAAACAATAGTCAGGATTTTTCAGCCCAGAAGTTCAGTGTGAAGAATTAAAAGCCTGATCAACTCATATACCTCTATAACCCAGTCGTAGTGTATCTGTGACTCAATAATTACATCTGTAAAATGGGGATAACAATAATTCTGACTCAGAGAAACTAAAGCAGCTAGCACATACAGTATACATGTATGACATTCTCAAGAAAGAAAAATTGTTAAATATAATCATTATTATCATTTGTGCTCATTTTGGAAAAAATTTAAAAACTGTGTAAGGAGCATACAAGACAAAACTAAAATAATTACGTTAAACTCTTTACTCTTTCCTTTCCAGTCTTTTTATCCAAGGGTGTTGCATGGGAACTGGGTGCTGGAACAATCAAGCTGTATGTTCAGTGTGATTCAAACTCCCGTGTAGCTAAGACTAGCTACAGAAGTTTCCTTTCCTTTCCTTTTTATTTTGTTTTGGAAAACGGTCTCATGTAGCTCAGGCTAACGAAGCTTTAATTTCACTACATTACACAAAGCCAAGGGTGGTGTTGAACCCCTGATCTCCCATGGGTAGGATTACAGGCATGTCCACCATGCCTGGCTATTACTTCATCTGCAATTCCACTTTAGCTAGTATTAGCTATCTAAGTAAAATGTGACACCACCATCTTCTGTCATGTTTTAAAAATTAAGGATTTGGCCCAGTGCCTACTGGGAAAGCACTAGATTTGTTGATAATTTGTCCACAAAGCAGACACCGGTGGAGATGCACAGACCTGCTTCACCATTCCAGGAACATGAAGGGTTGTCTTTGCAGGCTTGACATCTGAAGTAAACTTACACGGGGGAAGGAAGGGCGTGCAGACAGGATCTGTGGTTGTGGCTACTTCTCTCCACCGCATTCCTGACTTGGCCAGTTAATAAAGGCACCTATTCCTCAACTCTTTGCATCCCCTGATGGATGGAGGTGGAGCTAGGCTCCACCTTGCTGAGAACCTCACTGGGGTGCAACAATGCTGGGCTACAGTAATAGTGAGGGTGGATACCGCATCCAAAGATGGGGAGACAGACATAAACAGGATTGATTGCCTTGGGCTTCATCATGCAAGGAATGAGCAGCATCATTCTGGACACTCAGCCTGGCCTTCTCCTCTTTCTGGCAACTGCTCCCACGTGCCTGGATGTGTAAGTCAGGTGAGCTGCTCACTGCCCTCTGACTCTCGTATTTCAAAGACAAGGAAGATGGAAATCCTCCTTGTTGGCCTCATGTCTAAACTATTTTAACCTCACACTTAATTAATTTCCAACCGACACAAAGAAGGGGAGGAGAAGAGTCATTACTTCAAAGTCAGCAGCAGCTACTGGGCTGGAGAGTCAGCCAAACCCCCAGTGACTCTGAAGTCCCTGGTGGACCGAAGGATTTCAATCATGATGTAAATGAAGAATCATTGCTTCCCCAGGGAGAAGGAAGACAGATTCAGCAGCCTACACCCTCACTGGACCCTGGGAGACCATTTGAGTTGACCTAGAGACCACTTTGCCCTCCTCACCTCTGACCAGTCCCCTGATTTCCAATGGGGACAAGAGAACTCATTGCATCTCTGTACGACAACTTTCTCCTGATGTGTGCATTTGCTATCATCCAGAACATCATTTTGGGTGTTGACACAAATTGCTCTTCTTCTCTGGGTACCACCATCACAGCTTTTAGAACACTATGGGCATAAAAAATAAAGAAATAGGGCATTCATGAGTGACTTTTAAAATATGCTTAAAATCATAGCTACACTGTTTCTTTCAATCCTTAAGAAATAAATGCCCTTTCATAGCCGATTCTAGTTTTTATGTGGGAGATTCTTTTTCAATGTTCATTATGAGGTTTATACTGAAGTCAATATTATCTCACTGGCAAATTGAGACTAAAAATGGGCTATAAAAATGGTTGGCTGATTAGTTTTACCATTAACAATTTTCTGGATGTTATGCCTGAGTCAGACATTGTAATTTAACCTTGGGTTTCCTTCTTGCAAAGCTTGACTTGGCCAGACATTATAAATCAATCACAGCTCTCTTTTCCATTGAGTTTAAATGGGTTCCTTAACACAATCCCAGAAGGAACCATCATCAACTCATTGAATTTAGTATCCAAGACTCTCTCAGAGCGAGAACCAACTTACTTCTGTCCAAGCCGAATAGCGCCAGCCACCTGTGTTACATTCTCCTGAGCATTTTTCCTGGTTGCTCGGTTTGGGTTGACTGCTACAAAAACTGTCATCAACCTTCTCAGACTTCCCATCAACCCTGCTGTACTTGGCACAGTAGATGTCTAAAGTGCGGTAACCCAAACCACACTGGGCACTGCATTCGCTCTTGCTGGCAACGTGCCACCTAAGCAGAAATAATGGTGGAAAACCAACAATGTGTTAAATTTATGTGTCACATCCAACTAGCGGGAAAGGTGATTTCTTTCTTTCTTAATTCAAATATGATGAAAGCTCAAAGCCACAGCCAGTTAAAAATCCAATTTCAAGCCAACGTATCCATGTATTTTTCACAGCTCCCAATGTCTATGGAAGTCACAGAACCATAGCCAGAAATGCTATCTCTGTGAAGAATCTGCCTGGTACAGTCTGTCTGAAATTCAAGCAGCAGAAAGAAAAAAAAAGGAGGGGCGGGACTCAGCATAGCAAAAAAAAGCAATTTTTATATTTAAGAAGTATAGGCAAGCATCTCATTTGGCTCCTTAGGCCCGCTCTTGGAAAACTCACCTGCAGCATTCCCCTATGAATGTGTCTGTGCTTCTAAGTGCTCAGTGATTATAATGCAGGAATGAATAATATGGAGTATAATTGAAAATTTCAAGTGCATTATACGTGATGTACATTATTATATTATGCTGTGGAGTCAAGACTAAGCTTCTCGGGCTTGACCACCAGCCCAGCTTCAGGGCCAAGAAGAGACCCTGTCTCAATGGAATGAAGCAGAGAGTGATGGGCCAGGACTCATGACCTCCCCCTCTGGCTTCTGTGAAGCAGGCACACACCCTTGCACATGTGCGCATATACTGTGCACATACACACACATGACAGGAAATTTCTTGACGACAGCAGGCATTGTGTGTGAGAGTGTATGTGTTTGTATGTGGGTGAACATGTGTACCAGTGTATATGTAAGTGTGTGTGTGTGTGTGTGTGTGTGTGTGTGTGTGTGTGTAGATGTACATATGTATGGGTCCATGTGGAGGCCACTTCAGGTGTTCCTTCTCAGGTGCCCTCTACCTTGCTGTTTTAATCACATTTAGTGTGTGTGTGTGTGTGTGTGTGTGTGTGTGTGTGTGTATACCAGGTCTGGCGGTCAGAGTACAACTTGTGAGAGTCAGTTCTCACCTTGTATCATAGGGGTCCCAGGGCTCAAACATGGGTCATGATACTTGGGGCATGTGCCTTTCCCCCCTAAACTGTCTTACTATCCTTACATTCTTTTCTGAGGGAGACTCACTGAGACCCGGGGCTGTCAGATTTTGAAGGCTGGTTGGTTGATCAAGAAACCCAGGGCTCCTCTATCTCCCCAGCTTTGAGGTTACAAGGCCACACCATCGCACTCAACATTTTAAGTGTGGGTTCTGGAGACTGAACTCAGTTTCCTGGGCTTGCAGAGGCACCTTACAATTGGGCTGTCTCCCTAACCCTAGTACACGTTTAAGTCCATCAGAATTGGCCACCTTTTAATCCCTGATATCCATAACAAAGCCTTCTGACTCACTCAGGTGCACAGCTTAGACTAAAGCCTACTCTTATTTTTATAATGTAATAGGAACAGAGCTCGCTGTGCTTGAATTTAAAACAAAACAAAAAAAAAGTTAGAGTTTTCTGAGTCAGCGATCTTGAAATGTATTTGGAAACCTTTTACTCTCAGGCAATTTTATTCTCCCTGTCAATTCTTGACATCTCAGCGCTTGGGTGGCATGCCACTTCTCAACGTCCTGACGGTTCACACGTGCACACCTGCCTAGGGGAGGAGTCGGGAAAGAAAGAGGAATACAAGCCAACACGCTTCTCAGGGAATTTCTCAGTAATGTCCAAAAGTAGGTCAGAGTTGAGCACTGGCAAATAAAGTGGGCTGCGACTTTTCCATTACACTGGAACAGCGTCAGGGAGATTTTGTTCTAACACGGTAGACAAGGGCTTGTAAGCTCGCCCTTTATCTCATCCTGTCACAGGTCTACTGGGGAAAACTGTCACTTCCTATAGGAAGTGAGGAGAAAAAAGGGAACTCATTCCACAGAGGCATCTGGAACTTTCATCTGTACTTTGATTTTTGGCTACCTTCTCGTGGTCTCCACCATCACTTCCCTGTGGGAAGGCTCTTTACCATCTGGCAAAAGGAGGGAGGTGTCCTGACAAGAAAATATTCCTGGCAGTTCAGGCTGCCAAAGTCACTTCCCTGATATCCCACAATCCCTAGGGGTCCATGCAGAGATCCTGGAAGAAACTGTGAGAAGTTTATGACACTACTTTAAAAAAAGAAACAAAAACTCTAAATGATATCTAATTTGCCTTATATTCTTTCTGGACAGTGACGGGTTCTTCGGCACAATGTACTCATATTTCATTTTATGGGCAATAAAATACTATTATTCTATTTAGCTATTAAATTTCAGGAAAGTATTTTCTAGTCAGGCAAGATACATGCATACATGTACCTTGGTACTCAGGAGGTGGGAGCTGGAGAACTCTGGACTTAGAGCCTGCTTGACCTACATAGAGAGCTCCTGCCTCAGAAATCTGAGGGCTGAGGATACACATCAATGGCAGAGCCCTTGCCCAGGAGGCGGAAAGTGATGCCTATGTTCAGCCACCAATACTGAAAAAGTAAAACAAAACCCATGTTCCAATATGTTAACAAGTGAACACCAAGAAGCATGTGTTATGTCAGTGCAGGAGCAGATATGGGGCTGGCGATGAAGCAGCTTTGAGAACTACCAGGCGAAATGGGTTCTTACTCTGGAGATCTTCGGAGCTTCACAGCCGTGATAAACGTTGTGAGCCTCCATGCGAGCAGACAATGTCTTGGAGGGCCTCTCAGACACAGAGGCTGGTGAACAGCTGCTTCACCAGCTAGCGATCCACAAACATGCTTTGGGAGAAGCTATTTTAGAACTTGACCAACCAGTAACCATCCCCTCTCCGTTCTCCCGGTTGTGCAACACAGCTAATTAGCCACACTTTGGCATACGTTTTGATTAGACGGATTGTCAGATGGGCAACACAGTGTATCTTCCTTAGGCTTGTTTGCATCTCTGTATATTTTAGCAGAGATTTTTTTCCAGCAATCAGTAGAAGCCAGTAAGAGATGAGTCTGAGCAGCGACTGAAAGCCATAGTCTATTACTGAGTTTTAGGCACGCATCGTCGTGGTTCTAAAGTTAATCCTGAACTCATTCTGCCACTTGCTCTTCACTTCCTCCCCACTCTGATCTGAAGGGAGAAAATCCCTTTGCCTCCTTATCTACAATCAGAACTGCTTTTGTCAACCAACCCTGGCTTCCGGCTGCTGTCCTCACTTGGCCTCTGCAGAGTTTTAAAAAAAAAAAACAAACATGTTTTAAAAGTAGACTCTGTATGGGGGATTTAGAATAACACATTAGCCTAGCTATTGATCAGAATAAAAAAAAATCAGGCCAAAGATTTATCTGCTATTATGAGAAGAATATAAATGAAAGTCAGAGAACGTGCTATTTAATCAGCAGGTGTTGGGTATGAATGGAAGCTCCCACACTTATTACCAGAGAGAACCTGAGTCAAACACTTCGTCTCATCAAGCTGAAGCTTCCTGCAAGATGGGGGAAACAGGATCCACCCCATAGAGGGAGTACTAAGTGGGACAAGATGGACATTTAGCACCTGTGGAAGATACTCAATAAGTTAGCTATGATTATTATGACTATTGCTATCCTTGACATTTTATTCTCCAAGAAACTTATATTTTTGCCTCATACTCTTAATTTTCTGCTGTGCTGAAGATCAGACCAGAGCCTTGTCCATGGTGCATCTTGGACAGGGTCTCCCTGGGTAGCTGAGGCTGGCCTCAAACTCTCAGCTTTCCTACCAATTCTCCTGGGAGGTTGTAACTTTGTTAAATCCATGGTTGATATTTTACAATTTTTTTTTCTATTTTGGCAAGAGTACTAAGAGCATCTAGGTCTTGGAGAGACCAGGGAGTTCTGCCTCTGCTTCCCTACTCCTGGGATCTCAGATAGAAGTCATGATGCTGAGCTTCAGCTAAGTCCAAACATTGGGCAATGAGGAGGCACCCCCTTGTGATATTCTGTGCAACCTGACTCTTCTGAGTTGATCCTACCTTGTCCTGCATAGGCCTCTAAGATCTGTGTGAACACTGTGTTTACAGCTTCCCCTGCAGGAGAAACTGGCACCATTGCATCCCAAACTGGGGCTCGTGTCGAGGTTGCTCAAAGAGAAAAGTACTTGGTTCTTGAAGTAACAGTGCAAACAGTAACTCTGCTTTGAAAAGAACACTTGCTAGGTAAACTTGGAATAGGATTATTAAAATATCATTTGTTTGTTTTTACTGTCACATTCTGTTTCTTGAAATTCTTTGTACAGACTTGTTTTCTTTGACATCATAAAAAGAGGAGGCTTAGTGCTCTATGCAGCATGTCTACAGTATCTGCATGCATCGTTCAGCATGTGACAAGCTTCAGTCTGATTCAGACATGTGGAGAAAAAAAACACATACACAAAGTCCCAGAATGCCCCAGAATGGATGGGACAGGACAGACACTGGTAGAGACGAATTCTTCATATGTGGGATAACAGAAAGGGACACATGAATGCCATGCCACAGATTTAACAAAGTAAGAATGCAAACAGCTTTCTTCTCGAGTTGACGCATCCTACTGGATGGACCACATCCCACCTTCGGTTACTATGCTAACCAGTGGGATCTAAAGCAATTTGCATAGCAACTGTCAGATTTAAGATTTTTACACATAAAATAATGATAAAATCTATGTTAGAGATGTGGTTTGAATAAGAATGGCCCCATAGGCTTAGATATTTGAATGTCATCAGGGAGAACTATTTGGAAGGTTTATGGAGTGTGGCCTTGGTAGAGGAAGTGTGTCCCTGGGACTTTAAAAGCTCACGCCAGCTCCCTCACCTAAAGATCAGGATGTAGCTCTTCTCCAGCACCTTGCCTGCCTGCCACCATGTGTGCCACCATGCTCCCTGCCATGATGAGCATGGACTAAGCCTCTGAAACTGTAAACAAGCTCCCAATTAAATGCTTTCTTTCTTTTTTTTTTTTATAAGAGTTGCTTTGAAGGGGTAAGGGATGGGAGAAGAGGATGGAGGGGAAATTAGTTGGAATGTAAAATAGACCAAGAAATTTAATTTAAAAAAAGAAAAAAGAATAAAGAAAAAAATAAAGAAAGAAAAAAAGAGTTGCCTTGGTCACGGTGTCTGTTCATAGCTGCAGCACAAGACTAAGACAGTAATAGTAACTGAAAAATTAATAGGCTATTAATTGTATTAAAGAATAATAAAAACCATCCTATTAATGTGGGGATATTATACATAGCTGTTAAAAATAATTCTTAGCTTAGTGAGACTCTCTCTTAAAAAGTAAAGAGACAGTGGGGGTTGCCTCAGGGCCAGAACACTTTCTAGCATGTACAGCTCTCCAAGTTTAATCCCCAGTACTCGGAAAGCAACAACAACAAACACAGCATCTAAAAGAAAACCCAGACCTTAGAAAGGACTTCCTCTGCCATAATTACTTTCAGGAGATGTAGTGATGGCTGGATTCAAGGCATCTAAAAACGTAGTCTCCTTCGCTTGTTAACCTTGCATCTCAAGGAAGGTGTACAGGAGTTCAGTGGCTACCCACTTCAACTGTTACTTGCATTCCACCCGTCCCCCACCCCAAAAAGGACTCCTTAATTCTAATTTGACTCGATTGGCAGAAGAAAACAGGTTTATATGGACACTACCTAGATAAAATACTGCCTAACATTTACATTGACATCTACTTTTTAATGTCTTGTGTTTACAATGACTTTTGTCCACACTTTTTGACAAAACTGCTGAGCAACCCAGTCAGTGACAACCGCCTCATGAAAAGTGTGGTGGGGTGGGGTGGGGTGGAAAGAGCCTGGTTTGAAGTCAGAGCCTCAGGCTAGGATTGGAAGATCTTTGGCACACATGCTACCACTGCTCTTTGATTCCTAGGACAGAACACTATTAATTCATCAGGGCACTTTTTCTCAGGCACACAGGAGGACCTTATAATGTGGTGATGTGGAGCCTCCAAAACGCTTATGTGAGTACTCTGCTACTTGTGAATGGAGAGACCTTAGTACATCCTGGTACTAGTCTATGCTAGTGAGTGGAGAGATCTTATCACACTATGGATCATTCTATGCTAATGAAGAGAGACCAAATCACATTCTTGTACTATTCTATGCTAATAGTCTCTCTTCTGTAAATGGTCAAAGCAGTCAGGACCTAACATGCAGATTATACTGTACAGCCTTCCAGCTGTTAGGTGTTTACATAAGACACAGTCAACCTCTCAGGCCATTGGAACACTTGAGAATTCTCCAGCCTCTCAATATTTCTTCCAGCAGATGCCATACCTTTCTTAAACACAGACTAGATAGTTGTGTGTGTTTATGAGTGGTGTATGTGTATGGCATATGTGGACTGAAACTTTTGTGTACATACAAATCCTGCATGGTGTCTACTCTGGATGGAAAGGGAACATCACGAGGACTCTCAGTGGTAAGGTCAATAGCTCATCTTTGAGTCGTGAAGATCAAGAGCGAATGTTTCTGATAAGTGCTATGCTATGTTAACTACTTTTAATCTTTAGGAGAACAAGAGATCCAGTTATAGATCTCGGCTAAGTGGTGTTAGAACTGTCTTGAGCTTGTGTGAGGAAAACACTGGAAGGCTAGGAAAAGGTCAGCAGCTCTTGTCTCTAACTCATTCCCCACAGAAACTCCCCTCAAGCCCTCTGGACTCTGGAAGAAAGATACAAGAAAAACAGAGACTGCACCTCAAGTCGCAGTCTGTGCCGCACGCTTCAGTGACAGGTCCTGGCTGGGGCAGCCGGTCACATCTTTGATCAGAAACAGTGAGCTGATCAGACTCCCTGGTGCAAACAAGTTTTCGTCTCCGCTCCCCTAAGCAAAGAGTAGAAACATTATGCCAAGGAAATAACCTAATCTAAATGAGATCAAGGACTTGCCTAAGTTTTCTATAGAGTTTTTTTTTTTTTCAGTTTTGTTGGCCATATGATCACTGTTAGACTTCTCAATTCCACCAGGGCAGGAAAAAACCAGCTGTCCATAGACGGTATGTCTACAAGCTGATGTAGCCATGTTCTAATAAAACTTTATTAATAAAAGGAGGATGGTGGCTGAATTTGATACTGTTGCTGTAGTTTGATGACCCCAATTTAACACAAAGAAACAAAACTAATATAAATTATGACCCGTAAAGCCACATGATGGAAAATTAAAGTGGCAGTATTGATTCTGCATGGCTTCACATATATATATTTGAACTTCTGAGGAGAAAGTGTAGCATGACCAGTCATGACCTGAATCCTATGAAGTTCAATTTGACAGCCAAAATAACTAGGAAGGGCCACGTAAATGAGGCGAGAAGATGCAGATAGAATGGTTTGCAGGTTATATGCATATAACTGTTCTTTAAAAAAAAATCAGTAAGTAAATAAAGCATCTCCTCCTCCCCCCAAAAAACTTCTCCAACCCACAAAGGCGGAAACTTTTGAGCAGCGGATACCTTGGCAGGGCTTGCTGCAGGCTTGCCACGGCCCGTGACTGTTCCAGTAGAATTGCTGAGGTTTGCCCTCAATTGGAATGTTGAATGAGTACCGCACATCAGGGTTGTACAGTTTTCCCACCGATAGCACCTACAACATGGGGAGAAACTGAAGAGAAGTCTGCGGGCCCACAGTGCCAAGAAGAGAAAGTCACTGGCCAGCAGCCGAGTTTTTACCTGAAGGATGAGCTCTTCCTCGATGCGGTCTGTGGAGTTAAGTCTTTCCACAACGTTATCCGACCCACTGTACTCAATCACAGTGCTCCCCACACGGACCTCCCTTTTGGACATTGAGACAACGAAGTCTCCATTCAGTAGGAATTCACCTTTACTGTTGGATAAAGCTGTGGATGAGAAAAGAGAATTCAGGTGAGGTGCTGCCACAGAGCGGCTGTGTTGAAAAAACAAAACAAAAACCAAACAAACAAAGGACATTTGTGTTGGCAGGGACCAGCAGAAGACAGGGGGCTTCTCAGCCAGACCATGAGTTCACAGTCTTGGTTCGCTGTGTGCTAGCTATGCGACCGTGGACAGCCAATCCTTCCTGGTCTCAATTTCTTTACTGGGCATAAAAACACCCACCCATTAATTATGGTGAATATGTAAACTAAGAGAAATATAAATGTCCTTATCAGTTAGTTACACAATATTGACAGTTGAGGATTATACATGGAGGCTAAAGTATTACGATCTGATACACACATAGGCTACCAGGTAGAGACAGAAGCCCCAGAAGGAATTCCTTACTTTTTAGAGGGCAGAGAAGCTACTGGGAAAGTTAGAAGTTCCAGAAGCTTTTGTTTGAAATGAGGTCTCCCTTTGTAGCCCGAGTTGGGCTACACTCACATGCTTATCACTCTGGCCTCAAACTTGCAGTGTTCCTCCAGCCTCTGTCTCCTGAGGGCTGGGACTCAAATCAGGAGCCACCATGACTGGTCTAACCAGAAATTCTCTCTAAAATGACTACATTGCAGTTTGCCATTGAACTGAATCCTAAGAACACATTATTTTCTACCTCGTGATTTGACTGGAATACCCATGTGAAAATACTGTGGCATTGACCATTTTACTTCCATTGCAACAGCAGTGGCATGACTGAAATTAAAATATAATTTGATTAGACATAAGATGGAAGAAATAAATTTTCAAATCTTTAGATTAATTTCTTAAAGACAAAGATCTTAGTGAGGGGTAACAAAATGATTGATCAGCTGGTAAAGCCATCTACTGCCGAGTAGAACGATGTAGGTTCAAATCCCAGGCCCCACATGGGTGGAGAAACCTATCCCCTCAAGTTGTCCTCTGACCTCCATATACACACACAGAGACACATGCATATCACTTCAATTACATGTATTTTTAAAACCCCCAATGACACCATTTCTCTTTAGTACATTTCACACGACTTTGGCCTCATTTTAAGTCTGTCTTCTAGACCTGTGTTCCATTCCCACAAGTCCAGCTGCTCTGCTACACAATTAGGAACTTGCACTGTACTGCTTATCACACCTCCCCGAGGCTGGATCATGACACGTGTCACACGTTTGTATGTGTAAATGTACAAATGAGAAAAGTATGACTCACAAGCCACCAATTTACCAAGGCCAGACAGCTTCTAATCATGGGAACCTGTTTCCACAACTTGTAAGACACTAGAACTGTCCAGGAGGAGAGTCAGCGAACACTTGTTGAATAGACAGATTCACCCACTCATTCTTTCTCTTATTTACAAATAGAACCGAGATGTGCATAGGCTATAGCCCTTCCACAAACTTGGCATGATTGCTAAACTGCACAAACATTTTAGTAACGTTAAAACCATTTCCCAGCTCACCTCTGCGATCCCCAAGACTCCAACCCTGAGTTGGCTGGTGAAAGATGATGTCAAAAGAACGAAAGAGCGGCTAAAGCTGGCGCACCTGAAGGGGACTAGAACACGTCCACCCACATGACTGTCCTCCAGCTGGGGTGAACCTCAGAAAACCCTGCCTCAGGAGTGGAGTGGATGAACTCCAGCCATGTCAGGTGGAGATTTTCAATGGGTAACAAAGACTAAATAAGGCTGTTTCCTTGGCTCCTCAGGCTGTTTCCAAAGCAGGTCACTTACTTGATGTGCTGTCAATACCACCACCCAATTCTTTCAAGTCACACACTAGCTCTGCCGAGAGGGGGAAGGAAACACCACATGCCAGAGTTACAAATTGAGTGGCAATCTGGTTTTGTTTGAAATACACATTGTCTCTTCCATGTTATCCCTAGTCTCTTCCCATGGCTTCAAGTTGTGAGTGCACAGTGAGATAAGACCTCGAAGGACATAAAACCCTTCTCATGATTTGTTCCTACAGATGGTTTGTCCACAGATTTCTGTAGAGGTATCAGTGAAATGAAACTCCGGCTTTCTCTTGCACTGCATGGATGTGTGATTTCCCGCTGCCAGAGTTAATTCAGAGCTAAGCGTCCCAGGGGCAAGGAAGGCTCACAGAACTGGTTACACTTTCTCCTGAAGAGATAGAGACTCAGCAGAGGCAGTAAACATGGTTTTCACCAGACAGGAGGGATCCCAGTGGAAGGTGACCTTTGACTGGCAGGCTTTCTGCTTCGGTACCTGGTGAAACAAATTGTTTCCCCCAAACAAGAGACTCCTGCCCCACTTCCTGCTAATGAGATTAGGGAAAAGCTAATTTCCTGGATTGCTGTCCCTCCTGTCACACTCATTGAGATTGCTACAGAAGGTCCGCTAGAAAAACCTTTCTCTTCACAGGAAGAGTGTGAGACTTGACCAGTCTTTACCCAGCTATCAGGGCTAAGGAGGAAGGTTGTTTAGCTACAGAGCATCAATGGCTAGACTCAGCAAGACTGGGGTGTGGGTTGTAAAGCAGCTAAAGTGCCCTGCTAACAGCACCTTGGGTCCAGCCAAGAGTAAATATGCACCTCCCCCGTCCCACTGGGCCATGTCAAATCCTCCACAACCCTGTAAAGAACCATTGTGAAGCTCAGCCCTGAGGTCTGTTTTCACACTCAAGGAGCTGTGACTTGCGGTCAATGCTTGCGCACTGGTCATTCGCTTTCAGAGAGGCCATCATGGGCAAGCAGTGACGTCCCCATACTGCCCGTCCCTGGATGAATCTTCCGTAATTTTTTTTTCATTCTTTAACAAGGGGATTAAGAAATGTCCAGTAAAGAAGAAAAGGTCATCAGGAGATTCCGCCAGACTTTAGACACCTGACATGTGCTGATTAAGCCCAACAGAACCGATGCCACTATCTGGAAAGAGGTTATTTTCCCAAGAAAAAGAGAAGACAACCCTTCCTTTTCCTCGGGAACCGAAGAACAGAACAATTCAACATGGCCTTCGGCCCTCAAGAAATTAATTTATAAGGGACACTTCATGCCATGCTGCTTAACTTAATTAGGATGAACTCAGAACACAAACTACTGCAGGCTCAAATCTATAACTAAGTACGTGGAGGAAAATGCCTGACATTCTTTAACAGTTGTAGAATGAGAAACGTGGGGGTCCCCAAAAGAGTAACTTGCAGGTGGTTAATTATCTTATTTTAATTCATACGTGTGTGTGTGCATGCGCGTGCGTGCATGTGTGTGTTGATGAACCTAGGGCCCAGTAAATGTTCAATTGTAAACACATGGTTCATAGTTGAGTTACAACTCAGTCCAGTTCATTTTCTTGTAAAGCTACCACTCAATTTAATACTTGGTGTTAAAAAACAGATGCAGCTGTTTAGTAATTGATTACAAGTTAGGCTTTAGAGCCTTTCAAGGAAGATGAGCCTTTATCTCCAAGAGAATCGCGTCTTCCATGAAGAATCAGCAATGGCTGTTCCACTATCCAGCAAATATTTACTCAGGCTTCTCATGTGCACATTGTATCAGGAGCTAAACAGGCAGGCAACACCCTTGACCTTAGACTACTGGGCTTGGGTGAATGAATAAGTAACAAGTCTTATCTCTGTGGTGCAACTGCCTCCTTCCCACTACGTAGGTCTAAACCTGAGAATTTTTGACTCCTTTGACTTTAAGACCACTTTGACCATTGTTTTTTTTTTTCATTTTCTTTCCCTTCATCTCTTCCTTTAATCCTTCCATCCTTCCTTCCTTCTTTCTTTCTTTCCTTCCCCCCCTCTCTCCCTCCCTCCCTCTCTCTCTCTCTTTCATGGGACTCATGTAGCCCAGGCTAGCCTTAAACTACTATGTAGTTGAAGCAATCTTGAACTTCTGAACCTCCTGACTGTACCTCCTGAGTCCTGGGATTGCAGGTACCTGCCATCATGTTCTGTTCATGGAGTGCAAGGGGTGGAATCCTAGATTAACAGTCTCTGGCCCTTCTCTTTCCCTCCTATGCCACACTCAATCCATCAACAAATCAAGATCGTGGAAACTGAAAAGAGAGACAGTCCCTTCCCACTCACCGTCACCTCCATGCTCCTCATTGGGGCCAAACCATCAGCACTCCTCTTTATAGAAACTTTCTCTTTATTCTTTATCTCTGCTTTTTAAAATTTGAGACAAAGTCTCCCTGTGTAGCCCAGAGCGACCTCAAATGCACCATCATCTTTTCCTGTCTCCGCTATGCAGGAGTGAAGGGTTGGTACCACCACACCAATCTTCTCTTAGATTCTTGATATATACACCTGAACCAGTATTGCTGTTCTAGCAGTGGTGCTCAACATAACAGCCCAAGTGTGCTTTTGAAAATGTGCATCATTACCAGCTCAAAATCACCAACAGCTCCCTGTGCCTCTCAGAGCTTACAACAAAGTCATGATAGTCACAAGGTTCAACATGATCTCGTCCTAATGACATTTAGCCCTACGATTCTCCACTTGCATCCAGCAACAGGCACAAAGGCCTGCTCTTTGCCCAGTCCTGCTTCAAAGACTTGCAAAGAGGGGCTGAGAAGGGGTTTAATGAGTCAGAACACTGGCTGCACATACAGTAAGGACCTGAATACAAACTCTTAGCACCCAGGTAAGAAGATGGGGGTGGCTACACAGCCATATAAGTCCAGGGAAATATGGTAAGCAGACACAGGAGGATCACTAAGGTTGCTTGCTGGCCCTCAGCCTAGCCTTGAATCCAGTGAGAGTCCTGATAAAAGTAATAGGAGAGATAGAGCAGGGTAGGGGGTATGATCTTCTGTGTGTGTATATGCACACACATGTACTCCACCTCCACCTCCACACACGCATACACAAAGCTTTTACAAGGACTCCCTCTTCCTAGAATGACTTTCTTGAATGGCCTGCCCCTGTAAAGGTTTCAGCTCCGTCTTAACCTTGGAATCCACTCTGTGTGCTGCTCGGATTTCTAATACCACTTAGCATTTTCTTCCAGTACAGACCATGTTGATTATGTTACTGTTTATTGTCTTTCTTGACCCACGAAAAGGTGGCTTCAAGAAGACAGAGTTTTGCAATTTTAGTCTGTTTTGTTTACTGTGTTGAGAGCAATGCTGACACGCGATAAACATGTGAAAGCAGGAAGGAACGGTGACACAGCAGCTATAGCAAAGTCACATAGAAGCTAGCATGACTAGCATGCCTGGCTAGGAATGCATGAGTTCATGCAGAAATTTCAAAATACAGATGGAGGTTCTCACTTGATTCAAAACTATTCATCAACCAGTGCAGCATGTCCAAATGCTTGGATTAGACCTCTATGGGCTGCATTCAGATGGATAAATAGAATTCCTGCCGGCTCATTAGAATGAAATGGTAAATCAATTTCTTTTTTTTTAAACAATAACTACTCAGCAAGATGGCCTTGATTTCTTCTAGAGCCAAGTACCAGCTATGACCAAGCTTTAAGGCAGAAGGAGCCTACTTGTACAAGGTGACCTGCCAAATCCTTTTCAGTCACTCCACTCTTCCCACATCCTTCCTTCACAGGGCAGTGGGCAAATTTCATTGTTACTTAAGGTGATCTGAAGAACAATAAATTGAAGTTGGTGTGGTTTGAGAGGCTGCTAAAAATCAACAGAAGTCTTTGGCGTGTTGTGGTTTAAAAATGAGGAATATATATGAATGACTTACTTGGTAAAGTATAAGAAAATATATAAAATAATTGTGTGGTTAGACATAAAGATATATGTGAAATAATTCTAAAGGAAAAAAAAACTGAGGAGCCTACACTGTAACAGTGTAGGCTGATTTTTGTAACAATGGCTTAAAAAATGCATGCCATTATAGCTCTTTTGGAAGAAATGGAGCTATAGACCCAGCGTAATAAAATATCAAATAGGCCCATAGAGAGTCTGCTCCTGGTTAGAGCTGATAATATACAAATTCAGTCAAATAATGCTTCTAAGAAAACATTCACAAGTTAGTTCCCCACGAGACAGACAAAGTACTCCATGAGATCCACGACTCTACGCTAGACTCGGACAATGCAAGATCTGGAGCAAATCCCTTGCTATCGAATACTGCAATGATATAAGCCTTGAGTCAATATTCTCAGGGGAAATTCAGGAGAGGAAAGGAGATAATGAATTTCAAGATCAACTCCTCTGATGGAAGGAAGCAGGAGTACCTGCTGCTGCTCTGGGAAGAGACTCGGGATGCAGGATTCATGCAAACGTCAGGGACGCTGCTCTTACCTAAGTAGTTGTCATCCTCGGATTTCCCTGAGAAGCTGTGCTGCCGCACATCAAGGCTGGTAGCCCCAGCCGGAATTCGGACAACAGTATTGTAACCTGCAGAGAATTTAGCAGGAAATCAGTATTCTGCTGAACATCTCACATTCTCTAAGGACAGAATAAAAGGCAGGTAGCAAAGAAAGACAATCACCACTACTAGATGTCTTATAGCCAGATTAATCAGATACTATAGCAAGGCTGATTTTACCCTTTACATTAACACTTTCCTGTATTACATGAAGTCAGCAATTTAATTTCAAACCTTTTCTTCCCCCTGATTCTTAGGAGCCGATTCTTACCATAATGGACCGTGTTAAATGTTCCTGCCACTGTTTTGCATGAAGAATTATCGCCACCACAAATCCCACATTTATCTTTCCGGGCTTTTGAGTTTAAAATATGATCACATCCAGCTTGCTTTTGAAAAGAAAACAATTGAAATAAGTGGTAAGTATTATAGTGATAATAAAATGGCAAGTCATGTATTCCTTTCAGTGATGTGAATCCAAAACGGACAAGAAAGCCGTGCCCTTTAAGGCTCGCAAAGGTTGATAAATTGTCCACTGGGCCTGCAGCAGCCTAGCATCCTTGATGCTGTTCGGCATATTGACCCTCTAGAGCCACCCATCTCTACTGCATCAGAACTGGCGTTTTAACCAATTGCCCAGGTGCTTCACGCACAGATTAAAGTTTGAGATGTAATGGTCTATGACTAACAGAGTAAATGAGAAAAACTATCCAGCAATGAAAACTAGGTGCCACACCAGAGAGCTCCTACACATCTAAGGGACAAGCTGCTGGTCACTCCAGGCCACTGCTGATGTTTAGAACCACAAGTCCAGTGTTAAAGTGTTTCAGTTTATCAGGAGAAATTGGGTGTTTGTTTTGCTGTGCAGCCCCTCAGCACCTTATTTATTTAACAAAGCAGTGAAAAAAGAGGACCTGGAAAACTCAGGGAGAACCCTAGCAATAGCCAAGCCTGCAGAAGGGAGACCCCAATCTCATCTCTTTCACTCTTTAAAGTGCACTTCTCTTTGAAAAGTTCAGTGCAGTGCAATTGAGTGGAAGTGCAAGCCGAAAGGTAGGGAGACTTCTTAGCTACTCTTCATTTTTAAATATTTATTTAATTTTATGTACGCAAAGTATTCCCTGCATATGTGTGTGAGCTACATGTATGCCTAACATCTTCAGAGGTCAGAAAAAGGCACCAGATCCTCCTGGAACTGGATTTTAGGATGGTTGTCAAGTGCCTTGCAGGTGCTAGAAACCCAAGCCAAGTCCTCAGAAAGAGAAGCTAGTGCTCTCAACCATGGAATGAACTCTCTAGCCCCTTAGGTGATATTTCAACGAAACCAGATCCACTAGTACTTCTAGTTGGCCCTTGGGCCACATACAGCGACCACATTCATCAGTTCAGACCTTGGCCAAGCTAGCAATGATTTCTAATTTGTGAAAACAGCAAAGTAGTATTAAGTGCTTGAGAAGTCACTGTCAGATTCTTTGCACATCACCAGGAATTTCTCAGCTTATTTTCCAACACTAACGGCAGGCGTTTTGGGTGAGTCAACTGTAGTTAAAATGACAGAGACATCCGAGGAAGGCTGGCTTTGCCTCCTTCCCTTGATCTGGAATACAGCAGTTCAACCTAGAAATATTTGTTAGGAAGCTTTTGGGTTTGACCCAAAAGCACTCAGTTATGGCAAAAGTGTATGTATGTGTGTGTGTGTGTGTGTGTGTGTGTGAATGTGTGTGCATGTATGTGTGTGCATGTATGTGTGTATGTGTGTGTGTGTGTGTGTGTGTGTGTGTAAGTTGGTATAACAAATATTCAAGGAGAACTTTTGCATATGTCCCCATAGAGACTGAAAACATCAAGAAAAATCTAGAATGGTGGTTCTCTTTAGTATAACATGCATCAGAATCATGTGCTGAAGATAGATGCTAATGACATCCAGGGACCAGACTTTGAGAAACCCTGATGAGGAGCCAGAGGACAGACAAAAGTAGCCATCATTTTATTAAGGGAGGTACACATGAATTAGGTAACAGGACAGCCCAGTGAAGAAAATGTCACATGGACTTACCCGGCAAAGACCTTGGACACAGATATCATTTGTGTCCTGTCCGCAAGGGGTTCCATCGATCACCCTGTCTCGGAGCTGGTAGTAGGCTGTGTTCCCTGCCACTCTGCAGAACAACTTACATCGGTCCTTCATCAAAACTAGAGAGGAAGATCATGAGTCTGTGTGACTCCCATGCCTGGACTGAGTTCCAGCCTGGCAGCCACAAGCTTCAGCCCCACTGCACTTACTTCCACTGTACTTAGGGACCCAGCGCACGCTGGGCAGCAGACCGTTGATGTTAAAATGCTTGCCATCAAAGTGGGCACACTGCTCTTCTCGGAAATCTCGCTTCTGCTTCAGGCACGGCTCCGTGTTGCAGGATTTGAACTTCATTCTCCTCCCTACGCAGTACTTCCCACCGTTTTTCGGCCTGAAAATAAAATAAAACATGGAAACAACAGATACAATGTATGGGACCCTATTTCTCTCCTCATCACTCCTTCAGTTATGACTGCTGGGTCTCTAGGAAGCAGCTTTGAAATAACAAATGACAAAGGGAAAAGGATATGGCTCCAGATCCCAGGTTAGCATTCTGCCTCCTATCAGTTCCCCTGGGTCTGGCTTTGCTTTCCGCCTTTGATTCCATTAAGTGTCAACTTAAGTAAAACAGTCAAACTTTGCCTCAGCGTTTACAACTATGAAATGGGCTGTGCCTGTTTTGTGTCTGGATTTTGTTGCTGTTGTTTTCTTTGAGACTAGCTTATGTATGCCAGGCTGTCCTAAAACTCCCTCTGGAGTTAAGGATGACCCTGAACTCCTGATCCTCCTGCCTCCAGCTCCAGATTAGGCATTCATCGCCATACTTAGTTTTTGTAAACCTGCTTTGAGGATAATGTATCAAGTATCAAACAGAAAGTCTGAACATATGAAGGAGTCTTTGTCCCCCTTTCCCCAAATGATTGCAACCTTTCAACTTTAATAATTTTGTAAGGAAAGGTGGTACTGCTACTAGATCGTCTCCTGGCTGCCCTTTACCCTTTGACCTCCTCACAGGAGACCACAGAACACACTCCCTTTCACACCTCTCATTTTGTCCTCCCCCATCTTCCTCCCAACAACTAGTCTTTTGAGATGGTTTATAAAATAAACTAGTGTGCATATGTCCACACTTCGGTCTGTGTCATAGGAGGAGGAAGCACGCTGATTTCCTTACATTGTTGCTCAAGAGGGGTACACTTTGGCGAAGCACCATGGTGCAAGTTCATTCTCAGTGTGAAACCCTGCACGTGTCTTTTCCAGATGTTGCCCAGAGTATAAATTACACAACATCCCCCCCCTCCAGCTATCAGCAGCTGGCCAAATTCATCACAGAGATAGGGAAGGCCTCAGAACTCAGCCACAAACACTCAAACAGCTCAGAATACAGAGCTGTCTCTGAACACCATGGAGCTCCAAGAGGAAGTTCCCAATTTTTCTGTTTCAATGATTGTTTTCAGAGTAATCCTAAGTATAAGAACCAGATTTTGTTTTGTTTTACAAACAGAGGTTTTAGGTGCTGGGAAATACACTAATCATGGCCACAATGGGGTTGGAAGGAGGCTGTAGGTGGTATGGTTGGTTCTGGCTTTCAGTATTGCTCTCTTTACTCTGTCCTGAGCTCCAGTTGCCCCTTTTTTTAAAATGAGTGCATATAGCTGGGTACCATGACACATGCCTTTAATCCCAGAACTCTGCATATCAAACTCAGTCTGTGACTTTGTTTGTTAGTTAGTTTTATGTGTGTAAAGGCAGATAATGATTTCCTCCTTAACTCTGCATATGGCTTCAATGAATGTAAATGTACCCTTTTGAACTACATGTCTCCTAGCCAATGTGGTTTCTATCGCATTTGTGTGTACTGTGTAATATGAAAATCTATAGCCACAAACCTTTCAGAATGAAAAAATTAATCTCATAATTAAAAAATTTGTTTGAGCAAGACTATTTTTTTCCACATAGGCAAATTTTGAAACTATTGGAAATTCAACTTTGGAAATACTGTTAGTCGAATCTCCCTACTAAAAAGATGTTTTAAGGATACTTTGTGCCAAATAGGAATACAAAGGACTTCAGGAAGTTGGGAGATTAACTATCACAGCCAGCTTAGGTCATTCCTTCAAGTACATGTTACACAACCCAGCTGATTAAATTTGGGAGCAGACACCCTCAAGGTTACAAAGGAGTTTTTGCAAACACCATCATAGGTGCATTCTACTCTTAAAGACACCGGGGTTTTTGTCTACATATTGGCTGGAACACATACAGCAGCTCCTTTGTTTATTTGCATGAATTAGTGCAATCAGATTTGGGTTACTCCAAAAATTCTTTCCTGAAATAATGAAGGTAGGCTGGTTCCCATGCTTCCAGAAGAGGCTGAGGTCTCAATGGGGAGAATTCCTACTCAAGAGTTAGGTAAGAAAACAGGGAGTTTTTATTAATCTGCCTTCAATATCTTTTCTAATGGGGCACACTAGGGGACTTATGTTTAAATTGTATCATTAGTTAATGATTCTTCCATTGTAATCAGTTCTCAACATTTGGAAAATGGTTCATCTAATCCATGCTTCCAAACACTGGAGAGTAGGGAGGTAGGGGTGACAATTACTTGACTTGCTGGGTAAAGGTTCTTGTCACTGAGTCTGACAACCTGAATTTGAACCTGGGTATAAGAAAAGAACAGACTCCCTCAGGTCTGACCTCCACATGTGTGCATGTACATAAACATGGACATGCCCCAAGGAATCAATATGTTAAAAAAAATTGGTTTTATCTGTACTGGCAAATTTATAGCTTATTTTTTAAAAACTGAAACAGATATGCCCTGATTTTTTAAAGTAAGATTTTATACGCAGCTGTTATGGTAAGAGCCTGAGTGGGAAATATCTAGTTCACATTTTTTTTCCAAATTGACAAATTCATTATCTTGAAATTTAACCTATTTTGTAATTTAAAAACAGAACAGAATCGCTAAGGAAGGAAATGTGTCTGCCTTCTTAACTAGGCCATTTGTTTATCCTTTCCATTTTGAAGACTGCACCGATTTTAGAGGTTCTTGTTTCAGCCATCAGGCATCTCAGGGCCAAATGCAAACAAAATAACAAGAGTTAGGACCCATGGGCCTGATGGCGCCTCTTCCTGCACCAGTTAGTGTTTGATGCACCAACTTGTACTTGTGGCGGTCCTCATTTCTTATGCGATCTATTCGCTCACTCTGAGCATGCCATCCCAAATTCTAGGGTGCAGTGAGAGCTGCCTGATCATTAAGAGCGGCCGATGCTAAAGTACCAACTGTTTGGCAGACAAACTTAATGAATAGCAGCAGATCCGGAAAGAGAAAGAACACTGTGGAATGAAGGTGCTCAGAATACCCGGGGTCTCGCAGCCCTGGAAGTCCACCCGCTCGCTCTTCCTCAGCCCCCAGCTGAAGAGTTCCTTCCGGGTACTCGTCCACCCTGCTGAATCACTGATGGCAGCCATAGACATAGACTCACTCTGGTCTGTTACATTCTCTGATGGCTGTTTTGATGCCTCCTCCACATGTTCTTGAGCAGGTTCCAAAGTGACTCCAGCTTCCCCAGGATCCATCCGTCGCAGGGGCCTCCATTTCTTTGGGAACACAGAATCCAAATCTGCAGTGCTGTATTCAATAAGGAGAACAGTGAGGGAAAGCTTGGAGCTACGAGTCATCATAGGACCCGCTGTCCAGAGAAATACATCACATTTTTAAGTTTTCCCCTATGCGCTGTCTTGAAACACTGCAAATGTGCTACTTCTATGAATAATGGATTCTGCAGGCATTTTAATATCGTGCTCATTGATTTCAGGCAGTGTTTGCATTTACCGCTTGCTCTAAAAAACACAGGCCAGTGAGTGTTGCTGGCTCCATACTAAATGGGTAGCTCTAATGACTAGCTTTAAACTGCTCAATTAGTCTGTGCGCTTGGAAAAATGAGGAGTGGAAATGGGGCATGGACTGCAGACAGGGACCAAAATGAAGTATAGAATTTGCAGAGTGAATCTCTGTTAGCAAGGCTTTGAGACTCTACAGTCTTTCTAAAATCGAAGGTTTTATTATTACCCTTAATTTGAAAACCCCAATTTTAATTAAACTGGGGAGGAGGAGTTAGCTACTTAATTCTTCTAAACCCACTCCCAAGAAAACACGTAGGATTAGCCTAAAGCAAAAGGACAGATTACAGAGTCCTAAACTATATTATATTTTTTGTACTGAAGGAAAGCCTTGATGTTTCAAATGGTGATAATAAAACACAATAAAACTCCCCAGCAAGACAGGGAGTAGAGGGACTTATTTCAACTCTCTGCTATTGTTTGTGTGTGACCTAAAGCCCAAGCAACTGGTTAGGGGACAAAAAGAAGGGCAGTAGCACAGCCACAGAAGAGGGATCCCTGCTGCTCTCTTAGATCTCTGAAGTGGAGCCATGGAGCTGGGCTGTGGTGACATCTCTGTGGGGAAACAGGAGTAAGGTAAGAGGCAGAGGACAGAGGAGTCCTTGGGTGGTTTGCAGAGGCAAGCAAGAGGCAGGTAAAGGACACAGAGGGAAGATTCATCCCTCCTAGGAGAGAAGCGCTTGGTGGGAAACAGAAGAGTAAGGTCTTGGGCTATCCTGGCTTCCTCTGTAATCATCTTCTCACGGCATCTGAGGAAGGTATAATGGGTGCTGCGAACCAGACTCTGGTCCTCTGCAAGAACAACGTGTGCCCTGTACCACTGAGTCATTTCTCTCACCTGGCAGTGATTTTTTCTTCTGTATAGCCCTTACTTGCCTGGAACTTTTTATGTAGATCAGGCTGCCCTTGAATTCACAGAGGCAAATGCCTTTGCCTCTCTTTCTAGTCTTAAGGTATGCACTACCACACCATAGACTATGGTGGCTCTACCTAATTAGCTGGCTCTACCCTAATCAACTAATCAAGGAGTCAAGTAGGAGTCATGCTTATTGTTAGCTTCCAGCTGGCAAACTGGTAGCAGTCTCCGGGTTGCTGTGTTTAGAAGGACTCAGAAATGACATCTTGATTGCCTAAGAATGAGTGTCACATTCAATTTGTAATGACTGTGTGGGAACCCGAGAAGTACATTCCCATGGACACCTGGGGCCTACACCCACTCACTTGCTAAGATTTGTTTTGTTTTTAATGTGTGTCCTTGTGTTTTTTTCTGCATATGTTTACATACCGTATGCATACGAGTAACAGACAGCTGTGAGCCACCATGTGGGTGCTAGGAATCAAACCTGGGTCCTCTGGAAGAGCAGTCAGTGCTCTCAACCACCTCTCCCTTCCCCCAGTGCACTAGTTTAATGCTCCACAAAAAGCCCAGACTTCAGTCTTTGAACAAAGAGACATGCTTTTCCTTTAAGATAATGGGAGTTCCAGAAGCCACTCAGTCAATTGTTTCTTTCTAGGCGATGACCAGGGAAAGCTGCACTTTGAATTACCTTCTTGGAATGGCCCAGGGGAAGTGGAGGGATGAGCTGACTTTGTCATCAACTTTATACAAAATCATCTTCAAAAATATAACTTAACCAAATAATTTCCACATCCTCTATTTCATTTTGTCACTGAGATACAGTGATGAAAATGGAGCTCTCATGTTTGGCCACTGGAAAATGAAGTTGCTCAGGGTCCACCAAGCAACCCACTCACTGCCTCTCAGAAGCACAGTTCTCACAGGAAGAACTGTGGTAGGGAGGGTCCACCTTGGAAGGGTTTGGGGCAGTTCTTCCCCAAATGACTTGACTGATCTCAGGAGAAAAAAGTGTGTGTGTGTGTGTGTGTGTTTTAAATCAGTTCCCTAAGTATAAAATCATGTAAGGGAGAATAAAATTCCATCAATCAATTAGTTAGTGATTTCTTCGAAGGAAACATCTTGGATATGATTAAATTTACAAGGTGAAGTAGAGTCAGAAGAAGTCAGGTGTCCAAAACTGCTCAAAGGAAGCAAAGTTTAAAAAAAAAAGTGAGAAGAGAAAGGGAAAAAATGACAAGAAATGACAAGGATGACAAGAGTTTTGGAAATGGTGCCCACAGATAGTGACACAAGCCATGTGGACCTAGATCTAAAATTCCCTTCAGCAAAGGACTGGGTGATAATGAAGACAATATAAGTAGCCCACGGCCTGTATTCAGAGGGGCACAGCAGGTACAGAAGGTTGGATTAATCATACTCCAATGGCGTGGGACTCTGTAATCACTGGCCCGCACAAACAGTGGGCTTTGTTTAGTTATTAACGAAATAGTGAGAATCATTAAAACCAAAATCAGCTCATGAGAATCTGGGTTTAGATACGTTCAAGGTAACATCATGACACCATATAAAAGAAAACAACATACTTGGTAAGAGACCTGGTAAAACAATAATGGTGTTAGGCTTGCAGTGTTTGGGCATTTCTTTGATTCTAATATGCTTGCTCATAATTACTTTCCAATGCCACTCTCAGAAGAGAAAAAAATTTCACCACACCCTAAATAGTTTATCTATTAAAATTAAGTTTCAGAGCTCTCAATGGCAAGTCATGCTTTCATCCTGAGAAGAATAAGTCCGCTGAACCACACTGTAATATATTATATGACGCACACCACACTGAATCCACCCAAGTGAGGAGCGGGTCTCTCCCCAGAGGACAGGCACCACACCGCGTTACTTGCCTTTCCAGTCTCACACTCGGTTCCGTCAGCCCAGGGCGTGTGCTGAGTCCTGCAGCCTTTGTGTGCTCCATCCACATTATTGCACCAGAGTCGTCGGCATTGCATCTGTTCCATTCAGGGGAAGACAGGACACAGTGTGAGAACATAGGGCAAGAGTCCCTTTCCACTCACACTTTGCCAGGGGTAAAAGTTGGTTTGCAAAGGGATATGTTTTTTTCTTCTTGGTATGGTATTTTTATCATTCTAAAGTATTCCAGAGTGCAGCCACCTGAGACTCATTTCCATTCCAGTGGGAGACAGGGAGACTTCCTGAAGGAGACCCTGAGACATGCATGACATCACAGGGTCCTTTTCTGGACCACCCCCATGTTAATGATGAGGAAACTGAGGTTCAGTGAAACGAAGGATCATTCTCAGAACTATACCAGAATTCTGAAAATGGATGTGATTTGAATTTTGCTTTGTCTTAGTTCCAAAATTAGTATGTTTTGTGCATGCATGTGTGCCCATGTCTGTGCATGAGCATTTGCATGTACATGTGCATCATGTGTATAATATCATGATCATGTAATGAGCCATAAAATCTCAACATTGTGGGAAGAAATACAGAAAAAATTTAAAATCTATTTCTCCCTTCCAAAAATATATAATGGACTGTTAAGATCTCATCATTACCAAACTAAGGAAAAGATCAATTCATAAGCAAACTAAGGCCTTGCGTATGCATTCTGTGTCCCTCTTCTGCTCTTTTTACCCCAGAAGTGACCCCATCTTTAGCAATGCTCATGTCTTCAGGATACAGATGCTTCAGTACAGATACCTTAAAAATTCACCAGAGATACACAACTTTTAAGCTTCCTATCGACTAGAGCACACAACATTCCTTGCAACTTCCTTCCTCCCTCTACCGAGTTCTGCTTTTACGACTTATCCCTATGTATGTATGTATGGAAGTATTGAAGGTATACTCTTCTGTGTGTGTGTGTGTGTGTATGCATAAATGTGTGTGTTGGTGTATATTCAGGCATGTTTGCAAATGTGTGTGTGTGTGTGTAAGCCAGAGGACAGCCCCAATGTCATCTTTGGTAACACCATCTACATTCTTGAGAGACAGGCTCTCTAATTGGCATGGAGCTTACCAGTTAGGTGAGACTGGCTGGCCAGCAAGATACTGGCTTTTCCTGTCTCTGCCTCCCCAGCACTGGGATTGCAAGCCAAAGCTACCACACAGCATTTCCACATGGGTTCGGGGGACCAAACTCAAGTCTCCCTGCTCTCAAGGGAAGTGCTCTATCAACTGAACCAAACCTCCAATCCCTCAAGATATACTTTTAAAAGATGATTCTAAATTTTAATTTTAGCCTAATTATTAAAACAAACCATACTTACAGAAAAAAATTCATTTTTCATTTTTAAAAACAGCAAAAGAAGCCTCTAGCCACCTGGTTTTGGGTACTTTCCTTTCTCCTTTTGACGTTGAAGACTTATGCTATCAAACTGTCTGTTAGGGAGTATATTCCTAAGGATCTAGCATTATCATGGCTATGTAATAGTTTATTGAAAGAAGGCACTAAAACGTGCGTGATCTTTCTCCCATTGACCTTCCCCCACCCAATGATGTTTGGAGACAGAACTATTTTGGTTTGTGCTAGACTCAGGCTGCCTCTCTATCATCCTGCCTCAGACTACTGAGTGCTAGGATTATAGACACTACCATGTCTATAATCAATGGCTCAACTTTTTTATGAGTTACAGAGAAGTGGACATTATTTTGGATGGAGTTATTTGAACTTTTAAATCATTTATGGGGACTCCTTATATTTCTCAAATCACCAACCATTGCCAGAGTATCCCTCTTGAGCAAAACAAACATACATTTCCCAAAGATACAACCTGAGGCATCCCACAAAAGCGTGCGTCTGTTTACCCACACAAATCCTTGATACATTAAATCCTCATACATTAAAATACCATCCAGCCACCAAGCCAGCAAGCCAGGCAGCTAGATGATGACCAGAAGAGAGCTAAAGACCCACTTGGTCACAGAACACAAACCTGACAAGTTAAGTCAGGGAGCCAGGGTTGGCTTGTGAATTCCTTGTACTGGATCTGGAAGAGTCCTTATAATTCAGGTCACTTTTACAAGCTGAAGGGCATGGAAGGGCTTACTTTCTGACTTTCTGCAGGTGACAATGGCATTTCCCCTTTGTGCTATCGTGAGAGCGCCATGAGAAAACCCGGGCTGAACGCGGCGATGCTGAGCCCACCACTGCCACATAACCACATCACAGGCGCTGCCACTGTTAGCAAGGTCGTTCTGAACCTTTTCTTGGGTTCTCCAGTGGGAAAATGTGACCACGAACAAGTCCAGAATCAACAGTGGAGGGCAGAAAACTACCCCGAACACTTACCATGTATGGGCACACCTGAGAACCCGGCCCAAAAATCAATTCACATTGTTTATCCACGTCGTAGAGGAGGCCTGGGAGTTGGGAAGGCAAAGGGTAGGTTCTGGATTCAGGTTCATTCAACAAACACTCGCCATACCCAGTGCTACGGGAAGCAGAGACACAGATGATGAGCCAGGGTCCTGCAGGCTGCAGATGGGGCGAAGGCCACACACACACACACACACACACACACACACACACACACACACACACACACACACACACTTAATGGCAGCAAAAACTGTTCTTTTTGGCCTTTGCTCTATTCTTTTCATCCAAAGACAAATCAAGGTAAATCCAGAAGCTAAAGGTGTATTTTGGACACATACTGTGTAGAAAGATATTTTCCACATACGACACAGCCAGGAGGAAGTATAGTATCTGAGGGAGCACTTGCCCACAGGGACCATTATCTGCTTGTTTGTTTACCGTCCCTCCCAATAGGCTGTAAGTACCTTAGGGCCACAGCTAGTGTCTGTTTGTCTCTGACAGGGCCCAGTCTGTAGTAAGAGGTATTGTGTTTGCTGAACTGATGAGGACGGGTTCTGATGAGCAAGAAAGCATCTCAGGCTACCTGCTTAGAAAGACACCAGCTCTCTAGTTCATCCCAGTTTCTGCAAACATCATCTCCTCTGGAAAGCTTACACCAGGTGAGTGCTGATGAACAAAGCCCCCCTCCCTGCCTCAGATTGCAGAAATAAAAACCAGTGACCTGAGGCAATTGCTTAACCTTCTGCACCTCTGGGAAAGGAGAGCACCACGTCTGTGACATGTGGCCCTTGTATAATGTAATTGGATCTTTAAGGACACTTTAAAAAGGTAAAGGGCATAAAGAGAGGGTAAAGGAGAGGAGAGGAGAGGAGAGGAGAGGAGAGGAGAGGAGAGGAGAGGAGAGGAGAGGAGAGGAGAGGAGAGAGAGAGACTATGCCCTTATTTCTACCATATACTCTCTTCTGGCAACCTCATACTATTCCATTACTTCCAAGCCAAGATTACTAGGTTAGCAGTACATAAATATTTGAGCCCTTCATGATCACAGCGCTCTCCAAAGACCCGAATAAATTTCACAGCATTACACAGATGCAGAAATATTTGCATATTCCCTTTAAGAACTCAACTCTTTGCTCCGGTCAGTTTGTAATCTCCCCAAAACTGGCAAGGCTATGAACGAACAGCGTAATTTGTCTTCCTCTTCCAAGGAATGTTATCAAAGTCAACGACCGCAGAGGAATGCTCAACTCTGCGCTCTCTTTCCCTTCGTGGTTTACTTTGTGTAGACCAGACACTAGATCAGTGGTTTTCAACTTTCCTACCCCTGCCACCCTTTCGTTCGGTTTCTCAAGTTATGGTGACCCCAACCATAAAACCATTTCATTGCTACTTCATAACTGTAATTTTGGTACTGTTATGAATCGTAATGAAAACAGCCGATTTGTGGGCTATCAGATATGCGACACCTGTGAGAGGGTTGTTCAACCCCCAAAGGGGTCGCGACCCACAGGTTGAGAACTGCTGCCCTAGGGGCCACTACTAAAAGACAGTTTAAGTCTTACTCCAAGAACTCGGTGATGTATTTTCGACTGCACTTTGACCACATCCAAGGGTTGGTGTAAAAGTTCAGTGTTGGCGCCATGACATGCTGAGGGCTCTTAATACCTTCTTCCTTACATTTATTGCTGTCATCATGAGGCATATTAAACCTAAAGTCAATGAAAGAATGGTGAGAATGTCAGTGCATACCAGTGGTTCATGCAAGCATTGTTGCTTACTAGCTCATTAGGTGAAAACTATAACTGTCTATTGTGCTATGGAAAAGAGTCTGAATCCAGGTGAGCAGAATAAATTGTAAGACAATTCAAGATGGAGCATAGAACACGAGGGGATTTTTATCTAATTTAATGTAAAGTACCTTTAGTGAATGCATGGCCATTTGTCGGGTGTAAGCATGCTTTTTGGAATTGCAGAGGCTCTGAATGTGCTGTAGTTGGTGCTAGAACACAGGAGTTGGAAATCCTAATCGACAGTTAAAGGGCAATCCATAGAGGCAAGACTTTAGCAGGATGCTATACTGATGTCAACAGAAAAAAATAAATCAGTGTCCAAAATGGAAGCCAAGAGCTTTGCAAGAAGAGGATCCTTGTGGGTCTTGCATCTTCCATTTCTGGGCCAGGGTGACAAAGGGATACACCTATGTTTATCAAGTAAAGTGCTGTTCTGAAGGTATGTAAAGTGTGTGCATGAACTCATAGGAAGTGACATAGAGACCACAGGCATACAAGTCCAGCCAGCTGAAAGTAGAGATGGCAAAGGGATCCAAACACCAATGCCAGCTGACAGGAACCGGCTTCCTGAAAAACCAACCATAAAATGATTCCAAACCCTTTCTTATTTTGCCTGAGGGGAGGCCGTGGAACAATGCCAGTGTCCTCTTGGGCTTGGGCGGGTGGCGACAGCATTCACACATACTTTCCATTCTTGGCTTCACCAGAGGAAGTGGGGGAAAAATGATAGCATTTCCTCAGTGCACACCCCCTCCGTGACCCACATGGCCTCCCAGCCCAGGCAATTATCTGCCAGGTGACAAGGTCAGAGGGTCATCTTTTCTCTCAGGGAAAGACTGCTGTCAATCAGAAAACTGAATATGTGGTTAATTTAGCACCAAGAGAGGAATTCCCTTCCCTAGTTCATGCTGAACTCTGGAAATGTGAGGGTGATAGAAGGGTGTAGAACTGTTTCTTATAAAAGAAAAATCTGGACTAAAGCCTGTGCATCTGCTCCACTAATTCTTTGGTGTTCTGCTTCTTTTTTCTTTAAAAAATGTGGGCCCTTCGGTTTGCCAGTAGAGATGGGAAAATGTGATCTGTATTGGATGAATTTACTTAAAGGTTTTAATACTGAAGAGCCCATTTCTTCAAAGAGGATATGCTTTGGCTTGCAGGTGCCAGCTATGGCGTCAACAAAGCACACCTCAGGCACCCCACCCTGCTTCTTCCTCTGTGGTAGACAGGAGCTGCCCCTTTTCCCCAACTCACCAGAACTAGGTCAATCAAGTTTACTTATTTCATCATACAAATGAACAGAAACTTATTTCATTCAAATAAGCACATTTGATCACTGCTGGGGCTATAATACCTATCTTGGAATACTTACTGACCAATAATAACCGAGACAGTTCACATCCATAGTACACTAGGATGTGGATTCCATGTTTTAGATACTCTTTCTCAACTTATCTGATGCAGTGAACAGTACATTTGACTCACTGATCCGAGGGTCAAACGATTTCAGGGACTGTCAATTGTGGATGGAAAACAAACTTGTGTCTATATAGAACATGCATGGGTTTCCTCCTCCTCTAGTCAATATAGCATAATATAATATAATGGCTATTTATGTTATATTAGGTATTATGAGTCATCTAAATTTCATTTAATGTATATAGCAAATTAGCACAGGTGACATGAAAATTCAATGCCTCTTCATAAAAGGGGCTTGAGTATCTGTGGAGTATCCAGGTCTGGGAACCAGCCTCTCACAGACACCCAACAATGAATGTACTATTCCTCACACTTTGTAGACGAGCAACTAAGGCACACAGAGCTTTCATTGCCTGATAATTCAGGTCACAGTGTCATGCAAATGGGGAACTAGAAATAGAAATTATCTTGAGGATTCTCTGCATTTCATGATGATGGCTCAGGAATCAGAAGGACCAAGGAGATGCTGACTAAGCCAGTCTGGCCTGCCTATACCAAAAGCCTGGATTCCATTCTAAACATTAGATCGCTGACAAAGTTTCCTTGGGAGAAAACAGCAAAGGCGCAAAGGGTGAAAGTCTCTTACTGAATCGAACTTCTGGGTGTGTGCATACAAATGATACGCACTTTATTTATTTTAGAAGTACACTAGTGTGGTCCCAGATCAGAATAATTCCTGGTAGATTTACACCGATTTTCCCAAACAGGGGAGTCATCTATCTCAGAATGGCCACCTCTGACTGTAATCTGGAAACTGAATCCTTCTCTGCAGCTTTGTTCCTCTTCTCTCAAGGAGGACACTGCTAATTTAGATGCTGTCTGAGTTAGAGCTGTGAGCTAGGAATGATCTGGATTAGTTAAAATCTGTGGACCAGAGCTATGTTGAGGCAACCTTTCAGACATATATGTGAGTCAAGAAAGTTCTCCAAGCTAATTCGTCCTTTGATGTGCTAGAAGGAATAAAAATGCCTCTTTCTCTGAGTCCCCAGTGGGAGGAGAAAAAAATATTAGACTCTGCACATCAAGCATAAACAGCTCAACCAAAGACACACAGAACTAGGGTTCAAGAGGGTAGGTTGCCTTTAGTCAGTTTCTCACCAAGGCTCGGTCCTTTGTCCTGTCAAATCTACTCTGTAGTTTTGACTCCACTAAAGTTAAGAAGAAAGACACTGGTAAAAAGAAACAAAGTTTTTTGTTTCTGAGACAGAGTTTCTCTCCGTCATAATCTCAGCTATCCTAGAATTAGCTCTTGTAGCTCTTGATCACAGAGATCAGCCTGCCTCTGCCTACCGAGTGCTGGGATTAAAGGCATGCACCACCACCACCTGGCTTAGGAACAAAGTCTACAGAGACTAGGATGAGGATGACTTACACATGGCCCAGCTCGTGGGCAATTGTAAAAGCTGTGCTCAGCCCACTGTCTTCACTAATGGAACAACTTCTGTAAGGGTCACAAATGGTTCCCAGTTCAGCAAGACCTATGAGGAGGGAAGGGGAGAAGCCAACATGGATTTACTTTCAAAAGCAACTGTGACTTGGACGAGAAACATCGAGAAAACCATTCTAACCATGGGGACATGTATGAGGACTCACCTAAGGTGTCACATTTGTCTTGAGCTCTGCAGATATCCTCCCTAAAAGAAAAGCAGACTTAGGCTGTGACAACACCAGAGCAAAGGCCAACACAAGAAAACCCTCAGACATCTAGTTCATTTTAGGGAGGGGAATAACAAAACACAAACTGGCAAGGCCGAGGTTTTGCATCCTGCAAACATTGTGAAGCATGGATTTAAGGGTTAAAGGTTACGTGGAGAAGTCTACTGTTGTCTCCATAGCCACAGAATAGTTAGATGCACCCCACCCCGGAAACACTTCCCTCAACACCCACTGTGAAGTGCTCACTGCTTTTTGAGTTTATTTAAGAGGACTGATGGGATAGCAGTTACGGGTTAGGTGTAAAATTCATGCACAAGGCCTGGGCAAAGCCCTGGATTCAATTTCCAGCATGGGCTTGTGGGGCAATGAGAGTGTTTATAACTACTTCAGAGATGGTCTACGATGAGAGAAACCAGGAAGCCAGCATCTCCTTCCTGCTTTGTACATTTAAACAGCATTCTTCAAGAGGAACTTATATAAAAATGGGGATATTTCTCATTTTAAAAACTTCCTTCTTTCTGACTTCTTGCAAACAAAACAACAACAGCAACAAAACCGAACACCTAAGTTGGCAACATGAGACTTAGGGTCCTACAGGACAGCCACCTGCTGCACACGGTTAGCAGCTTCCCTTGCTGTAGACGGACATTTGCTTTCAGGCCTGCTTTACAGACTGAGTCCTCTTCTGGCATGTATATGATAGAGATTCTCAGCTAGAACGGTACCCTCCCTCATCCTCAGGTCACATGCAGCAGTGTTTGGTGACCCCGCCGGTTGTTGTAACTGAGAGTCCCACTGACATGTGGAGGACAGAGGTTAGGGATGCTGCTAAAAGTACTGCCGTGCTCAGGGCAGCCTGTTCAACAAAGAATTATCTGCTCTAAATCATCCATAGTGACTAAGCCGAGAACCTCCCTAGTAGGACTGGCTGCCAGCAATGTAGGACCCTTCCCATCGTCCATAGTGACTAAGCCGAGAACCTCCCTAGTAGGACTGGCTGCCAGCAATGCAAGACCCTTCCCATCAACTGGGGCTTGACACCAACAGGTAGGAGGGATGAGCAATCTATTTACCTTGTGACCAGAACAGCAGTGTCATGCTGTATCCCACCGAAGTGGTTCTTGGAATGCTGCCACTGGCAAAAGTTTTTTAATGTTGTCTGGGCATTGAAGTTTATGGAAGGTCCTTCCTAAACACAGAGAAGAAATGTTCTTGGTCTATGCAACTACATAGATATGGCATTTCTGATATAGATAGAAAAAGAGAGAAAAATAAACTTTATTACCTGTTCATTATGAATCACAACTAAGTTCACAATAACAATATTAATTAAATTTCCAATACTTGAGTCTTTATAGATAGAAGCTACCTGCAACCGAGATAAATTTTTCAAAGTTAATGGTGGACTCTGTGTAAACAACAAGCAATTCACTTCCTAGGTTGTGTTCCAGCCCTTTTGACATTTCATGCAACACATGTGTTTTCTGGTCTGAATGTTCACTGTACACACACTGACTTACAGTCAAACTCATAGATGGCAGTTTTAGATAAAAGTGAACTCTAGCAAATTTAAGTTCTGAGGTATTTTCCCTTGAAGCTGAATTATCGTATGACTTAACAGTTATTTGTTTCAAAGCATTGCATATTAATTTTCCAGCAAGAACTTGCCTGTCGTTTGGTTTCCCACATAAATGCTGACACATGTTCCTCATGCTCATTGTCCATTTATATGTTCGACATCAGTGTAACCTGGTTTCTGCATTGTTTTGCTATCATAATTTATCATATTATGCCAGCTACGTTCACTGTCATTTACCACAGACCAGATTGTGGCAGAAAACTGGATTTGCATTTAGTTCCCACAGCAAACTCTGGGCAAGGTGTCATGACTGTCCCTTTGAACCAGAGATGTCATGGAGGCTCAGAGAGATTAAGTAACTTGTCTAAGGCTATCCAGTGGCAAGCAACAGAACCAGAAGTTACAGTCTATGCCATCTGACCCAAGAGCCACTACTGTAGTCAAAAGTCTCTGATAGACCTGAAATAATGGCGCGGATATGGAGCTGAGGCTTGTGAGGTCTGCTCAGGTTTTCCTTCTATCCCCTGGGTATGAGAGGGCCAGGAGTTTATGGAACACGTGGGGACAGGAGTGAGGATAAGCAGGTGGATGGGGAGCTGGGTTAACATGTGGGGTGGAGATAGCTCACAGTGGTAAGGGAAGAAGCAAGGATTAGGACAGGCCATGGGGAGGGAAGAGACAGCTAAGCCTTAGGCCCTAAAGCAACATTCCCAAGCATTGTGGGTTTTTCACAATGCACCTGGGAATTTAATCAAAGCAGGTTGTTGTTCAGGTAAAGAAGGGTTAATCCATGCACTACCATGTAAGATTAATTTTTTAAAAAAATACTGAGATATAAAGGAATATATGAGAATGTTCCTTTTCTGCTTGAATGAAAGTCGTGAAGTAATCTCTCTGTATCTCTGAGAGCCTGGCTCCAGGATTGCTGAGGAGAACAAAACGTGAAAATACTCACACTGCCTCTGTAAAATGGTGCGTCCTCTACAAGGAGCCCATGTACAACCTTTTGGGCATCTTTGGGTTACTTAGAATAGCTAATAGAATGTACATAGTTGTTATGTCATATTGATTAGGGAATAAGAAGAAGAAAATCTATATGTGTTTAGCATAGGTACAAGATATTTTCTGAAGCGTGTGTGTATACATGTGCATGTGTGCGTGCATGTGTGTAGTTGAGTGCACAATTGTGCACGTGGAGTGTTTTTTTCCTCAGAAGCTGTTCATCTTCTTTTTTGACAAAGGACCTCACTGGCTGGAAGCCTGTCAAGAGGGCAGTCCACCTTTCTCGGCCTCCCCATTGCTGGGATTACAAGTGCACATCACCACACCTGCTTTTTACATATGAGCTGTGGTTGAACTCAGGTCCTTATGTTAGGTCTTACTTGACCTTCCAATCATGTAGATTCCTTGTATTTCCCATATAATACTAGAATAGAAAAACAGAGATTCCTAGGCTTCACTCCTAGCCTGCTTGTTTATAACTCTCAGTAAGATGCAAGGCTGGACAGATGCATTCTGAAAAAGCATCGGGAGTGACTGGGACTCCAAGCCAGCATCACACAGTCCTGCCAGGCTGTGCGAAGCTCCTAAGTTAGACAGAGAACATGAGGTTCCAGAATGAACAAGTGGAAGGTCACATGTAGCATCTAAGCCATTGGCTAGCTGTGCCTGCCTATGGGCAAGCGACATAACTCCTTGGAGAGTCCGTGTTCTTAGCTATAAAAAGAGGATGGTAGTTCAGCCTAAGCCCATCACCAGAAGGGTTAGAAAGAATGCTTTCCAAGTGCAGTAAGTGCACTATCTAGTAGAGAATCAACATGCACTCCTGATAGCTGCCATCTTTATTATAAAAAGGCAACTAGGGAACAACCACATACTCTCTTTGGCTGTTTGCCCAAATGGCTAAAATGCCAGCCCTGATTGATGCTACAAGCAGAATGGAAAAGGAAACCCGTCCTCCAGCAGCACATTGGGTCAACTCATGAATCGCCTTTTGTGTGGTATACTTACAATTGACATTAGGGTTAAAATATAATGTTGAAGGTTTGATCCATGGTACAAAACCATTCTGTGGTCAGCTACCACCATCACTTCTACAAACCGTGGATAGGACAGAAAGCGTTTGGTTCTTTTGTGGTTCCTCCTGTCCCTGGTGCCATTTGTCTTGGTGATATGCCCAGAGGACACCTTTGTTGCCAAGCCGCTCTTTAACAGCGCCACATCATCGGCCAGGCTAGTCCTCTTTCTCCGTACTTGCATTTTGACTTTCCTCTTGTCTTTACTGCGACTACTTTTGAGTTCTGTAATAAATCAGATGGCATTCATTACTTACCCTCAAAATTGTTCGTATGTTCAAATGATGCCTTTAGATGGTAAGGAGGTGGCTCAATCAGTAAAGTGCTTGCTGTCCAGACACAAGGTCCTGACTCTAGAGTTTGGATCCCTGGCACCCACATATAAAGGCAGGGTGGTTCTGAGAACTGAAATATTGTGGGAGGGCAGACACTGGCAGATCCTTGGAATTCACTGGTAATTCAGTATAGCTGAATGGCTGAGCTTCAGGTTCAAGAGAGAAACTATCTCAAAAAAATAAGGTACAGAACAACTATGGAAGACATCTAATAACATTGACCTCTAGATTCCACTGGAACACACATGTACACACACATATGCACACATGTGCATGTACACCTGGGTTCACATACACATACATGCACATGTGCACACACAAGAACACATGCACATACCACACTCACCCAAAAAATAAGCACATAAGTAAGTAGAATGTCTCCATAGTTAAATGTCATACAAAATAAACTACAGTCTATGAGTTGTATAGAACCCAAGTCACATTCTCTCTGAAATGCCTATGTGTCTGGGACTAGCTCTCCTGGGAAATGATATGGGACTCTCCTCTGTATGCTAAGAATACTACTGGTTAATAAAAGACTGTTTTGGACCTATAGCAGAGCAGAACTTAGCTAGGTCTGGAAAACTAAACTGAATGATGGGAGAAGGAAGGCAGAGTCAGAGAGAAGCCATGTATCCCCGCCAGACACAGATGCCGGAACTTTACCCAGTAAGCCACAGCCATGTGGCAATACACAGATTAATGGAGATGGGTTAAATTAATGTGTAAGAGTTAGTCAATAAGAAGCTAGAGCTAATGGGCCAAGCAGTGATTTAAATAATATGGTTTCTGTGTGATTATTATGTGAATCTGGGTGGCTGGGAAATGAACAAGTGGCCTCCTACTACAGGGAAGAAGATTCAATTAATGCACACTGGTTACTCTAAAATATCAGGCTTGGCTTAAGAGAAATGGAAGCCTGTGGTTCCTTCCATTAGGTAACAAAAGCCTTGTTAGGATCATGGATAAAGTAAATGTCAATTTTATAAAAAAAAGAGCTGGAAGGAAGAAAAATTATATTCCCTTTTAAATTTTTTTTTTAAATTCGAAGATAGATAGCAAAGAGAGAGGTCTGAGAGGTAATTGGCTAACAGACAATGCAAAAGACATTAGAGAACACAGAATAAAATATTCCATTTCTTTATCAGGTCGCTATCACAAGTGAACTAGAAGAACAGAGTCACTGCCATTCAATGTCTCTGAACTTGCAATTGATTCATTTCAGTGATCAGTAAAGGGAGCTGATGAGGGCAGAGTGTGGGCCAGGAGCTGGATTGTGACTTATGTCAGCGTAGTGAGATGAATCTCCAGGTCTCCTGGATTCCAGTCTGTGAGAAACTGTGGCTCATGGGGTAGCAGCCCTGGAAAGACCTGAAAGCTGGTTGGGAAGGAGATTCTTCTGCCCTACCCAGGCCTAGGTTTGTGCACATGTGTGCATGCTTGTGTGCGTGTGTGTATGTGTGTGTGTGCGTGAGTGCGTGTGTGTGTGTGTGTGTGTATGTGGTGTACCCATGGAAGCTAGACTTAAACTGTCCCCGAAGTGTTTCATAGTGTGCTCGAATTTTGAAATACCCCTTTCAATTTTCATATCACCAATCACAGAACAAATAGGACACACATAAAAGGGCCTGCTAAAACACATTTTGAGTATAACTTCATTTAATCAGTTACCTTGCTTACCAGTTCATAAATGTACATTCATTCGTGTTATAACGACATAGCAGAATTGTATGACTGAGAAGTATGCTTAAGTGGCTAAGACCTGAGAAATCCTTCCTTTCCTCAACACCAAACAACTACAAACCAAAAGGATAAACTCTGAGCGGCTTCATATTTGAAGGGCCCAAATACTTGACAATTATAACCACTTGCTTGAAAACATTGATACCAGGATGTGCCCTGGACCAACCTGAACATTTTGATTATTGAAATGGTGAACTTTTTTCCAGCTGTCAAACAGGCTTTTGTTTGCTATGTGGGTCCTGGAGATTGAACTCAGGTCCTTCTGCTTCCTGACTGTGCCAGGCTTACAGTTTAGACTTTCCTACTGATTTGACCTATGAATCATCAGAAGACACTGTGTAGAACTTTATCAGCAAAGTGACAGCTATCAGCCACAATGGCTTCAGTTATATGGAAAGCTCAGAACAAGAACATGAGCAGAGCGAGAGGCCAGAGGAGCACCTGCTTCAGACGAGGGATGCAGTTAGGATGAGAAGGGTGTTTTAGTCTCAAAGTGTGCAGTAAAGACCATAGTATTTTCATCTATCTGTGGATATTCCCCAAATGCTTCTGTATATTAAATGAGTGACTAGCACGGCCAGAGAATTATGACTCAATCATATTGTTTTCAATAGACAATATGTTGTAGGGCACTGCCTACCTTTTCTTCTACCAGTTTCAGTGTTTCAAGTTTCACACTGGGGTCTCTGATCAATTTGGAGTTGATTTTTGTGCAAGGTGACAGACACAGGGCTAATTTCATTCTCCCCCCTGTGGACACCCAGTTCCCCAGCACCATTTGTTGAAGATGCTGTCTTTTCCCCAGTGTGTATTATTTTTTGGCATCTTTGACAAATATCAGATGCCTGTATGGATATGATTGAGATTGCATTAAAGTTGTAATGACTTTGGGTAGAATAGTCATTTTCACAGTATTAATTCTGCCAATCCAGGAGCATGGGAGGCCGTTCCAGCTTCTGGTGTCTCTCCATTCTCTGTCTGGAGTTTTCACTGTAGAAGTCTTTCACCTCCTTGGTTAGGTTTGTTCAATTTTTGAAGTTGTTGCAAATGGAATTGTTTCCATAATCTCTTTTTCAGCGTGTTTCTTGCTGATGCACAGAAAAGTTACTGATTTTCTTAAATTGATTTTGTATTCTGCCACTTTACTGAAATTTTTGGAACAGGATTCTATTTGCCTGGTAAATAAAGCCAATCATTGACAGAGAGGACCTTATAAAATTAAAAAGGTTCTGTACAGCAAAAGAAATAGCCAGCTGAGTGAAGAGGAAATCCATAGAGTGGGAAAGTCTCTTTGCCCTCTGTGCAGATAACAGCTAATATCCAGAACATATGAAGAAACAGGACAAGGAAAACGAAGGACAAATGTCTTCAGAAGAAGAAATCACAGTGGCTAAGAGGTATCTCAAAAATGTTTAACAGCTTCACCAATTAGGAGATTCAAATTCAGACTACTCGGAGACTTCATCCGACACCAGTCAGGATAGCCAAGACCAACTAAATAGCCAACAACAAATGCCAGCAAGGATGTGGGACAGGGGAGTTCATCTGGTTGTAAACTGACCCAGTCACTATGGAAATCAGTGTGGATGAATCTCAAAAAGCCAAAAAATAGGTCTACCATATAGCCCAGCTGTACCCCTTGTTGCCATACGCCCAAAGGACTTGACATTCTACTCCACAGATACTTGCTCAGCCAAATTCATTGCTACTTTACTCATAATGCCAGGAAATGTAAACAGCCTAACGCCCTTCACTTGATGAACATGTAATCAAAATGTGGTGCATATTTGACTTGTAAAGAAAACTGAAGCCATGAAGCTTACAGGTAAATGGATGGAATCAGAAAATATTATACTGAATAAAAGCACATCTTTAATGCTAGCACTCAGGAGACAGAGGCAAACAAATCTCTGACTTCGGGACTAGCCTGGTCTACAGAGCTAGTTCCAGTACAGCCAGAACTACACAGAGAAACTATCTTAAGAAACAAAACCATAAACAAGCAAAATATTACACTGAATGAAGCACCCCAGACCCAGAAAGACAAATGCTACATGTTTTTCTCATGCATGGATCTTAGCTCCAAATCTTTAGATGTAAAGCATGTTTGGAGTAACTGCAGAAACCGGGAAAATAAAAAGGGACCACAGTGAGTGGAGAGGAAAAGGGAGAAGGTTTAGGGAAGGGAACAGCAGGATACAGGGACTATGAAGAAGGAAATGGGGAAAATGGGACAGGGAGTCAAAATTGCCTGGGAAGTGGGGAGTGCATATGCATGCGTGTGTGTGTGTGTGTGTGTGTGTGTGTGTGTGCGCGCCTACGTGTACATATATAGGTATATAGTTTAAACAAAGTTATGCCACCACTTGGGGTGACAATGTTCCCCCAAGAAACATAGACTAGCTAACACAATAGGTCCCAATGCCACACATGAGGAACCTCTTTCCCAGTTGTTGGCCAGCAGAATTTGTGAGACCACCTATACAATATAGACCATTGCCTTTGGTCGATTCCCAGAAAGTGCCAGTCTCCACGCACTTTTACCATAAGAATAAGGACTTGGAGCTGAAACTGACCAGGAAGCCTCCTCCATGAGGGCTAGCTCTCATGGTACCAGAGGGAGCTGTGCAAGCTGCCAAAGGAGAACACCAATAGTCCTGTCCAGCTGCAATGCCTACAAACAACAATGACCCGAATGGCAAGAAATCTTGAAAGGTGCAGTAGTGGCGCTTATTCCCTGGGGAAAACCAACAGCCACCTAGTTGGACTTAAGGACCTCTCAAAGAGAAGGAATTCATGCTGGCACTGTAATCCATGACTGGTGAGATCATGGAACCTAGACGAGAACTTAACACTGCCTTTTTTAAAAACCAGTGTAATGTCTACCTGCACACTGAACCCTTATCCTTATGCCCACGGATGAGTGCAGCTCTCACCCATAATTAAGGAAGCTTCCTTTTTGCAGCGACAGAGATCATGACAGAAAGTCACAAATGGACAAAATGCAGAGAGTAACTGACTGTGTGGGGTGGCCCTAGTTGATATTCCTACAACACAGCTCCGGCATCTAAGGCTCAGGGAACATCGAGGTGGGAGGGCAGGAATTGTAAGAGACAAAGCACCAGAATGGGATGTTTGCTGTTGCACAGTGTCTTCTATATATGACAAAGAAATCTCCGTTACCCTCTAGAATAACTGCAGGCAACTGATAGTAGCTGAGAGACAGAGAATCAGTCTTCCACAGGGACGAGATCCTGATAGGCTAGCAAATCTCAAGAGGTCAGCCCTAACACATGAGGAACACTTAATGATCTCTGCAAATTTTGCTTATAAACTGGTGTGTGTGTGTGTGTGTGTGTCTAGAAATTATAATTAAAGATAAAGGGTAATAAATTTGAGGAGTAGGAGGGACTTAGAAGGAATTAGAAGGAGAGGAAGAAGATTGATGTAAATATAGCAAACATGAAATTCTCAAAAAACAAATAAGTAGCTTTATTTAAAACAAAAAGCATGTCACTAAGCTTACTAAAACTAAATAATTCTTAATGTTTATTATAAAAAATTTTTGTATTAAATACCTACAGTTAAGCAGTGTATAAAGATAAGTGTTCATCTAGAACAGTTTTGGAGGCTGGAATGCTAAGGTTAGGCAGTCCATTTGTTTGTCGTTAGCATCACAGGGGAAGCAAGTGTGAGAGACCTCATCATATGGTGAGATGGGATGTCAGGATGCAGGGTCAGGCTCATTGTTAATAAACTCTTGGGGGAGTTACCAAGGGATTCAAGAGAGCCATCAAGTCTCTTCTAGGGCAGACGCCCCAGCAGCCCAGCAGCCTTCCACCAGGCCTTACCTATTATCTCTCCCATTAAAGGTCCTTCAGTTTTTACTCTGTTACACCGGGACTGAGACCTTTATGCAAAAACCTTCAAGGGACAAACCACCACCAAATGATAGCACACTGTGATTTGATGGGTTTGGTTTACCTAAAGAAAACTCTATCTTTAGTAAGGAAAAGACATGGGATTCACTATTGTAACCATGAAGGAAAAAACAGGTTACTTTTAGAGTTATCAGAAGGAACTTAGGAATGGGAAAAACTGACACCCAAGATCCACAAGGTGGGAGGAGAGAATTGACCTTGGAAATCTGTGCTCTGACTCCATACGTACACAAGAACTCACTAGCCTTTTCCTCCCACATGCAAATAAAAAAGTGCAGAACCAAGTCATTCATTCCTAACAAGCCAGCACATTCTCCTGGGAGATCCTGCTCAGCCTTTACCGGCTTCACCTTTGTCCTCGTGAGTTAGAATCTTACCTGTGGATTTAATTAGTCCAACTAATTCCTAGCGCATTGATCACTATAGCAATTGATTTAAAATGTAGCATTAGAGTCAGGGGTGTGGCACACACCTTTAATCCCAGTCTGGGGAGGCAGAGGCAGGAGAATTTCTGTGAGTTGTAGGCCAGCCTGGTCTATATAGTGAGCTCCAGAACATTCAGGATGACATAGTGAGACCCAGTTTCAACCACCACAACAAATTAGGATTAAAATGGCACAAAAATAGATACTGCACCTAACATACCTACCTATTCTCTAGCCTCAAAATAGAATTGTAGTAACAGTTTTAGTTCCCAGCCGAGGGCACACACTGTTAGGATAAAAAAGGAAGTTCACCCACAATGCTCTTCAGTAGTCTTCCAGCATAATAGAACCAAGGGTTGTGTTTTAGGAATTTACAATGTCACTTGGCTAAAAATTTTATAAGAATAGACTAATTAATGAAATTTTATTCTTGTGGAAAGTATGGTATAAGTGGCTAAGTGTTGGTGCAATCTCTCCCCTCATACACAACTTCTTATTTACTATAGTTTTTCAATGACCATTTCATCAAGACTTACATACCATTAAATTCCCATACCTTTAAAATGTATAATCCCCACACTGTGTGTGTGTGCTCTCTCACAGGTGACCATTACCTCATGCGTGCTATATAAATACTCTGCCTGAGTTACACCTTCAGCCCACTTCAGTGAGTTATAGTCTATTCACAGAATAGACTAAGTGATGGCATGGCATGAGCCATCATTGCCATTGTCTAATTTTAGAATAATCTGATTGTCTCCAAGAGAACTCCTACACCTCTCAGCAGTCACTCCCCATTCTTCCTCTTTCCTAGGCCCTACCAAAGAGTAGCCTGTTTTTACATCTATGGGTTTGCCTCTTCTGCCATGCCACATGAATGGATTCATACAACACGGAGCATTTGTATCTCGATTCTTTCACCTCACTTGATGTTTTCAAGATGTAGTATATATCTATTCTATTGCTTTTTACTGTCAAGTGGCCCATTGTGAGGAATATACAGATATGCTTGTCCATTTGGCATCTGGGTAGTTAGTCCGCAAACCAGCTGAAGGCAACTTCTACATTCTACATTTTAAATAGCTACAAAAATTGTTTTCCAAAGTGGCTGCCTAAAACAAAAATTATATTGTATTATTGTGTAAGTGTGGGCATATATATGTTGTGGCACTCACGTGGAGGTCAGGGGACAGTCCCTCACCAGAGAGCCCCTCCATTCAGAATCAAGCTCAAGCCTCCCGGCCTATTCAGGTCCTCTCAGCAAGCTCCTTTCCCACTGAGCCATTTCGTCAGCCATGTTGCCTCCTGAGGTTTGAATAAAACCCCCAGAAACAAGCTATCTTTTTTCACATGTCTCTTGTTCTTTAAGAAGTCTTGGAAAATTAGTCCTATTTACTTTGTCCAATAGTTTACAAGAAACCTTATCTCATTCAAACCCTACAATAATGTGTTGATTCTTCTAAGGATCAAGCACATGGCTGAGAAAAGATAATATTTAGCAATACGAATCTCACAGAGGCATGTACCCAGATTCTCTGCTGGGTGTGGTGGTGCACATCTAGTACTTGGGAAGTGGAGGCAGGCAGGTCTAGAGTTTGAAGCCAGCTTGGACTACATGTTTTACAAAACACACACACACACAAACACACACACACACACACACACACACAGGAGAGAGAGAGAGAACTTTCTGCCAGGAAGTGTGTTTTTCCTGTGACTACACCATAGGCTCTCACGTTCCGAATGGTAATTACTAAGCCTAAGTTAACGTTGGCATTTGCAATCATGTTGGCGTCGATGCTGTCGAAAGAAAAGTACTAATGCTTCTCCCGATCACCAACCCATTGGGGCTCTAGGAACTCACACAGTGAGAGGAGACTGTGTGCATCAGCCCCTCTTGACCTTAGGCACATCCCTGTCTATCACTCTGGTCTCCCACTTAGAAACCGAGGAAAAGTCGTGTCTGTTTACAGCCTCTTGGAGGGATAATGGGCCTTTATGAACTGCAACATGCTAACTCCTGCCTGGTGTGCAGGAAGGAGTAAATAAATCCCATCGCTATCCTCATTTGCTATTTTTAAACCAGTCATAAAATTATAATATGAATTAGATTTTAAAAGGAACCATTTTAGGTAGAGTGACTAAGTGCACTTAAAAATAATGTTCTGGCTTGGGATTATGATTCCAAAGTTGTTTGTCCTCATGGGCGCGACAGATGAACAGAGCACACCACATTTCGTTCCTGACATCCGACTGGATCTTACTGTGGAAGGAGGAGGAGAGGGGCAATCAGAGGTGCTGAGGGTGGGCTTCCATCTCCCGAATGAGCAGAACATATCCTGCTTCCATTTAAAGGGTATTTGGGAGTTAAATAAGAAAGGATTTAGAAGAAACATTTCTTACAAATCAGAAGTTTAACACATCTTCTTGAACACCTATTTTGTGCCTAAGTAAGTTGAAAAGTAACCAAAAAGCAAGTTTGAAACAGTTCAGCCCTTAAAATCCTAATATTGTAAACATTTAAGATTGCATTATTATGAAAAAGAAATATTTTACAATCAAAATTTTGAGGATATTTGTTCATACTTTGGTAAAAACATTTTAAGCCAGTTTCATTTTACAATGCAAGGAAGTGCTTATCATGCTACTAAAGAATCGGACTTATTTTAGAGAAAAATACACACACACACAGACACACACACACACACACACACGCACGCACGCACGCACACACACACCCTTGTTACTCAGTGGCTACTCACCAAAGTGTTTCTGCCAACTGGGCTGAGCAGAGCCAATCAGAAAGCTAATGGTAACATTGGGAGGTTAATTACTGTTGTGGATTTTCACAAGGCTTATCAAATTTTAACCGAGTGTTCTTAAGGCAGAGTGACCTCCCGGTCTCGGTGGGCTGAGGAATCACATGGCAAGGACCAAAGGAAGGGTTCAAGAACAAGGCCCATTCCCTTTCTGTTTCACCTGAACGTAACCAAGGGAAGGAAGGCAGGAAGCCATCATTAGTGTTTCCCAGTTAGATCCTGGACTTAGGTCTTGGTTCTCACTCATGCTCTAACTCAATAGTAGCTACCCGTCCTTGGATAATTTCTTGCTGGAAACTTCAGATTCTTCATCAGTAAAATAAAGATAATAATGGCAAATATATAAGAGGGGAGTCATAGATATTAAAGGAGATGATACATCCAATTGTTTTAGAGCAGGGCGCAGCTTACAGGAAAGATTAAATATCCCCATTTAACACTGTAAGAGCATGGGTACTGTTAAACTGACTGTATAGAAGAGACTCCTCTCTACATGAGTGCATTAGAATTAGGGACCTTCAAATAAACAATTATACAACAGAGAGACTCTTATAAAGACCACGGTGGAAGGGAAGTTAGAGAGGAGAGAAGATCTGAAGGCATGAGCAGTAGATTCTTGCTTGCGAAGGATTTGGACAAGTGCATAAGGACCAGCAGTGAGAGGGCGGAGCCTGAGCTCTAACTGGCCCTGATGGTTAGTTAATCTCTACTGCTATTGAGACTGGGTTTGGAATCAACAAGGAGACATCAGGGGCAGTGAGAGGCTGTTTCCAGAGAGGCTTATCTGAAAGGGGAAGGCTTACCTGGACTGTGAGCAACACCACCCCATAGATTGGGGCCAGAGAAAGAACAAAAAGAAGAGAAAGTGGGGGCACCTGACTTAGTCTCTTTTGCTCCTGACTGAGTGTGCAGTGTGACCGGCTCCCTCATACTCCCACTGCCATGATGGTCTGTACCCCTTTAACTAAAACAAAGGCTTCTCTCTGTAAGTTCCTTCATCAGGTATTTTGACACAGGAAGGAGAAAAGTGCACCGTCCTGGGTCATTGCAACAGTCACGCGTCTTAACCTTTCTGGGAGCTAAGGCCACAGCCCAATGCAGCCTAGCCTCTGCTGTCTTAGTTCTAGTCAAAGCTAAGATCTCCACTCTTGGGACTGTGGTGAGAGATACTTAATGAAGCCTTTGACCGGAGACGAAGGAATAGAGGAATTTTGAAAACCAAACAAAACCAAACAACAAGAACAATGTGGCAAGGGAAAAAAGGAAGAAAACAAAGCCCCCCCCCCCCGTATCCCATGGATGTTTTAATGAAGTACCATGTGCTTCTGGAATGCAAAGGGAAAAAGAGTTCAGTGAGGGGCAGGGGTTATTACACTTGCATAAAGCTCCAGTCGGTGTGCGTGGAAACCACATGGTTTAATCATTCCTTAAGGGCCTTCAGCGTGCTAACTTCAAAAACAATAGCGGATCCTGAGATACTCTCAGGATCATGTTCCCAAGACCAGTTCTTGTAACAAACTATAAGTTGTGTTTTGAAAAAAATAATAGCAACAAGAACAAAAGTGCTGTGCCACCCACTGCCAAGTGACTTATTCATGTGCTGGCAACTGATGGGTGCAAAGGCAGGGGCACAGAGGTTTGGGGTGAAAAGACTTGATCCTTGATGAATGATGTTTTGTGAGGGTAGCTTATGGACATTAGTCTTATCAGGTATTTTCAAAAACAAATCAATTAGGTTAATTAGGTTAAACACATCAGATAGTATCCACATCTGGAACTTTCTCCACACATAGAAGCATTTTGAAAGCTCTGAGACATCTTTCATGAAAGAAACCAGCTTACATCTATTTAATTACTTCTTGTATGTGTATATGAGGTTATGGGATCTTTCCCCATTTAAGAGAAGGGTGGGGACTAAGCACCCCTGGGAAATACAACATGACAGAAGAGTGCACACTAGAACTCTTCAGAAAGAGAGAGAAGACTGTCCTGGCAAGGATGCTACTGGCTGCTCTGTGTGGTTTTCTCTGTGTGAGTTCCTGTCCTAGGCACTTTACAGAGAGGAACTCCATTGTTCCTCATGGAGTCCGCTTCTGGCAGGGACTATTAACTCCAGATCATAAATAGAAAACCAAAGGATGCTTGACGTAACTTGAAAAGGTATTTCCAGAACATCTACCTGGAAAACAGGGAAGCTACTTGACAGTACAGGCACAGCTAAGCACTTCCTGCAAAGGGTTCGAAGAGTCCAGGAAATAACCCCAAGAGCTGACAAATGCAACCACATGAAATTAGAAAGTTTCTGCACAACAAAGGAGAGCACAGAGTGAAGAGACAGTCAACAGGATGGGAGGAAAGCTTTGTTGATCATATTTCAGGCGTGGATAATGCCCAGAATTACACACATGGAGGGGGATAACAGAGAGAGAGAGAGAGAGAGAGAGAGAGAAGGGAAGAGAAAGAGTGAGAGAGGAGTGAGTGTGAGTATATGGCATGAAACAGGGAAGGGACCAAAAGAGGCCTGTGCTGGTTTAAGTGACCCATGTCCTCCATCCTCCGTAGACTTAGCTATTTGAACATTTGGTCCCCAGTTTGTGGTACATGTGCCCACCTACACCCATACACCCCCCCACATGTGCATATATATGCATACACGTATACATGCACATACATACACATAAATAAATATTTTAAAAAGAAATTGATCTTAATAATATGGTCTACTTAATATACCTTATCCAGAGTATTACCAGTTCAACATGCAGCCTTAGCCATGTCTAAGACCAGTTGGAGATCACAGAGGATGGAGCCTTCTAGGTAGTTTACAAAGTTTACAAAATGCAGGAGGCAGTGGGATTCGGGAGTTCAGATGTGCAGGTCAGCATTCAAAGGGACTTTCATTCAAATGCCAGCTTCTCCACATCCGTTCTGTGTGACCTTGCACCCACACCATTTTCTCCTTACCTACAAAATGCGAACACCTACAGCTACTCTGTTCTGGGGTGGCAGGCAGACCTAAGCGACTTAAGATGTACTGGGTGTTAAAACCGGGTCTGTACATGACAAAGCTGTGATTGCTCCATGGCAGAGTAGCTGCCGCGAGGCCTCGAGAGTCAGGTGGCTCCTAAGCTTGCCTGCTGTTTTGACACTTCAGTGCAGCTCGTGGGTGGCCTTGCAATGCCTGTGGCGGGAACCAGGTTTCCTTCTCAGAGCTGAGATTAAAGAGCCTGTAGGACTGGAGCCCTTTAGAGACTGGGACCAGGTCCCAGAAAGCATTCCTTCTGAATGGGATTAATACAGGAGCCTCCTGGGGATGGGGATGCCTCTGTCTAACAGGGCTTGCAATAGTAACTCCTTCCCACCCCAGGGTGCCTGCTCCCATGGGCAGGGAAGCAAGGAGTCAGTAGGGTTTCTGTATTTTGATATCAATGGGACCTCTACAGTTATAGGCTACCTTTCCTAGGATCCTTGCCTGGTTCTAAAGAGTTCTGTTTTTCTTTTCTTTTTTATTATTTGTGTGTGTGTGTGTGTGTGTGTACCATGTACATAAGTTTTTATGTGTGTTGAGGCAAGAGGTTAACATCCAATTTCTTCTTTGTCTCATTTTCTCACTTAACTTGGAGCTCACTAATTTGTCTCCACTCCCCGTTGCCCCAGGGGTTACAGACACCCCGACTACTGAGCTTGGCCTTTCGGTGTGAGTGCTGGGCATCTGAGCTCATGTGTACATTTATTGTGTGGCAAGCACTCACTAACCAAGCCATCTTTCCAACACCCAGCACCTATTTTGTTACTCTTAAGTTGCATTTTGAATCCATTCAGCTCTTTAGGGACAATCCAATCTCTTACATGAACTAAAGGATGGAAAATTTCTTCTCTGTAGGTTTGAGGCAGCTTCTTGAACAACTCCACCAGTTCATTCTTAATTATCCTCACACTTAGATCTGAACTTCGTTTTGCTCCTGCTTTGAAACATCCCCTTTCTGGGCACCATCCACAAGCAGCTTTCCCTTGAGCCATACCCAAGAAAGAATACAGGCCTGAAAACTGAGGCTTGTGTTGTGGGCCTAAACTGCCATTCATCCTAGCTCAGGGCTTTGATCCTCTCAGCAGAGAAAAGGAGGAGAACAGAAGCTCATTATGTTAGATAAGAGTGGACAGGGACAAACAAATGCAGTCCTTAGCTTCAAGTGGGTGAAACCCAAGACTCTCTCTTGGCTATTGTCAATCTCAGAGACAGCATTATAAATAGTGTGTACTTTGACACCATTTGAAATTAGTTAGTTTGGCAGTACTGAGGTGGAGGGATCTTTAGGGTCCTTAGGTCACTCAATAGGAATTATTATTTGTAGAAAAGTACTCAGATATTTAGAATGGATTTATTTACAATATAAAAGAAAAACAGTGTTCATCAACTATATAATGGATGAATAGGACTCCATAGTATAACATTATATCCAGACAATGGACTAGGACTCCACAGTATAACATTATATCCAGACAATGGAATAGGACTCCACAGTATAACATTATATCCAGACAATGGAATAGGACTCCACAGTATAACATTATATCCAGACAATGGAATAGGACTCCACAGTATAACATTATATCCAGACAATGGAATAGGACTCCACAGTATAACATTATATCCAGACAATGGAATAGAACTTCATAATATAACATTATATCCAAACAATGGAATAGTATAAAGGGTGACAGACTGGTAAAGGCAGCAGTGTGGATGAATCTCAAATGCAATGAACTTGCTGATCCTGTTTATATCATATTTTGGAAAAGTGATACTAGTATTATGACATGATAATATTTGCTCAGATTCACAGAACCATGTGCTAAGAAGGTGAATCTTAGAGCATGTAAGCTGTACATTAATATAAAATGGAAAGTTGAACGCTAGGAATCTAGAGGAAAAGAAAAAGTTCTTTAACATTCACAGCAGAAAAATTCTAAGGTCATATCAAAATCAGCTGGAACCCTTTCCAGACACAAACTGCATTTTCAAATGCTCTATTCTAAAACACAAGAACAGGTAGCCAATAAAAAAGGAAGACTCACCCAACACAGCCTTAATCTCGGTCTGCTCTCTGGGTAAAATTTACCAGTCCCAGTACACACAAGACTCAGACTTTCCTACCCCTCTCTCTCTCTGCAGTACTTCCTATTTGCTAAGGATTTGCACTTTCATAGCATATTCATGCAGACATCTGGTCCAAACATAAAAAGACACATAAAAAAATTCATCTACAAATGATTCACCAAGGAATGACTACAATATCAACTCCGTAACAATCTGATTTTCATAAAAAAAGAAAACTCAGTGGATACAAAGCTGTAAATTTTAAATCTCCATAGTATGATAAATAGCCTTTCCTTAGACCATTGATCTTAGTCCCTATAAAGAGACCCAAGAGACTCTACAATGTCTGATTTGAAAATAACCCATCCTGGGTAAAGGCTGGAGGAAGGATCCTCATGTTAACTCCCAAGAGCTCTGCCCCAGTCAGCAGACAGCCCTCTACTGATCCTCAGGTCCTTCTACAGAAAATGTGCGTTCATCCCCATTGCAGGTGGCCTCCGGGAGTATGACTGCATTACCTGGTCCCTTGTTAGCAACAGAGAACAATTTCTGAGGTATAGCAGGAAGATCCTGCTGGGCAAGACACAGAAAAATATCTGAGACTGGCAGCCATGAGGGAAGTACACAACCCCCTGGCTCTTTCCCAGTTCAGAAACTGGAAGTGCTCTCAGAAGGGGACAGGAGAGTCCTCACATCGGTGAGAAAAGCCATGTCCTCAGGTCCCAACCTATTGGCCACTTTACATCTCCATCCTCAAACTAGCTCCTCTGGGAAATCACAGGTAAGGGACTATCCTGAATGGTAAAGGAGACAGTGAGAAGAAATACTGTGGACTGAGAATGTTTCCATTGGTTAGAAAATGCCGGCAATAGACAGCGTAATAAACAAATCACAAAACCAGCCCAGTTCTAGGGAGATGGCTCAGTAGATTAAGGTCTCACCTTGCAGATGTGAGGACACAGTTCAGAACTAGAATAATAGTGGATGGGGGAAAAATTGGCCAGGTAGAACAAATCTAAACCAATTGTAACATCATCAACAATGACACCATTAAGGGTATTGAAGAAGCAGCAACCACTCACAACGTGCCGACTGTGTCGAGATTACAATCTAACCAAGCAGAAAGGAGCTGGGAGACAACTAGGAACAGCTTTAATGTAGGTGCTGTTTAGGTGTGGGTGCTCACCACAGTAAATGTATTTCAGTTACATAGAGAAATAGCCTTTGTTTTTCATATTGGGATATTTAGAGGTGGAAAGTCAGGTATTTTGAGTGTGCCTTAAAACACTTCAGCAAAAAGCAAGCAAACAGGAAGTAAATGTGGAAATTCTTGGTCTCTATTCAATGTAGATGGTGTGTTCATGGAGGTCATTCTGTTGTAACCTTTGTTTATGTACACAAATATGTTCATAATAAAGTGTTTTTTTAAGAAAAAAAAAAGGAACCAGATGCGGTGAGGGCACACCTACATTCTTAGCCTTTGGGGTCTAAGAGTAAAAGATCAAATTGGAGACCAGCCTGGGGTAGCTAATGATACTATGAGAATAAATAAAAGAAGAAATCATTCATTCCTACATCCAAAGTCCCTCATTGTCCTAGTGTCCAGAGACTTATCTGAGATCTGCACCAGGATCCGAGGGTGCCTGTGCACTAGAAGTTGCCTGTTCTTATTTCACAGGCTGAGAGATGGAGAGGAAAGACGGCTGGCTGCAGAAAAGCATACTAAGGAGAGTCCAGTTGATTTCAGCCCGAGACACCAATTAGCCCACCACAGACCACTCTTACCCCAGACACTGGCTAGCTCTGGATTGTTCATAGAAAGCCCCCGGGGGGAACCCTGAGGGTCTCCTTTCATTGCTTTGGGGCCCAATCCACAGGGCCTGCTAATCTAATCAGGGGACTGATGCTAAATTGTTACTGGGATCCCAGAAGTTAATCTGTAACAAGCAAGACACTCCAATTGGGGCATGCTGGAGTCACAAAGCTGCTGGGTGTCATTAGAGTCTTGATGAGAAGTTGGACCAAGGATTTCCCTATATCAAACCAGATTCTAGGCAGGCAAGTCTACAATCTGTCCAAGACCTGTAATTCCTATGAATGCGGTTGGCTCCACACAGGAGCAGTCTTCTAACTAGATCAGACCTCAGGCGTAGGGAAAATGCTAGGCTTAGGAATGTTGTGACCTCGGCTAGCTCTTCTTTATCAGTTCCCATGTTCAGTTTTTCACCAACAAACAGAAGTTGTTTGAAAAACTAAAACACATAATCCACAGGAGTAGCTCACAAGGCCCCACCCCTGCCTGGGGGTTTGTACTCAGTTAATGGTTGGTAGGGTTGAGGGAGAAACATTTACTTCAGGGGTGGACCCACAGATAAGGTGCCCACTCTCCTGTAAACCACCCTTCACTCACCCTCTGTACGCAACTCTACTAAAACGCACTGGGTCACTACAAAACAGAGTTAGGGGGCACGGAAGTGGAAGAGGGACCAGTTGGGAAAAGGAGAGGGAGCAGCAGGAGAGTGGGGACAACAGATGGCAAGCGGGCATGAATATCATTTTATTGTTATGTGTCATAACAATACCTACTATGTATAATAACCATAGAGCAATAAAAAGGAAAGACAAAACCTCATAGAATTCGTGTAAAGGTTTGGAACCATATAGGATGCATGGCCAACATAAGCCATAGGAAACTTGCTTGAAAACTGGACGTAAGATGCAAACCAAAGAAGATGCTCTGCACATTTAAGTCAGAAAGGATTTGTTAGCTGGGTATGACGACACCGCCTGTAATTTTAGTCCTGAGAGACTGAGGGAGGGGGAACAGAGGCTCAAGGGGAGAAAAGGCTGTACAGGAACAACTTGCTTCACCAAGGCAGGGGGGGGAGAATTTTCTAGAAAGCAGCTTCTATTTGTGTTTTCAGTCAAGTCTGGCCCCTAACATGGAAAAATGGAGTGGTAGGGCCATTTCCTACCATCAGTGTGATTTTGGAAAGTTGTTCAACTTCTCGGAGCTGTGCCTTTGCTCAATTGTTAAATAGGGATAAAATGCCCTTCCCCATGATGGTGAGGGACATATTGGTATGCCAATATGAACTATGTGGCAGAGCAATCCATTATGCACAGTGACCTGAACTGTGGTGACTGGCCAGCCTTTAAGCCTGTACTCTTGAAGGTCCATTCAAGTGCTTAGGGTACAAACTCACTAGCATCCAGTGGTGAGTTCAAGAGGCAGCTGACCTGAGCTGAGAGACAGACTCAACTTTGACCAGCCATGTATATTCCAGAGATATAAACACAAAGTGGGGCTTTCATCTGTCTCATTGTGACAAGTCCACTGAAAGCAGCTGGCCAATCTCTAGTCCTAAGGGATTACAATGAGGTGGGTCCAATTCTTTGACACTGTGACACAATGTTGCCATCTACACAGTTCATGCTTGAGAACCATGCACTTTAATTACACACACACACACACACACACACACACACACACACACACACACACGTTCATAACATTTTAGGCAAACTATTTTGAGCAATGCATCCTCAGGCTCACGTGGCCAGTGGACTGTAGGTTGGACACACTTGGTAAATCTTGTGGAAAGCACTACAGAATAATATCAAAAGAATAAAACAAACAAAATGTCAAATTAAAAAGCAAAGATTGCCTAAATTCTTTATAACCAGAAATAATCACTTCTCATATCTTTGAGCTTCTGCTAAAGATTAATTTTACTTGCACATACTGTTATACTGTATTATTATATAACTATATGTTAATTATAAATATATAGTTATTGGTCCACTAGTATTAATATGGCTCACTGCTACTTGAACCCCAGGATACAGCACCCAACAAAATCATAAACATAGATAAACTCTATCATTTTTAAAAGCTAGAAACTTACAGATGCTCATCATCTGTCTGTTCACTAAATCTGTACTTCTCAATATGTTAAATCTGCACCCTCATTTGTAATGGCTGCACAGGAATCCTTATGTTAGCAAGGTATTGCATTCATCGTCTTTCTCCTGGGCTTCTTGTTTCTAGTCCTTTCCTACCATATGCAGCATTGACCATTTCACAAACTTAAACACCGCTGACTGTTTCTTTAGGTGAGGCATTGATGAGCCAAGGAGCACTTAATTCTAAATGTTCTAATGGGGATGGGGGAAGCTGACCTTGGTTCAATAGGAGGCTGAAGGAGAAACTTTTGTAACAAGAAACAGAATCTTACAGGTCTAGACAAACAGCCTCTCCCTCAGTTGCCAACCAGCAAGTCTGATTCCTTCATTGGTGAGAACTAAGCCTCCTGGGAAAGATTCAGGGTCACGCAGAGGCAGAACTTGGGGAGGGAGAGTTGGTAAAATGTTAGCTGTGCAAGCATGAAGGCCTGAGTTCTGTCCCTGAAACCACGATAAAAAGCCCACCTGATAGAGCTTATAATCCCAGCACTGGGGAGATGGAGACAGCTGGATTCCTGAGGCCCATTGACAAGCCAATCTTAACCAAATTGACAGGCTCCCAGTTTAGTGAGAGACCCCATCCGGAAGAAATAAGGACAGCATTGGGGGGAAAACCTGATGTTAATGTCTAGCCTATACATGCATTTGCACAGATTTGCACACATCCCAAACACACACACACATACACACACACACATTATCTCTCCCCAGTGCTGGGATTACAAGCTCGCTTATTGAGTGGGCTTTTTATCGTGGTTTCAGGGACAGAACTCAGGTCCACACATACACACACAGAGTGAGAGACAGAGAGACAGAGACAGAGAGATAGAGAAAGAGGGCACATAGGACCTGTGCTTTTACCTGGAAGCAGTCAGTGGAAAGGCAATGTCCTTTCTGAGGCTCCCCAGCCTGCCCCTCCAGGGGCCCTGAGATGAAGGGCAGGTGGACAGAGACCCCAGGAAATCTGTTCCTGCCCTCACAAAGGCACGCCACAGGAAGACAGCACCCCACTAATCTCCATTTTGAATCCTAACGACTTGAAAACAGAATAAAGGACAAAGCATGGAGAGAAATCCAAGCAGTCAGTGTCCGTCTAAACTGACCTCCAAACAAAGCTGAGTCAGAAAGGGCAGACGCTAGGCCAAGAGAAGCTTTCCATCAACAGAATTCTACACCGGGGAAGAGAAAATAAGCAGACAAGAAGTGCTCTCCGCCCCATCATGGTGGGCACAATGGCTTTCGGTAAGTCTCATAATCGATTTACAATGTGTTTACTGCAAAGCTCCAAGTAATTACATCTGCGTTTGGTGTTTCCAGTTTCCCTTCTCTTACCACGATGTTATCTTCCCCATTTTCATGACCTTTCTTTGCTTTTCTTTTTCATCTTCCAGCCTGTGAATGCTGACCATCTGCTAAACCCTGTCCTGGGACCTCCATCATTTCATGCTCAGTCCTGAACACACCTCAGCAAGGTCATGTCATTTTTACTTGATATTCTATAACGTGACTCAGGTCACATGTAATAGAATAGGGATGGTTTCTAGTTTTCTCATCATGACATAGACAAGTGACTCAATAAGTACCCGATGGCTCAGTGGAAAAAACTGCATACAAAGCCACTTTTTCCTTTGTAAGCCCATGTATTCCAGCACATTAGACTCCTTCACACAGTTTTTGAATACATTATCTCAGACTCTTTCTGAAAGTGAGGCCTACATCAAGAATCAGAAATGAGCAAGGCTCACATCCCATCTGTATGCAGCAGTGTAACAGCCAGAGTAGCCTGCCCCACTGAGAATCCCACAACCCGGAAAGTAAAATGTGGCATGTGCTCTGTGTGGGCTTTCCAGAGGCCACTCTCAGACTTGGGCAAGGATAAGTTCCAATAGGTGTCAAATATGTGGTGTGTTCCTGGTAATAAGCAACAACTCTACGCCCTGCACTCCTGTTTCCTCTCCCATCTACAACTAGAATGTTGAACTAGATGTAACTACTGAAGATTCTTCCAGGCCAAATATTCTACTGCCCTTCTAGAAAAGACCGGGAAGAAATACCATGAGAAAGTGAAATCCTTAAGGTACAAGTCACATGTGCCAGAGAGTGACTAATGTCTTAAATTCAGCTTCAGCAGTGACACTCAAAGTTATCTGAATATCCCAATTGCTTGGATTCTTATTAAAACTGCTGATATGACTCTACCCCATTTGCCTGAGAGACATGGGTTGGTTGGTTTCTTTGTTTTAAGGGAATCTGCATACGTATGTGGGAACTCCAGAAGGCAGGTGACCAATCACTGCTCACGATTAGGAGAAAACACTGTAGCTGAGTGGACAGACATTATCAGGCATCTCTTTTCCTCTCTGACAAGAGCTATTGCTTCCCACTTGCATGCTATGCTTACTCCCCAGGCAAAGGCTACCTGTAGCTGCGGGTCAGTGCCTGTGAGGGTGCTTGTGAATTGTGCCACATTCCAAACCTTTTCCTAACTGTTATGAGGCTCCTGCATCTGAATTCAAAGAGACACAGAAGCAACTGGAACAGAAAACCAGAGAGGCAGGCAAAAAACAAAAAACAAAACAAAACAAACAAACAAACAACAACAACAAAAAAAAACAAACAGAGAGGCAGAGAGGCAGCAGTCACCTTTGGCAGAGCCAATTAAAACTGCCAGGCTTCCTGGGAGTGGTGACACATACCCTAAATCCCAGTGCTCTGTGGACAGAGATAGGTGGATCTCAGTGAGTTTAAGGCCAGCCAGATCTATATAAGTGAGTTCCAAATTAGCCTAGGCTATGCAGAAGCCCTTGTCTTAAAATAAACAATCTAAAACTGCCAGACTCCTGACTCATCACGGAGGGTGAAGGGAGTGTGTTTGGCAGATTGGTCACTGGCAAGTAAATATCAGAAACAAACAAATAATCAAACACTTGGTCTTGGTTTTTTAGAGGCTGTACCCTCAGACTTCAATATCAACAATGACTACAGCCCAAGGGAGCTTTTCTGGAAAGATGAGTACCTCCCATTGATCATCCTCAATTTCATATATTTAAACTTTTTTCTTTGTATTTTTCTTTTTTTTTTTTTAACAAGATCTGAAAATGTATCCGCTAGTCCAGAAAAATCAAAAGTCTATAACTTGTGTTCTATAATTCATTTGGAAAAAAAACCTTGAATATTTTCTTGAATGATAATGTTGACTCTCTCTATCCTATTTCCCTTCCCCACATGCACTGCTACAGAATTAAGATGATGTGGGATTTCCTCTGTATGCTGTGAATATAACCCTTCTGCTGGTTAATAAAGAAGCTGCTTCAGCCTATGACAAGTTAGAATAAAGCCAGGCTGGAAGAGATATATATAGAGAGTAGGTGGAGTCAGGGAGACGCCATGTAGATGCCAAAGAAGACACAACAGATCCTTACCAGTAAGCCACAGCCTCATACCGATACATGGATTAATAGACATGGGTTACTTTAAGATGTAAAAGTTAGTTAATAAGAAGCCTGACCCAATGGGCCAAGCAGTGTTGTAATTAATATAGTTTCTGTGTGATTATTTGGATCTGGGTAGCTGGGAACAAACGAGCAATCTCTGCCTACATTAAAATGGGTGGTAGAAGAAGAAAACACTTGTAGGGCTTTACTTCGGACTGTCAGTGAGGCCTTGGGAAGCTCACTTCATTTGTGTGTGCATCAGTTTCCTTATGAGATAAGAGGCAAAAAGAGAGAGTCCTGCCTCGTTCAGTCTGAAGTAGAGATGAAGGAAGAGGGAAGGGCCTGAGCTTTTGGTGACTATCCAGAAAAGGTCCGGATGTCTCTAGCTGCATTTCAAAAAGCTATTCTGGAGCCACTTTAGGGAGAAGAACATCAGAAGATAGGTTAGTGTTTAGTGCATTAAACACAAGTACCATGTCCCTGTGTCATTTTTTAACACATTAATTAGACACTATCCAGTGCATCACGTGTTTAAAATATATACTTGCTATTGCATATTTGAGAAATAAAATAAACCTGACTTAGGATAGTAAAAAAATAAAAATAAAACTAGGACAAATGTCCTAATTATTAAACTAGCTGGCAGCTGGCAGGCTTGCCACTATTCCAATTCCTGGAACTATTGTTTCTGAGGACAATCACTCAACACCAACTTTTGGACTTTTCTCTTTGCCTTTTTCCTTTGCAGACAAAGTCTTAATATATAGACCAGGCAGACCTGGAGTCACAAAGTGGCCCAGGCTATTCTTGAACTTGCGATCCTCCACAGCTGGCTTCTTCATTCCTTTAGAGAGACCAGGTAACAGTGACTCCAGCTATATCCCACCTTGCTGTCATGGTGAGAACACAAGAATGCATGCAATAAGCTGAAAGACCTATAATTCCTCTTGCTGTTGACTGTTCAGATTATATGTAGTTATCTTTATCTTTATTCACTTTAGAAATAATACCTCTAGCAGGGATGAAGACACGAGACACCATCACGGTGAGAAATCCTGATACAGATAGAAGATGATGCTGACAAAACTCCTCAAGGGAGTTTTTAAAACAACTGCAGTAGCCTTGTAGAAGGTACCAGAAAACTCTGAATAGCTACTTAGTTTGTTGATAGTTATGAAGAAAGAATCCCATAAGCAAGAAATCTATGAAAATTTAAAAACATTATAACAATCATCTTAGCACATAAGAACAAACTTAAGGATGCTACTCAGTGGTAAGCTGCCAGCAGGTGCACAATAGCCAGGCCTAGAGGATGGTGAGGGATGCTACAACACTGCAGACTGAAGGCCACAGACAAGCATCAGTTTCCTCAGGTGCCCAGGAAAATGCATCTCTAGGGATGGACCGTATCTCAGCAAACACCAGTGACAATCTGCCCAGAATACAGCGGGCCTACAGTGTATGAACAGGACTGAAACCTAGAAGGAAGCTCACAGATCCATTTCTGGGCTTCCGAAAACCACAGGCATTAGCCGGATCAATAAACACACAGCAGGCTTTGTGAATTCCATTATAAGCAAAGCAAAGCAAAACAAAATGAAATCCAAAACCCTGTGCAGCATGCATATGTTACAAACGTGACACAAATCAAAAGCAAAACCAAATGAAAAGAAGACAACAAGAAAGCAAACGACTGCTCACCGCAGTAACAGGTTCAGACTCCAGCTTTGTCTTAAGTCTCAACAACTTCAACAGAAGAGGCGACTTCGCCTACAGATGGATTGGAGTCATTGCTTTCTGATTTTGAATCCTGACTGTACAGTTTTAGCCGTGCAGCCTTGGAAAAGTCACTAAATCCCTCTGTAGTTTCCATCTATACAAGGAGCTATACCTACCTTACCAGAGGATTGAATAAACCACATTGCATATGGTGGTGTTCTGCAAACAGCAAAAAAAACCTGCTGCGTTCTTACAGCGTGGCAACAAACCCATGTAAACACAGCATCTGTATTTAATCAAGAAGCAAATACCTGAGGTGTCACAGGCACGCCTTCCTGTTGAGGGCTCCCTCTGAGGGGCACTGCGCCTATAAATAATGTGGGGTTTGTTCTGTTCCTCTTCATCCTCTTGCTCATCCACAGACAGCAGTGGTTCAATAAAATAATCTCCATCGTGGGATCGGAACGTACCCATCTGTGGAGAGATGAGAGGTTGATTCAATACAACTCAGTCAATGGGAGGGACAAAAACACAACACAAAGAAGGAGCTAATCCCAGGTAGGAGCAGGAGTAGTTTGTCCAGCCCCTCCCTGAGAGGACTGAGGCAGCCCGGGGCTGCTGTATCTTTGCTCTCTACCACACTGGAAGCTAATTCTTGACTTGATTGCAGCATGTTCTGCCTGCTTTCCAAGTCTAGCTTTTCCTTGGTCCTTAAGTTCCAAATCTCTTATTCTTCCTCCAGGAGGCTCAATGAGGGTGTTAAGTGCTCAGGCTACCTAGAAATTCATGAACACCAAAGCATAATGGAGGGACAAGCTGATGAGCCAAAACTTCCTCCTTTTACATTCACCAGGTATGTGATGGCCACAGTGCCTTCAGGGTGGTCCTGCCTGTCACCCTGACACACAGTCTCCTCCTGTTCCCTTTGCCAAGGCAGAGTGATATCCCAAAAGGCAGTATTGTCACGCTCTGCTACGTGCGCAACCAGCACCACGCCTATCCTCCTTGAGCAACTTTCTCACTGGTCTGAGCCTTCACATTTTGTTAGCTGGAGATAAAGTTCCTTCTTCAACTTCATCTGTGAAGGTTAAAGGGGATCATTCCAGCCTCGCGCATAGCCCAGTGTGAGAGCCTTCTAAGGCTTGGAAGCGATCAGTGGGTTTTGGTGTAGCTCATTAATTTTAGACCAATTTGCTCTTGCCGAGCACAATGGGCACCTTGTAAAAAGCCAGTTTCCCGCTCCCCTCCTCACATAGCTCCAAGTTTTGCAAATGATCCATGATGCCTCCAGCTTGAACCATTCAATGCCATATGAACGCTGAAAGTGCCCAATGGGCAGTGTCTCAGAGGAGACACCAAACTCTTCCCTCTTCCCACACTGAAAATAACCAGAAGCCTTCTCTTATTTCTTGGGCACAGAAGAAAAGAGAGCCCTGAAGAGGTGTAGACACCTGTACCAGCATCCTCCAGATCCTCCGCTTCACATTTGCTGTGCTGCACCCAAATCTCTGGGATCAGTTCAAGAAACAGAATTTTAAGATGCTCCCATGGTTCGTATACAAGAAAAGGCATGCAAGACGCCAGGCTAAGGCACTGCTTTTCCAAACTAAAGAGGATCGAGAAAGCCTGGGAGAATTCTTTTTCCTGATGAGATTTGGGGGTGCCACTCTGTGTTTACAGATTCAGAATTTCTAGGCGTGACGTCTAGAACCCGACTTTTTAAAGAAGCACCCCTCATGACTCAAGAACATAGACTCAAAATCACTTTTAGCATAGTAGGATCCCATAGAAGCAGCAGGTTAGCACATTTGTGCTAACCCAAGCACATCCATCTGCAGTCAGTATGTAACTGGGGTTTCCTAAGTACAGGGAACAGAAAGCCTATGGGAGACAGGACTAGTGAAAGAAGCCCGAGGGGCACAGAAAGAAAGGGACTTGTCCTACATGGCCCTTAAGTAGTACAGAGCAGGTTAGCGTTAATGGCGAGTCTTAAACTCAGAATCCTGATTTTGCATCAGTGTCTGCAAAAAATAAAAGTCCTTCTCCTGAGGAGGTGAACGGGGCCTCTGGCCTATGGTGAAAAGTATGGAGAAGAAAGGCTGAGGTGAAATTACAACCTGGTCACCTATCAGCATGAGGCCTGGGGCAAGCCTTTGTTCTGAAGGCCCAGGCACTCTCTACCAGCAACATGGGTAGCTCTGAGGACGGGGCCTTGTATCACAGAGCATGCAGGGAAAGCTCAATAAATGGTAACAATATGGAGACAATAGTAATTTTGTTGTTTCAGAAAGAACCACCTAGGACCCAACCTATCTAGTGTTGACTGAGGTGAGCATTATGTACCTAACCATGTACACAAACATGTTATGTACGGACTACACTACAGCACGTGAGAGGAACAGATAGGCGAGGGTGCAAATGCCTGGGACAGAAGAGGAGAACGCAGGTACAGAGAACACAGTGCACAGTTGAAGAGAGTCAGTGTCTATGATTTGGAGCAGAGGAAGGACACCACGTGGAAGACTATAGAGTCTTGTAGGGAAGTAGACATGAAACGTTTTAAAAGAAAAAAAAAATGTTGACCCAGATTTGTAGCTCTCTTGCTGGCAGATACAAGACCCAGAGTTCAATTATCAGCAACACACACACACACACACACACACACACACACACACACACACGGTGGCAATATATGTACTGAACATATTGGTGAGACAAATGGGTGAGAAGATGTAATGTCAGAGTCGTAAACAGCAGCTGTGGAATTTGATACTGTTTACTAGAATATGAGGAGATGTGTAGGTTATGGGAACAACCACAGCAGTGAGATCTTCCAGCCCACTTACTGACCTGCTCTTGATGTGTGGCTGGGATTGAGAAAAACAAAAACAAAAGATGGTGAGAAGCAGGTATTTCTCAGACAGTGGTCCTGAGGAGAGAAAGGGAAGCATGGACTGCGGTCCAGACATTCCCTCAGCAAAGGAGAGCAATGTATGAGATGGGAGTCAGAAGCATTGAGAATGGCAGGTGTGGGGAGTGTGTGTGTGTGTGTGTGTGTGGCAGGTGGACGGTTTTAGGTCACTCCAAAGAGGGCAGATTTCCTGGAAGCCTTCCTGGGGAGTCAGGAACACCATTATGTAGAGACCGCTACAGAAATGAGAAAGATGAGTTGTGGGAGGAAATAAAAATTCCAGGAGACAACGAAGGCAGGAAGCTCAGAGTTAGATTAGTGGCCAAAGATACAAAAACCTAGTTCGCATATTTTTAAAATATACGTCGCCCTACCACCCAAAAGGCCCGTTGCAAATTATACGCCATTCGAATGGGGTTAGGTCAGTCCAGAAGCCCGGATTCTCAGTTCTCAAGAAGACCACGTGCACTGTGTTACCATGCAAACCACCAATGGAAATTAAGGTCCTACGCAGAAAAATATTTATACAACTGTTGGGGCCACTCGGATTCCACCGGTGTGTAGGCGGGGAAAGAGGAGGAGTAAAGACTGTTTACCAATGAAGTACACAGCAGCCCTATCTAAGAACCAGGAATTGGGGTCCCTAGCTTTAAATCAGGGGTGCGCTGTTTCTCTGGGATTCGCCTCAAGACTTTTCAGCCTATCTAGGCGATAACCTCTCAAAAATCGGAGCCATTCTAGCGTCCAGGCCCAGGTTTGAGGCCATGATGACTCAACGCAGCATCCCCTCCCCTTGACAAACAGCGGTCTCCGCCTATCCCCAGTCAATCTCAACCAGGCACTCTGGGCGCCAGGATTCCCAGTACTTAGCTGGTGGGTAAAGGGGCTCATCCCCTTCCCCATATACCAGCAGGCTAGACGTCCCCTCCACCCAGTCTTCTGGAGTGCGGAGCTCTAGCCAGGATTCTGCTCTCGGAAGGCTTAGAAGGATGTAACCTCCAGACCGGGAATTTAAGACGCAAGAACCAGCCAGCGAAAAGTGGCAGCCTAGCTCTCGAGTGAGTACCCAAGCCCCCACTTAGAAAGAGGAGGAAGTGGGTGGGTATGCCAAAGGAAGAGAGTAAATGCACCCAGGGCGCGGACTTTTAATAGCCAATTGTGCGTAATGCGCAGTGCTGTGAGCTAGGAGAGTGAGCCGCGGGAAAGTTTCTGCGTCATACGCGCGTGGAAGGAACGCACGTCGCTTGGGAAAGTGAAGGACCACCCTAGTTGGCTCCAGAATTGTAAGAGACTCTCAATTGTCGTAGGAATTGGGGGCGGATGCCTTGTCAGTTCCAATGGAGGGTAAACTGAGGGGTCAGGAAGCAGGGGGTGGAGATACCAACTTGGATCTCCCACTAAGTGCCCACTAGGCAGCGCAGGGTGGTATCCCTCACACTCAACCTTCGTAGAGAAATGTGCGCTGTACATTCCTATTCCTGTCTATTTAGAACTGCCACGGGTTCCAGAAGAACGGGACTCTTCTTAAGGCTACCTCTCTTCAGGCTCTCTCCCACTACCCTAGCGCCTCCAGCCACCACGCCAGCAGGGTGCAGAGTCGGACTGCAGTGCTACTACCCCACCCCCGCCGCCCTTCCACCCTCAAAGACCGCCTTAGAGACAGGCTCCGCCCTCACTCTGAGCTTTCAGAGTACTTGGCCCACCCTTCCTTTCCCGGGACAGAATTGGCTTCCCTGTCAGTCTCGTTCAGTTTCAAAATTCCTTGCACGTGATAAAAGGCTCCGAGAAGAAAGAATGCGGGGACACTAGGTTACGTACTCCTGTCCATAACGAGAAATATCCCAGCACTCCAGAAGGGGTGTCCCGGGATTGTCAGTTTACATCCCTGACTCGGGAAGCGCCAATGAGGAGTTAGGTCCGCCCTGTGCTCAGCTGCTCCGCTCCAGGGCGGCCAAGTTTGCTACAAGAAACCACAACCCCAGCAACTTTCTCTGAGTTTGTAAGTCGACGTGCAAGCTACTCAGCAGAGTTGGGCTACGCGCAGCAAGCGCAATGCATCTCTGACAGCTTCATAAGATCCACGACCCTCTGGGGGATAGATGCGTACTTTCTTCTCGAGTGTAAGCGCAAGCACCCCGCCGGTAGACCCCCAAATCCTGGGACCAAAGCCAGTGTTGATATTTAACCTCAGAGCATAGACTCCGTAGGTTCAGACTAGGGTGCAATTAAGTCTTAAAGAAGCAGACGAGGAGGCGGGGAGGAGGAAAGGGGCACGCGCCCACTTACCATTCCGGAGCACAGGCTGATGACCGCAGTGTGCTCGGACTTGGTATTGACATGGCCTTTGTAGAAACAGTGCCTAAGTTCCATTTCTTCTTCGGAATACAGCTTGGTCTGGTTCACCCCTGGCTCTCCAAGGAGGGTGACAGTGAACAGTGGAGCGATAAATCCGGCATGGGCGGTGAGATTAAATAGAAACTGCTGGCCAAAGACTGAGAGGCGATAATGTGCCTGGGAAGAGGTAGAGGAAGACGAGGAGGCGAAGGCAGGCCAGGGGTCAGAGGCAGAGTTAATGCTTCGTCGCCTTCTTTTGAAGTGCACGTTCGTGGGAAAGGGTTCCCCGAGGGTGTTCACTCGGATGGGAGACGCGATCTCATATTCGCTCAGAGTCTCTAATAATTTCACTGCAGGGAGAAGCAGAGACAAATGAGCTAATCATTCATTTCTGGGAATGCTTTAATTTAAAAAGAAGATAGGGGGCTTTGTCCTAACTTTGCAGTCCTTCGTGTCAATTCTTTCACCTTCCATCTCTGGACAAATATTTGTCGAACGCCTACTGTAATAGTAACAGCCCACAACTGTGCGAGGCGTCCAGAATACAACATGATAAGTCAGACAATGAATAAATCTAGAAACATAAGATAATTACAGGTTCTGATAAATTCCTGAATAAAATCAAATGTGCGCTCTCCAGTGATCCCAGCTACTAAGTAGCATTGATTTGGGACAGGGAATAAGGAGAGCGAGTAAAAATCAGGTAAAAAAGGGCTGGGGGTGGCCCTGAAATTCTTGCAGTGCCTCCCTCCCTCCGGTTGGCTAAGGATGACCCAGAAAAGGGAGAGGCCCAAAACGCAAGGTAATTCTTTCTAGGAAAAAGAGAGAGGCCTCTGTTGTGGGGTGCCCGCCCCAGAGCGTGTATTGAGGAGGTGGAGACGGAGTGTGTGTGTGTGTGTGTGTGTGTGTGTGTGTGTGTGTGTGTGTGCGCGCGCGCGCGCGCGTGCGTGTGCGTGTGTGTGTGTGTGTGTGGGAGGGGGGACCTTGAGGGTCCAGAGCCAGGTTACCTTGCCTCGGGTGCAGCCTGTCCTTGCGCACGGCCGCCGCAGCGTCAGGGCTCCTCATCTCAACCAGGTCCGGCACCAGGAGCGTTAGCAGTGTGGCCCAGGATACTAACTGCATGGTGCTTTTCACCCCTCCCCCCCCTTCTTTCACCCCCCCCCTCCCTCCTGCCGGCTTTGGTGGCTGGCGGCGACGCGAGGCAGCAGCAGTGGAGAGCGCGCGGAACCACAGCGCCCTGCCGCCAACTTTTTGACTTTAGGAGTCGCTGAGGTCTTGCAGAGAGGGTCCCGTGTGCGCTCGGCTGAGCAACGCTGCCGCCTGCCGTGAGCTGAGCCGCTCTGGCCGCAGAAGAAGGAGAAGGAGGCGGAGGACTGGGGCTCGGCTGCTCGGCCGCATAATGTCCAGCCAGCGGGCAGGAGAAGGCGCGGAACGTGCGCTCCGAGGCGCGCCGGGCGCCCTGTGCTGGCCGAGTTAGCCGAGCCGCTTCTTGAATGGGGGGCCAGGGGGCGGGGGCCCCCGCGGGCGCTCAAATACCCTGGGTGCACGCCTCCAGGAGGAGGAGAGGGGAGGAGAAAACAAGGCAGGCGGCCCGCCTCCTGTCCCCTCCTGGCCGCTGGTGCCAGGACACCGTGCTTTAGGCCCCTCCAGCTGCCGGAGGCGGAGGCCAGAGGCGCCCGCAGAGCCAGAGCAATCGGTGGCCGTTCGCGCGTCACCTCCCCGAGGTGGGGTTTTCAGAGTCAGCCTGCTAGGAAGGGAGAGCAGAGAAAGTTCCCTTCCCTCGGTGGCGCTCTGCCATTCACTTCGACTCTCCTCCTCTCCTATCTTGGTCTCTCTAGTTTGGAATCTCTCCCTCTCCAGATCTTGGTGAGGATCTCTCTGAGCCCGTCCCTCCTCTCCGATAGTCTCTTCCTTCTCTGCTTTCTACTGTGCCTTCTCCGTTTCCCCATTTCTGCCTGTCCCGTTCATTCTGTCCCCATCTCTACTAGCACTTGGGATTTCTTACAAGAGAAAGTAGCGCTGCGCCGGAGTTCCAATCTCATATTTGATCACGAGGAACCAGATTTGTCACCTGAGCTCCACTCTCCATTTAATTGCCCCAATTCAAGAGTTTTAGACTCCTATAGTTCCAAGTTGTGTTTCAGATCCGCAGTTACCCGAACGTTTTGCAACAGTTTAAACCCGGGTCTTCTCAGGACTCTATCCCATGGCTAGAGCGTCTATGGGTTTCTGTAGGTCACCGCTCACAAGAAGTTAAAAAGTTTACTGTGCAGTTCGGGAGCTCCCGACTTTGCCCGAGAATTGAGGAGAAGGGAGAAGGGAAAGACTGAGAAGCTGTTGGTCCCGGGGGAACCGGGGGGGGGAGGGGGAACACTCGACCCCCCCCAGGGATTCCTCAGTCACTTCCGCTTGCTTTTAACGGTAGAGATGGTGGGAGTAAGGAAGTGACTCCAAGCCAGACACCTCAAGTTATCACCGCCCTCCCGTTGAGGGTGAACGTTTGAAAGTCAGAACTCTAGAAAGGGAGAAAAGGAGAGGGAAAGGGAAGTAAAGAGGGAGAATTGTTAAATCCTGTATAGTTCAAAAGCACCTTTTCCCTTTAGCTCTCAGGAAGAGAGGATGTGCTCATTCCAAGGGAAAGGAAATGGCAATTTCAGGAAGAGATATGACTAGCAAATTTATAATTGCCCAAGTTTCCTAGAACCGGAGTTTGCTGTTGCTTGGCCTGCCACTCAGAGCTGAGACTATCAAAGTGCCAATAGAAACCCGAAAACAGTGCGCTGGGAGTGCCACCCATCCTGAAAACAATGATGTATACAGTTCTGATGATAGCGGAAAAATGACCTGGCAGGGCTGCAATTTCCGAAAGATGTTGCTAATCCAATTGGTTAGGCACCACTGAAAGGGACAGGCACCAGCTATCCCTGCGCGATGTACACTTAAAATCTCCCTAATCAGGAGGCCGGGGCAGGAAATTGGAGAAATCTAGACCAACCTAAGCAGTGTAGAAGACCCCATCTCAATATAAAATAAAACAACAAAAGTAACAGGAAATTTTAAAGGATGCCAGCTTTCTTTTCATTATGTGCTAGAGTCCTTTTTATTCTCGCTCTTGGGAGATTCTGGGAATTGAGGTAAAAAAAAAAATCAAGAAATCAGTCTACAGGAGCTAACTCTAGTGGAGACCTTACAACATTTCTGCCATTTTCACAAGCCCAGCACCTTTGAAACTCTTCTACCAGGCAGTTCCTCTATTTTAACTCAGATACCTCCTGATCAAGAAATGCTAACAGCACAGGCATTGCTACAGGAGCGGCAGAGATGGCTCCTTGTTAAGGAGCACTTGCTGCTCTTACAGAGGTCCTGAGATTGGTTCCTAGCACCCACATTAACTCATTTCAGGGGATCTGATACCCTCTTCTGGCCTCCCCAGCACCTCTACACACATAGGCACATACCTATAATTAGAAATTTAAAAAAGTCTTAAAATCACCACACAGAGGGACACGTGTAGCTTCAGTCCTTTGGTTTCTTCCTAAAACATTAAGAAAGGAGAAATGGCTCAGTGGTTCAGATCACTGGCTGCTCTTCCAAAGAACCCAGCTTCAATTCCTAGCTCCCAAACTGCTCACAACTGTCGGTAATTTCAGTTTCAGGGGATGTGGCATCCTCACACAGACATACACACATGCGAAACCTCAATATATACAAAACAAATAAATCTTTAGAAAAGAGAATGGATTCAGTTTGCAGTTTTCAAATTGTTTCTGAGGCAGGACTCGTGTTTTCATAAGAGCTTATTAGAAGAGAAGTTTGCAGTACCTGCTGTGACCTCCTGAGGTCTCAGGATCTTCATGGAAGTGCTCATCTGAGCATCAGAAGTTCTGAGCCAGCCTCAGAACTTCCGTCCACAAAGATGGTGCAAAGCATACCAGAGAGGCATGTTTCAAATCCTGAGATCTGTGAGCTTGCTAGTCAGGTGTTCATCTTAAGTAATACCTCTTTTGTTGAAAATTTTCCCTGTACCAGACCGCGTGCTAATATACTGCATCTAATTTGGTTTTTATAACGGCCCTACAAGGCAGGAGGTGATAGCTATTTCATTTTGCAGATTAAAATACCAAGATTTAAAAAAAAACCAAAAACATAAAATGGAGTACTTGTACAAAAATCCTTGATTAGTGACATAACTAAAATTATTTTGAAAGCTTAATCTAACTTCATACTTAATACCTGTAAGCCAATATGGTGGCATATGCACCTTGAATCCTACCCGGTATTATGAAGCAGAGACAGGCAGATCTCTGTGAAGTTGAGAACAGCTTGGTCTATACCAGTGGCTCTCAACCTTCCTAATGCCGTGACCCTTTAATACAGCTTCTCATGCTATGGGGGTTCCCCAACCATAAAATTATTTTCATTCCTATTTCGTAACTGTAATTTTTCTACTGTTATAAATCATAACGTAAGTATCCGTGTTTTCCAAAGGTCATAGGCGAGCCCTGTGAAAGGGTCGTTTGACCCCCCTAAAGGGGTCACAACTCACAGGTTGGTTCTATGCAGTGAGCTCCAAGCCAGTCAGGGGTATACAATAAGACTCCATCTCAGAAGACAAACAATAAACTCATAATTATTATATAACCAATGATCAATTGTAAGGCTAGCTAGATTTGGAGAAGGTGGCTGATATTGTCCAGAAAGTTGTTGTTCAGTCTCCTATTCCTCCCTCTCCTTCCCTCCCCACTCCTCTTCTGTCCCCTCTCCTCTCTTCTCCCTAGTGCTGGGGATTAAACCGTTAAATGCAGGCCTAGCACGTTCTGTGGTAGTGCTATACCACGACATCTCTAGTCCTGAAAAAAGTTTTTTGGTTTGTTTGTTTGTTTGTTTTGAAACAGGCTCAGTCTAAGAAGTTCAGACTGGTCTTGAACTCCCGTTGTAGCCCAGGAAATCTCAGGTTTTGAACATGTCATCATCTAGTGTCATCTTTAAGAGTAGCTGATGTTAGCGGCATGAGCCCCACATTTGGCTTAAACTTTTCTCTAATGCTGAGTAACAATAATTGTCTCAGATTTTCATAGCTTTTCCTTAGAACTTGCAATAATGCCACACATGGTATGTGCTCAAAAGCTTTGAATAAATGAATAATTAACTACAACCCTTCACCTTCAATACACACATACTCACACAGGGGAGGGTGTTGGATGTTGGCTATATAAAGTGGTATTAAAATTACCTGAGTCTGGAAGAGAAATGTGGATTTTTAACTGTCCCCCCTCCCCACACCCCCTGCACACAAAACTGTTCTCTGAAAGATTCAGTGATTTCTGAGGTCATTTTGAGTTAACACAGAGTTTTTAGCCAGTTTTCCTCTCTGAGTTTTTTTTTTTTTTTCTGGAATTGAATGTTACTGTGAGTTAAAGTGGAGGCCTTCTTTGGCTGATTCTGCATAAAAATTGGGTCCCTGAGGAGTGATGTTGGCAGTAGATAGTCTAGATGATGAAAAAAAGAGAGATTATACCATAGATGATTCTATTTGCTGAAACAAATGCAATTGAAACAACAGGAAGGAGAGCATACACATGTACACACACACACATGCATACATATGTTTAAATGTTGAGCTTGGGTGTCTGTGTACCAAGTGTGCAATACCTGGGGAGGCCAGAAGAGGGCATCAGATACCTGGGACTGGAGTTACAGAGCGTTGTGAGCAGCCACGTGGGTGCTCAGAATACAACCTGGGTCCTCTGCAACAGAAGCTGGTGCTCTCACACAGTGAACCATTGCTCTAGCCCTGGGAATCACTTATCTGCAGGATGGAACTGGAAAGAAAACACATCATCTTTGCCTGCCACATGAGTGAATGTCCTGTGTACATTCTTTTAGTGTTACAGCTGCTGACGTCAAGCAAAGTATCATGCTAAGAACGTAGCTTCTTGCATCATTAACAATAATAAGATTAGATTATGGGTAACCAGGAACTCACTGTGCAGATCAGACTGGCCTGGAAGTTGAAGCTGACTTCTTCTCCTGAGTTCTGGGATCATGGGTAGACACCACTATGTTGCTAAAGTCCTGAGTTCTTCCTTTGTGCTGGTTATTTGGTTCTTAGAGCAATCTATTAGTTTTTTCTTTTTCTTTCTTTATTTCTTTTTTTCTTGTCCTCTTATCTTAAGCAGAGGCTCAGCCAGCAAAGGGCAGTGCACTGCCGAGCATCACAGAACCAAGAGTACTGGGTAACCGTGTGATCCGAACTGGGCTCAGCTCCAAAGCTGGCGGTTTCCGTGAAATAGTACAGCTTACTCGATGTACAGTCCCCTGTGACTGTTCAAGGTCTTTCAGCCTTTATACCCGTCGTGTGAGAATATTGTTTTTCCTTCTAATGCTGCATTTAATGTTTTGAAAAGCTTCTGTAAAAGTCCTTGGTCCTGTTTGTGAGATAGCTCTTCAAAACACACATCTGGTTGATAACACTGGTTCCACCTTTGGCCTGGTTAATCACCCTGCTTCCTTGTCGTTCTGGTGACACCGCGTGTCTAGTGATTCCTAATATGAATCCTACAGTTGTTTCCTTTGCGACTCTGCTCACGTTGCTCCGCTGCTTCCTCTGGTGTCCTGTGGAGTGAGACAGACCATCAGGCTCTGGGGTTTAACCACAAATGGAATTCAGAAATGCCGGACTTCAAGATTAGATCCAAGCCACGCTAACAAAAACTAGATTAGATGTGGATGTGACTTGGGCTGTTCTGAGTTCTCTTTCCTAAAGAGCAAATTGACAGAGACGGTTACTGTACATATATCCTCCTGGAAGCTGGCAAGCGTCAGATGGTTTAGAATTGTGTGTGCATGCCCAGAGTCCAGAACTTTCCCCGGCCCAGTGCTTGTTGTTGCACGAAACAGTGTAAAGGACAAATTTATCTTCTCCGATATATTGCCAGGATACAGAGTAGGTACTTCCTTACTTTTTAAATGTGTTGACTGTTGTCACCAATTTTGTTCTTGTTTTTAAAGGGGCCATTTTATTTCATTTGCAAAAACCATTCTGTTATAAATGTGTACTCACATAGATTTTATGCAATTTTACACAATTGAGGTAAATTTTTGTTTCTCATGATGTCACTGTTCTAGGGGAACCAAGTACTGCTTTAGTAAAAATCATCAGAATTTCATTTTTTTTTCTGGAATAAGATAGTTTCAGGGCTAGTCTCCCCTAGTGGCTCCTTCTAGACTATGGCTCACCAGACACCTGGGAGCACTCCATGTTTCCTCGGTGCAGCATGCAAGAGTTAGACCTCTTCTGGGGGCACTCTATATCTTTACAGGACCTAAAGGTGGAGAAATGATGGTCACCAGTCTTAGAGACCGTCAGGAAAAGACTGGACTGTGCTGGCTCAAGACCTATCTCCAGGCCAATCAGTGGTGTCCCTGGAACCTACCTGCCGATTAAGAGGGGTCAGTCTTGATTTCTGACCAAGAAGGAGCTAGAGGCTTAACATTTCTTTGTCAATTAAGTTTCCCATCATCCCACTCAATTTAGGAGCCTTCTCCACTTCCCCCGTGTGTCCATATGTGTCACTGATTTGAACATTTCTCATACATACCCTTGCTGCCAGTCCCATCATCTTTTGGCAAATTTGTTTTTCCTTTGTGTGTGTCTATGTGTATGTATTCATGTGAGTACAGGTGTGTGTGTCCTTCTTGGTTTGTGAATTTACTTACTTGGCTATGGCTGGCCAATGAGTCCAGGCTCTACCTTTGTCCACCTCTCCATGCTCAGATTTTTACCAGGGCTCAAGGGCTTGAACTCAGGTCCTCATGTCTGTGCTGCAAAGAATTCACTGGCATAGCTGTCCTTTCCCTTGAATTTTTAAAACATATTGAAAGAGATTTATTTTCTTTTCTCATATCCTGCTTAAATAAGCAGTGCGTGTAGGTTGCACATTTCTTTCTCAGGCATTTCACTTTTTATTTTATTTTTTAATCTGGACATTTGTTTGCTTATTTAGTGTTGTACACCCTCATCTCCTGCATGTCACAGCATATACTGGCAGGTTAGAGGACTATCTGGAGTCTTTTGTTTTGTTTTACTGAAACTTGACTTTTTAAAATAAACTATATCCTGATTGCAGTTTCTACTCCTCTGACTTCCCCCCCACAACCTTCCCTTCCATCAGGATCCATCCTTTCTGTCTCTCATTAGAAAACAACATTAGGCATCTAAGAAATATAATACGATATAATGTAATAAGATTAAAAAACAAACCATAACACACCAGAATAGGGACAAAACAAACAAACAGAAGGAAAAGAACCCAAGAGGCACAAGAAACAGGTATAGACAAGACCTGCTTATTTGCATTTCTCGGTGGTTCTATGGATTGACTGTAGCTTGCTAATTGTTGACTTAACAGCTAATATTCACATCTGAGTGAATACTTAATATATTTGTCTTTCTGCATCTGGGTTACTTCACTTGATATTATTTAAAGTTCTATCCATGTGAATTTCATGATTTCACTTTTTAATGACTAAGCAATATTCTATTGTGTATCTGTACCATATTTTCTTTCACCAGTCACTTGTTGAGGGACATCTAGGTTGTTTCAGTTTCTGCCTATTATAAATAGTGCAGCAACAAACATGGTTGAGCAAGTGTCTCTGCTGTGATAGAGTGAAGTATTCTTTAAGTATATGCCCAAGCTGGATCTTGAAGTAATTTGATTCTCATCTTTCTGAGGAACTGCTGTAGTGGCTGTATAAGTTTGCAGCCCCACTAACAATGAATGAGTGTACCCCTTATTCAACATCCTCACCAGCATGAGTTGGCATTCATTTTATTGATCTTAGCCCTTCTGACAGTTATAAGATGAAATTTCAAAGTAGTTTTGATGTGTTTCCCTGACGACTAAGGCTAATGAACATTCCTTTAAGTGTTTCTCAGCCATTTGAGTTTCCTCTTTTGATGGTTTTGTTTAGATCTGCAACCCTCTTGTAAATTGGGCCATTTGTTTTCTTGATATCCCGTGGGTTTTTGTTTGTTTGTTTTGCTTTGACTTCTTTGTTACAGGACTGAGGGCGTTGGTTCTTTCCTTCCACGTGGACCCTGGGGATGGAACTCAGGTTGACAGGCTTGGTGGAAGGGTCCCTTACCAGTTGTCCCATCTTACTGGTCCCACAATTCTTGAAATAGCCAAAACTTAATTTCCCTGTGAACATTTAAAGACATTCCTGTTTTGTTTTAAATGGTGAATCAGTTTTTACACATGCACAAAAATGTAGGATTTTAATTAAATAATGGTGTCAGATGATGTTTGATAGGTTTCCTGTCCTAATTGCATTATAATAAGGCCCACATCTGGGGCCAATGAATAATACCATTTATTTGCAGTCTTCCCAAGAGCTCAGGAAGACTTTGCAGAGGAAGCAATGAAGTCTCAAACAAGTTAGACAACTAGCCTGAGGTGCACAGCTGTTATGACTGAATAAGGATGCAAAGCCATGCTGGTTGATTTCAGAGCCTGCGCTCTCCCACTAGCACGTCACAGTGCCTCTCATAGGTGTTTATATTTTACCAAGCTTAGTTCAGGATCAATGACAAAGCCTAAGGCTTTTGTTTCAAAGAATGGAGACGTGAATGTTGACAGAATTCAAATTTAAGACAATTGGAATCAAGGGAGCCAATGAAAACAGCTTAGGGAGTCCATCATGAATCTGGGATGCTAGACACCTAGTGGA
>JAQHUG010000047.1:8646570-8674790 GCA_028555095.1 Dicrostonyx torquatus
CCTGGTCTTCAGTGACTGAGAAGACTGGCCTTTGCGGGCCCTGGTCTTCAGTGACTAAGAAGACTGGCCTTTGTGGGTCCTGGTTTTCAGTGACTGAGAAGACTGGCCTTTGTGGGCCCTGGTCTTCAGTGACTGAGAAGACTGGCCTTTGAGAGCCCTGGTCTTCAGTGACTGAGAAGACTGGCCTTTGAGAGCCCTGGTCTTCGGTGACTGAGAAGACTGACCTTTGCGGGCCCTGGTCTTCGATGGCTTTGCATTCACACCCATTCCTTTAAGCCCCGGCTGTCTCCAGTTATGTTCAGGTTCTTTAAGTTGTCTAGGCTATCCTGTGGTTCTTTTGAATAAGTATCACCTGCCTGGGGCTTTCAAAGTGGGGCTGGATTTGTGTTCTTTGCAAGCTAATTTGGGGCCTCTCCAAAGAGTCTTTCAAACCACTCTTAGAGGACATTACCAAGGTCGGTGGGAAGGGGCAGGTGGCTTTCTGTAGGAACATGCAGATATTTGAAATCTACAGAACCACGCATGTATCACATGTTTCAGCGAGACCTGGTAATGAGCTTAACTGGCAGAAGATCAATGCCAGTTGGTCACGGTGTATTCACCACGCATGGCCTCTGCAGTAACAGATACCAATAGCAAGGTGAGTTGCTTCCTGGAATGTAAGCCTAGCAATTAGTGCCTTGCCAAGTCCCTATCAGGTGCTGAGAAGGATGACTCGTTTTACAGATTGTCCCCCTACTCAGAAAAGGTGTGACTGCACACAACAGTGGCATTCACAGTAGCATCACCGAGCAGGCTGCAGCTGCTGGTGCATGTGCTCATGAGGCACAGCTACAGACATCAGGGCCTGCCTGGCCATCAGGGCATCAGTGAGCATGCCTGAAGTCTGGTCACAGTATGGAACACCAATGTACCTATGTAAAGATCTGAAGTCAGTATTCCTTAGATTAGTTAGCCTCTTAATCATGAACATAAACCCGGACTCAGGTACTTATTCATTCTTGTTGTGATTCCATTTCTAACCAAATGAAGGTCGTAGTAGGGAAACTGTCTCAATCCTGCCTGGTTGTCCTGCTGTAAAGGGACCATCAAGACACAGCCAACAAATGGAACATTAGGGAGTTGTAGTCAAAGGATGTGGAAGAGTCATATGTTCAGCACCTAATTATGTCAAAAATGCTTGGCCTGGCAACCGGGTCACACTTGCATTTATTTAACTTTGTCCTCCTGGCATAAAAATGAAGAAAAACAGCCAAATCCATCTATGCTAGATAAACAGCCAAATCCACCTATGCAAGATAGACTAAAACAACCAACTCCACCTATGTTAGATAGGCTAAATGTCTCAAATAATAGATTCACAGCCAGATGGGACCAATGGTTCTTCCTCATCTAGATCTACAGAAAACTCATATAGTTTCTATTATGCTCATTTCCATATTTATTCTCATAGCAATAGTAAAAGTTTTGTCATCCTGTTCAAGGATGACCTTCACCTTATGATTCTGCTGTCTCCACCTCTGGAATACTGGGATTACAGGCATACATCACTACAAGTTTATGTGGTGCTGGAGACAGAACCTGTACAAGCACATATAATCCACCCAACCCCCCACATTCTACACATACACACATGTACATACACACACATATACATACATAATCCCCCCCTCTCTCAAACACACACACACACCATTTTATGAAGTGGAAACTGTACTTGATACTTTAAATGTATACTTCGTCTATAACAAATGTACCAGAAATTGAGCATAAAACATGAAATTAACTCTGCTCTAGAAGGAAGCAGGAAGGAATATTGTCCCTGTGACTGAAGAATCAGAAAGCCCTCTGGATTATGACTCAAAATCCACGAGTCAGAAAAGAAAAACACAAAATGCTCTACTTCATTAGGAACCAAACAAACAAATTGTGCCTGGCAAGAAACATCGTGTCTTCACCCACTCCTCAGACTGGGCAAGGTGTAAAGAGTGGAAAGGGGAAAGGTAACAGCAGACAGTTCTTGGAGAGGGGAAGCCCTATGTCACCGACAGTCCTTGGAGACAGGAAGTCCTATATCATGGTGTCAACATCTAACTCTCATGGTGGAAGGGTGAGGAAAGGACAGAGGGAAACAGAAAGACACCAAACTCTCCCTTCAGCAGGAATCCATTCCAGCAATAATGACATTCAATCATTAACTCTACCCTCATGACCTGACCACCTTTCATTGGGTCCTACCTCCTAGAATTAAGCTCCCAATGTCTGCTTTTGGAGCAGACATGTTCAAGTCATACCTCATCACAATCAAGTCACAATCAAAGAATAAACAAGAAAAAACAAACAAACAAACAAACAAAAACCCAAAACTCAAGTCATAATACAAGAAAGAGTTTTCCTTCAGCGTCTAAGAAAAACTTGCACAGCATGAAGATATCTGGAAAGAAAGGAGATATTTGTCACAAATATGAAAAGATACTTGATTTTGCTCATAAAAAACATACAAATTGAAACTCTCCCGATTTCAGCCTTTACTGGACGTGTAAATCCTACAATTTGATAGGCACAGTTGGATAAGATTTGGGTGTTCCTAGACACGCTTGTTGGGTGTGAGAATTGTCCTAATTCCTGAGAAGGCAACTTGATAACTTCCATCAGGACTGGAACATCCTATACTTTGACCTGACCCTTTCCATTTCAAATGCATCATGTTTTTATGTGCAGGAAATGCCATATACAAGCTCTTCAGAGTAAAACAACCTCTTGACTTGATCAAAAAGGCTGGGGTGGGATAAAAAGATCATTTCTAATGGCAAAAAAATTTACAAAGAAATATAAATTAATAGAAGACCGATTAAGTAACTTAAGATGTATGAAGACAGCAAAATGTCTAATCTCTTGGCTAAAATAGACTAAGATACTTCTCTCTGTGTGTTTACGTGAATGTGACATATGTGCATGAGTTATATTTGCACTACCAGTGTGTATGTCTATGTGTAAGTATGTGTGTGTGAGTGTGTGTATGTATGTGTGTGTGTGTGTGAGAGAGAGAGACAGAGAGAGAGTGAGAGCGAGCAGGGACAGATATTGAGTGCCCTGCTTCTGTCACTGTCCACTTTACTCCTCTCAGACAATGTCTCATTGAGCCTGAAGCTAGGCTGGCAGCCAGCAAGCCCCTCCTCCTGCACCCTCCCTCCTTTTTGTTTCTGTATGGACTCTGGGGTTTGGAGACAAGTTCTTATGTTTGGGCAGCCAATACTGCTACCCACTGAGCCATCTCTGCAGTCCCTCTAGTCACTTTTACAGAGATATGTGTTCACATGCAAAAGGACTCATGCCAAGGATGTACACAGCAACACCACTTATAAGGTGAGCAACAGGAGGCTACATGTCCTCAACCCTCAGCCAAGAAATGACAAGTTTCTGACACTTTATTTCAGATCCAAAGAGGGAACCAGGCAGCTGTTGACTGGCCATATACTACTGAAGGGAAAAAAACTAAGCTGCAGTGTGTTCACTTACCTGAAAAATAGTTCACTAGATGTTTATACACAGACACTCATAAAGGTCTAGAATGCTCCAAATTCTCATCTGGAGGAAGGGGAAAGAGGCAAGTCTGTAGATGATGCTTGGTTAAAGGCACTTCAAATTTGCTTGCTATGTCCTGATTTTTAGGCATTTGGGTAAACACACATATTCTATTATGTCAGTGCTGTGCTAATTTGTTTTTAAAGGTACATTGAAAACAGCAGCATTTCCTACTATGTGCATATACTCGAATGTCTGACTATGTGAGGTACCAAAATGGTGATGTCCATAGTCTACCCTCTTTCCTGGATTAGTGCAGAATTCTCCCTAACACACATGAAGTATATTCCTCAATCCATTTTTTTCCAGCCAAGAAAAGGTTAGAAGCTGAATGAGCGAATGGATGAACGAACAAATGATAAGCCTTGCTTGGCCGTTACTTTTCTGCAACACTTTTTAAAGCAACATTTCACAGACACAACTGCCTCCTCTTAGGGTATGACCTGGTAGGTATGTTAGAGTATTCAGTATTAAGATGAATACAATTCTGAAATGTAGCCAAGACTTTTATTCTGTAGGTTTCTGGTCTTATATAGCAGGTAGTGAGTCTGGGAGCGTCTGTGGCTCCAAATGCAGGAAATCCCTGGAGCCCACTTTGTCCCAACAATACCCTTGATTTTGTAAACAAATGGAATCCCCGAAGTGACCAGTGTTGACAAACCTCCTTCGACTCCCTGGAAAGCAATGACTTTTAAATCCTCAGATGTTCCTTTTTAGGATTAGAAGACAATCTTTCTACGTGTGTGTTCCAGAAAAGCGGGGACCTTATCGGTATGGTTGCCATTGTGTTCCAGTACCAGCATCGTGCCGAGCATAGAGTGACCGTAAATATTTGTGGAATGAGTTGAAGCCACACAAAAGAAAGATAAAAGTGGAACCACAGATAAATTCTACGCCGCCCGGAGAAGCAGAGCAGGGAAGAGCACATCGTGCACTTCCATTTACGCAATGGTGCAGGACAGCGGGAAGCAAGAGAGATGTGGGGACACTGGAGGCTCCTGAGTGGAGTGATTTGTCTCAGTTCTGGGCTCCTGGTCACATTCCAGCTTGATCTGCATGGGCATTTCCTAAATGCACTTACTTTGTGAAAAAATTCATTAAGTTACACCACTGTGATCAATGTCCCTGCTACCTTGAAGGTTCTTCAAAAGTTTCCCTTTTAGTAAATGATATCAATTTCTTCTGTAAAAATAGGAAGTCACAGTTAAGTAAATACATATCACTGAGATTTTGAAATTTCAATCTGTCAGGATATGCATGACATTTGTGGAAAATCTCCTTCTATCTCACACGAGTTTTCTTTCTGAATCTGTGAACAGGAAGTGCTAAGTACCGCTCCAGGACTTCAGCCTGAGTCCTTCCTGTACCCAGACAGTGCTCCCGCGTAAGGTGTTGTAGTTCCTGGTTGAGACAGCAGCTGTGGATGTGGGGTGGAAGTGATTCTGCCTTTGGGTTTTAGCACCCATCCCTTTTCCGCCCTTTATCTTCTGAAAATTTCCAACCCTAAGCTGAGGGAAGCTGTGGAAGAAGGAGACCAGGAACTTCCCAAGTGCATAGCCTGGGGAACTTGCAGCGTTTCTTGCTCTCTAAAAACCCACTTTTTTCCAGATTTTCTTCCTGTTTTAAGGCCTTCATTTGAAGTAGTGTTCAACATCGGTAAAAACAGCAAGCGGGTTTTGAGTCAGACACACATCCTAGTTCTTGGACTAAGTGTTGTTCACAGGATGGTTCTCAGGTGTCAAAGGTTAAAGGCGACTTGAACTTTCATCAAAAACAGATTGATGTAGTATACGTCCAACAATGTAGAATAGGCGTTTGTAAAGAAAGAGTAAACTTTGTGTGTTACAAGAAGACAAACAGGTAGAAAACACAGGGTGCAGAATATGTGTTTGGATTACTAGTATTTACAAATGTGTCATTCCTTTTTGCCTATAATGAAATGCAAAAGGCTGTGGATATGGGCTACTCCCAGAGGAGCCATATGTACTGTTTCCCTGTGTGCTCTATTCTTCTTCGGATATTTAAATCATATTACTTATTGTCCAATTAAAAACAAGCTTAAAAAGGCAAAGTAACCCTTGGGTTAATGACTGCCATTTTGCCAAGAATGTAGGTCAATGGTCACTGGATGGCCAGAGGGGTATAAACCTAACACGAAGAAAGTTTGTCTGAATGTGTCAGAAACTTCTACATTACTTAGCCCACAGATAAGCATGAGCATCCTGGATTCCTATTTTTAAGGATTTAAACACTGCATTTGCTGATGTTATATTACTGTAAAGAAAAAGAAGAAATGAAAGTTTGAAAATTTAATGTCAGAGCAAAGGAAATATCTCCAATATCCCAGGGTTTATCCAAGCATGCTCCTCTAGTGAAGGAACAGCAATAAGAGCGACATTGCAGACATCGGGAGGAAACTGGGTATAAAGAATGAAGGCCTTCAGTGGCAAAGAATTGCTTATGCTTTGAATGTATAGCATGATAATATTTTATACAAATGTGTATACACATGCCATCATACCTGTGTGCATGCGTAGATCCAAAATTTAACAAGTTCAATCAAAGTGATTGGATGCTATTCTAAATTTTCCATTTTTATTAGAAGCTGAATCAAGCTTATGTCAGATATTAGGAAATTTATAATAAAATAGTTAATGAGAAAAATATTTAATGTGCCACAAGCAAACCTTTCCAGTAGTAAGTAAATGGAGTCCAGGAAACCCAAATATGCCCAACAGCCCTGCATTATGCTAAACCTGAGGACGTGGTAGATCTGAGATTGCGGAGCAGGGTCATGGCTGCTGCGAATGCTTCAGACTCAAGGTGACCCTGCTGTGTGTGTATTTTCACAGCACCATCTCTCTGTTTATCAGTCACATCAGACATCATGCATTTCTCTCCAATGGACTCTCTGTGAAGAAGAAACAAGTGAATCTTTACCCAATCAAAACAGAACAGACACATTTAGTACATCACTTTAAAATGACATCTAGAACTAGGCATGGTGAATAGTTCCAGCCATTTGGAAGGCTGAATCAGGGAAATCACTTGAGCTCAGGAGTTTGTGGTTAATCTGGGCAACATTGTAAGATTTGTCTTGTAAGCACATATTTCTAAATACATTTAAAATAAAATTTGTTCTAATGAAATTATCCCAATGATATATCCATCTTTGTTAGGCTATTGTTGAGATGAAAATCACACACTATATTAACCATTTAAAAGTGAATATTTCAGTTATCTTGAATACATTCACAATGTACAAATATCACATCTAGTTCCAAAACATTTTCATCACCCCAGAAATGACCTTGTGCCCATTAAGCAATTTTTTCTCCCGTCCTCCTCCTTCCTCAGGCCCTGGTAACCACCAATCTTCATTCGGTCTCCTCAGCACTCATTCTAGACATTATGCAGAAATAGACTCATCTGTGTCTAGCTCCTTTGATTCAGCATATTTTCAAGGTTCATCTAAATTGTAGCATGTATCGATGTAATTGTTATGATCAAGTAATATCCTATTGTTGGAATATAACACTATTTAGGATTTTTATCTGAGTCACTCGAGTTTCTTTCCACATTTTGGGTGTTATTGTGAACAGTCACGTGTACATATCTATTGAGTTCCTGACTTTGTGTGTGGGGGGGGTATGTGAGTACAAGTGCACATGTGTGTTTAGGTGTGTGTGTGGATATAGATGCTACAAGCTAATCTCTGTGTTGTCTTCAGGCTTTGACTACCACAGTTTTCAAGACAGTCTTTTGCTGAGAATTAAGGCTTAGCAATTCTGTGAAGCTGACTGGCCATGAGCTCCAAGGACCGTTCACCTCTCAGTGGTTCAGAGTTACAAGTTCATGGTATCACACCCAGTTTTAAGACATGGTCCTAGGGACCAAACATGTACCTTCATGCTAATGTCACAGTCACTTTGCCAACTGAACAATAGATATAGCACTAGTCCCTGATTTCAGTTTGTTTGTTTTTTTTTTTTTTGATTCTTGTCTAGGAATTGAATTTCTGGATAATATGGTAATTTTGCTTTTAATTTTTGATCAATTTTCAATGAGAAATACACAAAACTTCAATTCCTCTACATCCCCTTCAACACTTGCTATTGTCTATTTTGTAAAATTTGCAATCTGTGTGTATGTGTTATAGTATTGTGTATGACTGTGTGTATGTGTTATTGTGTGTGAGTTTGTGTGTATGAGTGTGTGTGAATGTGAGTGTGTTTGTATATAAGTACCTGTGTGAGTGTATGTGATACGTGTGAAAGAGTGTGTGTATGTATGTGAGAGAGAGAGAATATGTATAAATTACCTTGTTGTGACTTTGCTAAGTATTTTTCAATTAACCAGTAATGCCAAGAGTGTCTTGTTGTGCTTGCTGAACTTTGTATACCTTTGGGAAAATACCTATTCAGTTTCCTATTTTAAAACACAATTGTCTTTTCTTGTTGAGTTGTAGAAACTCTTTACATATTCTTCATACTGAATCTTTATCAGACTCATTTGTAAATGTTTTCTTTCTGTCTTATATGTTTTCTTTGCACTTTGTTTACCATAGTCTTTGATAGACCTGTCATTTTGCTTACTAATATTATCTAGAAAAGTGCTATTTTATGTTCTCTTTTATCTACTTATATATCAGCCTTGTTTTGTGTTCATCCACATTGTTGACAGTAGTTTTTCATCTTAATAATTTACCATCTATGACAGATTGCTTGAGTCTAATTTGATTATTAAAGACAGTTTAACACAGCTCATCATCCAGACATTAAGAGTAGAAACAAGGGACCTCACGGGGACTCTCCTGGGTGGTGGAATTTGATTCACCCCATCTCTCGGGAAATCCTCAAGGGTTCAGATGCTGTGTGCGAAGAACTGGTGACAATACCCAAATAGACTTCTTTCACCAAACCTAGGTAAGCATCTTGTTTTGAAATCTCCACCATGCCAAATTCATGGTAAGGTTTTACACATGATACAAACCACAACAGTTGTGTTATTGAAGATGTAGAAACTAGCCTGCCTTGCCTTTCTTCTCCAAGTTCTGCCTTTTCTTCCTTTTCTGACTTAATTTTTGCTAACCTCGGAACAAAGTAGATATAAAAGCCCCACTCTAAGGTGATCCTCTGGTTTTCTTTGTACTGATTAAATACAAAGTAGATTTGATCTCATTAAACCCACAGGTGGATGTGAACACTAACTAGTACAGGGCCCAGTCCTTGTCCTCGGGTGCTGATAGTCTTGGGATACTGATAAATGGTTTAACCCTAGGTAAATGGTGAGAGAATGATAATTGTGGATCATAAAATACTTCATGGAGGTTCGCTACTGTCACCCAGGTTAGTAGTGGATTACGCTGTCAGTAGTCACTGTCCTTCCTATCTACTTGTATGTAACCAGTCTTCAGACTTTGACAAAGATAGTTCTGAGTTTTTGGTACTCAACATACATGAGTCTTGCTGAGAGATGGGATAATAAAAGTAGCAGTTTTTCTGAGAGGGCTCTGGGGAAGATGAGATGAATGAAGCCCGATGTGAGGTCAGGGGTGCGGTGTGTACTACCTGGTCTATTTTCCCTAAAGCTTTCCAAGGTTAACTCCCAATCCTCTACCCCAGCAACCTTATCAATTCCAAGTAAGGCTGTCTGGTCAACCAAGAGTCAGAAACTTAGAATATTCTCTCAGGAAATATTTTTATTGCAGAGATGAAAAATGAAGACTAAATACTTGACATTATGCAAGAAGCACAGACATAGTTCAGAAAAACCCTTCATGGTCACAGAATTAAGGCATTTAATTCCTCTTCAAGGTCTCAGCAGCCACATGCTGTACTTGGATGTTGTTTTTTTCAGCCTTTCCTTCAATTCTCTATTCATTCAATCCAACCTCGTAGAATTATGGTTTAGAGGAGAACACTAGGAATTCGTACATTTCAAATAGTGAAAGTTGAACTTTGTGACTTATATTGTCAGGTCGATGAACTGAGTTTTCTAGAGATTTTCCTGAACTCATCCACTCTAAAGCGACAGTGATGTTTCCTTGCATGGTGGACACTGTGAGGTTTCAGTATAGCCTCGGGCCGTAAAGGAGAGCAGGGCCGAAATAAGCACATCTGCTCTGGTCAGTGGGTTTTTCTTCCTTAGCATTGATGAAATGATCTTAAGAAGATGAAAGAGATGAAGCATTTGTCTTTTGCTTCGCTCCATGGAATGGTCCACAACAGGCAGGCTCTGGACCGAGCAGGTGGCCTGCCCACAGTGACAACACAGAAAAAGACCCAAGAGTAGTCTGTTTCTATCACCAGCCAAAAGAAAGGCAAAAAACGGTCTCCCTGTGTTCCCATTAGGATTTTGTATAATCTTTTATTTTCATTTCAGCAGAGAGAGGAAATTCAGAATCAGTCACTTCATCTCAAATACAATAATCTTCTGGTATTGTATTTACCATAACATGTCATAGAGAAAGCGGAAATTTCGCCTGGGAGCTGGGGTCCTTGCAGGGAGACTGACTTTCTTCAGCAGCCCCGTGTAATAAGCTCAAGAGAGCTCCATGCTGGGTTAAACTGCAGTTTTCCACCCCCACCTGTGCAGCAAACTGAACAGGAGGCAACCTTTAGGGAAAAAGGATTAGATTTCACAAAAAGATATGGGAAGGGATACAAAACCTCGCTGCCCCCCTCCCTCTCCTGCAAAAGTCAGAGAACAAAGGAGCCAGCGGCCATGTCTTCAAAGAAGAGCCTTCACTGAAGAGTGTCCGCTGGGCCTCGACTTCTTTCTGACATGGAGGTTTTGGTGGCTCATTTTAAACAAAATCATGACAAATTTAGACACTTTAGTTCACATTATGTATTTTTTTCTTGAGGATCCCTTTCAGGGCAGATTTTGAGTTTAGATTTAGTAGGAAACACTACAGTCAGGTACAAAGAAGAAAGGAGGGCTTATTTCTAGTCTGGGGCCCAAGTGGGACAGACCCGTGGCCAGCCCTGGACAGTGTTCCCAAGGCTCAGGTGTCAGGAGGCTGGTTGACAAGAGTAACCTCCAGGGTGTGTTGAGCCAGTTTCCAGGAGCATATTCCTTTCATCCCTCCCTCCCCCTTTTCCTCTTTCTTGACACTGCAGTTTAAGCTGGGGCTCTTTCTTAAAGGAATGTAGTGCAAACATCATGGGTCTTGCTCTTCTGAAATGTTGCCCAAGATTTGAAAACCTGCCCAACGCAGTAGTGATTTGATACTTCAAATGGGGAAAATAACTTCGATTGTTTTTCCCTTCATGTTGGAGGCTGGGGAGTGTTAGAGAGATGCCACATCTGTTTTCCTTTTCTTCCTTCTCTAGAAGTGAGATTCTCTGCTCATCATCCCAGCCAGAGAGGGAAGGTACAAGGGTCTCCTCAATGAGAACCATGCATGTGTGTGAAGGGTTTCTTGCATCTGCTCAATATGCTTAAGTTGCATTAGAACCCTGAGATCACAGAATGTGACAGTACTTGGTGACACAGCCTTCTGAGAAGTGAGCAAGGTACAATGAGGACATCGAGTAGGCCCTCCTTCATTATCAAAAGAATTCATGGAAAGAAATGTACATGGTGAGGACAGACCATATATGAGTGATGAGGCAGCAACCTACGAGCCCAAGATATGAAGCCCAGGAGAAACAAAACCTACTGATACTTGATCTAAACTTCTAGCCTCCATTACTAGAAGGAAAAAACTCTTCTGAATTAGACCATCAGTGTGTGGTGTTTTGTTATAGCCATACAACCAAGGGTGTCCATCAAGTTAAGTGACAATTTCCATCACGTATGGATGATCGCTGCAGACAGGGGAAGGGAAGGATAGTTTGTTCTCTGTCTTCCCTTTGCTTATTTATCATTTTCCTTTCCCTCTCTGCCTTCCAACCTCTTCCATAACCCCTTCCATCTCCTTTAAAATTCATGACTGCTTATTCACACCACACACACATACACACACACACACAAGTATATATGTATGAATATATATGCATATATAAAATACAACCTGCTGAGTTTATTTAGTGTTGTATCTATGTATTTTTTATGGGACTGGCCATTTGGGATTTGATAATTATTTAGGGTGCTCACCTCTAGAAAAGGCTAATTCTTCCTCTCTCAGCTTTTAATTGCCTGTAACTTTTCGTCTAGGGATGGGGTCCCATGCTATTCTCTCCATCCATGTTGGCATGCCAAGTCTCTGGTGCTGTCATTGTTCTGGTTTTGGTTAAGCACCCATATTGGTGAGACTTCAAGGGTGTAGTTTTCTTGTCATGTCTAGAAGAGTCAATTTTGCGACAGATTTCCTGGTCCTCTGGTTCTTACAATCTTTCGGTCCCACATCCACAACGTTTCCTGAGCCTTAGGTGTGAGAGTTGTCATACAGCCAGGCATCTTTGTGCACACCTTTTATCCTAGCACTCTGGAGACAGAGGCAGGTGAGTCTCTGAGCTCAAGGCCAGCCTGGACTAAGGAGAAAGTTCCATTATAGCCAGGGTTACAAAAGAAACCCTGTCTTGAAAAACTAAACAATAGTTGCTGTGATGTATCAGTTGGGGCTGTGTACCCCAAGTCAGCTGTTTTCCGCACTTGTAGTTTTCTGTCTGCTCTGGAGAGAAGCTTCTTCGAGGAGGGGTGAGAGCTATACTTATCTCTGGGAATAAAGACAGGATTTAGAATGCCAATAGGGATTAGACTGGTTTAGAAAAATGGTGGTAGTAGGTTTTCCTCTCAGACCTATGACCTCACTAACCACAGCTGTTGGTTATTGGTACCAGGCATGATTTCCTTCCTGTTTAATGAGCCTTAAGTCCAACTAGGTCGCTGTTGGTTACCACCAAGATAAAAATGCCAGTCTTGCGCTTTCCAGATATCTTGCCATCCTGATCACTGTTGTGGTTCATGGCTGTCATAGCTGGGTAGGACTGTTGATTTCTTTCCTCCCTTGGCAGATGGCATAGCACCTTCTAGAAGTCGGAAGTACATCTTCAGGGAAGAGGCTTTTGGGTCAGATGCAGCTTGATTCCTCCAAGTTCTTTATCCAAAGTGAGTTGTGTCCTTGGTAACAGGGATTTACCTTTGACTTTTGAGAGGAAATCAAGAGTAACAATGATAGTCTATATTGTTTGGGGAGTCTCTTGGAGTTTTCTGACCAACAACATCAAAGAAGGATCAAAATAGTCGGGTACAGACTCATCTCAAAAGATCAAATACAAATGACTGAGAAACCTTTAGAAATGTTCAACACCTTTGCCATCAAGAAGGTGCAAATTAAAATTTCTTTGGTAGTTAATTTCCTCTAATCAAAATAGCTAAGGTCCAAAATAAAAAAAAGTGACCACAAATACTGTCATAAGTGTGGGGAGAGGAGAATACTTATTCAGTGCTAGTGAGGTGCAAGCTGGTGCAATCACTGTGCAAACCAGTGTGGAAGTTCCTTGAAGAGAACTGCAAATTGGTCTGCCATACAACCCAGCTGTCTGACTTTGGGCATAAACATACCCAAGCACTCCATATCCCACTCTAGAGATTCCCACTTGTCCGTGTCCATTGCTGCTCCACTCATCATAACCAGGAAATAGAAACAGCCTAGATGTCCACAAACAAAAAAAGTGGTGTATTTACATAGTGAAATATTATTTAGCTATCAGGAAAAATAAAACTTGTAGGTAAATGTATGAAGCTGGAAACAGTCATCCTAAGTGAGCTAACCCAGGCCAAAAAGAAAAAAATCATATATCTTTAGTTATGAATGTTTCATTTAAAATATTCATAGATGTCAGGAAATTAGTAAGCAACCTGACAGAGGCGGGGTGAAAGAATACCCTGGTATAAAAGGTTAAAGGGGTAACAGTGGAACTGGAAGAGGCCCTGTTAAACTGGGATGGCAGAGAAGAGCATAAGGGAGTGGAAAGGGTATGGGGCAGGATAACTAAAACTAAAGACCTCTGAAAATACATATGGGTACCTGCTACTGTAGAAGCTTACGCATGTATGTATGTAGTGTGTATACACACATACACACAGAATGAGAGAGAGAGAGAGAAAGAGGAGAAGGAGAGAGAGGGAGATAAAGAGTTTAAGCAGTGTTATCCCAAAACAGGTCACACCAGGTAACAACAAATACAAAGCCCGGTAGCAGGAATGGGTTACCTATTTTGGAGTTGCCCAGCAATGAGGTTCCACAGATTCTCCCAGACGTTATATACTATTGCCATTGCTTGTGGTTACCCTCCAGAACCTGATGTTGAGTCATAGACTATAAAGAAATCAATCTGGTAGAAACCTGGAAGCTTCATCCCCACTGGCTATCCTTCATACCTGTGAACCCTGCTAGCTACAGTAATGAGCAGCCTGTTCTGACAGGTCCACTGATGCAATGGTGGTACGAACATCATGGGTGTAAACAACCACTTTCTCATTAGATTTAAGTTTCACTCCACAAACTGAAAACCTATAACGAGCACCATTATTGAGCCAAAACCCATGGATTGACCAATCATGGTCTTGAGGGGAGAAACAGTATTATTGTGCTGCTAAAGCTAAATAGACATAGCTTTAAACTGATTTCTAACTAACTTGTTATAACCATAGACCAGCACATCTCTCAATCCTCATTAGTACATGGTGATGCATGCAGATACCTACAACTGACTGCAGTACGTATACAGCAGCCTGTCCAACCCCCCCACCATGGCTCAGAGATGGGAAAGAAGGAGAGGAGAAAGTGTAAGGGCCAAAGGTGACGGGTGATTAAAAGGAAACAATCTCTTCTGGACACACCAAGGCAATTGCACATGTGAACTTAGTGATTGTGATAGCATACACAAAATCTGTGTAAAGCCAAGACAGACAAATTCCAGAATGAAGGACGGGTTTGACGTACTGTCCCACCCCTAGCCATGGAGCTATTGTCAACTGTTAGCTGCTGTGAGAGGGAAAGACATTTTTCTGAGAGTGTAACTCTTGATAAGTTGGCCATGATCCAGTGGAAGACCACATACCTGGGGATATTAGGGAAGCACAAATTGGTCTCCAAGGGTTTAAAAGAGAAAAAAGGCTGCCAAGTTGGGTGGGTGGGTAGGGAAAAAGAGGTAAACCTTTGAAGAGTTGAGGGATGGGGAATGAATACTGTCAAAACACGCTGTACAAAACTCTCAGAGAATCAAAAAAAAAAAACCTAAGGTGACAAAGCATTATCAAAAAGCATTTTTAATGTTGTCTGAAAGAATTAACCATTATGTATTATTACAATTATGTTATTACATGTAGTGTGTGACAACTAAATTTAATATCATTGCAAGTAGATTTTTTTTAAAGTTTCAGCACAAAAGGGTTCACATATATACATACAGGCAAAATATTCACACATGTAAAATAAGACAAAAATCTTAACATGGAAAATGAATGTAAGAAAATGCTAAATAGTGATTATTTCTTGGGAATATGACTATGACCTCTCCCCAAGCTTATATTTCTTTTGTCTTCATCCATTTAATATTCATGTATTAATTTTATGGATAAAGAATATATGTTTATTGCTTTCACAATTAAAGATAGTTCTATACTACCGATGTGAATGTGCCTATGAGTTCACTGTTTATTACTGGTTAAATGAGTTAACCACTGTAGATAAAATCCCTGCAGAGAGCTGGGCCCACAATAAAAGCTTAATTCTTTCTTTATTCAAGGATTTAATCATCCAACAGGGTACATGTATTCCAGAAATTGCTAATAATATTGAATTGAAACTATAAGACACAAAGGAAGGAGTCACAGAATTTAAAAATGTGGGCCATGGAATAGAAGAAGAATGAAAGCTGTGGAAGGTTTATATATTTGCTTATTAGGGCATTAGCAATTGTATATTCTGTGGAATTATAGATGTCATGAAACTTTCCCCATTTCCTCCCAAAGAAGAGATACCCTCTTCCAGACAGGTAGGTAGGTTGAATTGAGTGTTAAAAAGCATTCTGCCAGCATTTTTACAACCTTTGGTTGAAATTCTGTTTGAAACTAGTGAGGTGAAAAAGTCCTTTCCCTGACCAGGTAGCCTGTTGAAGGTGGCAGACGCGTGGGAGGGGCTGTTGGTTCCGCACTGCCCAGCACAAGCAGCCTGGAACAGCACTACAGCTTTACTCGCTACTCCATTTTTTTGACCCTCCTCCTTCCCTGGAGGGGGAAGAAAACTCCCAAAGCCACTTTTAGAACAGCTAAGGAAATTGTGTAATGAGGGGCAGGAAAAGCTGTTGGCTCTAAGGAAGGGATTTTCAATACAGTCTAGCCAACTGCAGAAATTATTTCTTTCCTTTGAAGACACCAGAAGGTCTTGGACCTAACAAAGAAAACATGCATTGCAGGATGCAGTTGGAGACTGTATTTACGGCCTCTGTGGATGGATGGGCACCTTCTGTCATGTCAAGGAAGGGCCTTGCTTGTCAGCAGTGTTTCTCACCTGGAACAGCCCTGCCAAGATCTTGGTAGAGTGGAGGGATAAGTAACTGAAGAAAGGTCTCTAATAGATCGTCCCAGGATGTGTGAGGACCACCAGTGGTTTGTATCCCTAGACCAAGCTGAGCAACTCTTTCCCCACTGAGCAAAGTACTTTATTTTCTCTTTTACTGTGAGTTGACCTGAACCCCTGGGCTCATGCCAAATTACAAATGGACCCCACCAAGAATTGGCTGTGTTGATGAATTCCTAACTGGAGTCCCATTTTCCTAAGGTCTAGCTGAATCTCATAACCACAGGAGGACCTGAACAGTGACAATATGAGCTTTCATAGTCATGCTATTTAAGATTTTCTTTTTTTTCTCAGACCAAGTAAGTCAAACTGTTCCCAGACATCCATCAAAGGCACCAAGGGCTGACGTCTGTATCATATAACTCAGGGCCTGGCTGTTGGCTTTCTCCAGGCTCTCTGACTTGAGTTAGTGACCATCTGCTAATTTTAAAGACACTGTGTCATTTGGCTAGGAAAGAAGAGGACCAGATGGCTTTGCACAAATATTAAATGGCAGAAGTCTGTCTGAGATTGTTCTATTGTTTTTAGAAAGCGTGCATACGTTTCTTAAGCGATGCTCTCCTTGAGCAAAGTGTGGCTATTGTCCAAAATAGAGATTCAAAAGGAGACAAATAATTTCAGGATGTTTCCAAAGTTAAAAGCAGTGAAAGCCATTTGAACAATAATAATCCAATTTGAAAGATTTTTATGGCAGAGTGGTTAGGATGCCCCATCTCACTGGTCCTATGTGTGATTAGAAAACATGTGTTTACTGTTAGCTTTCAGTGGTGTGTTCTTATTTGAGAGGAAATTTTTAAATATTAGAACGAGGTTCTTTGGTTCTAATGTGGAAACTTAACCATACATCAAAAGGAATCAAAGAACAAATGTTGATCTTCACTTGACAGAATTGAAAGAAATGATGCGAACAAAATTCTCACAGTGATGCCTACTAATCACTGTTGACCAATATACATGAGCTCTAGATTCCAAAAGATCTGTCCTCCCCACATGTCTCTGTCACAGACAGCTCAGATTTGACATATTCAAAGCTGAGTTGAGTTAGTTCCATGTTATTAGTTCAGCTTCTCCCAGTCTCCCATGTCCTTTACTGTGAGCTACCAGAGAGCTACAGAGTCATTGTGCTGGCTAGTTTTATGTCAGCTTGATGTAAGCTACAGCCATCTGAGTGGAGGGACCTGCTAATGCGAAAATGAACCCATAAGACCCAGATGTAGGGTATTTTCTTAATTGGTGATTGATAGGGGAGGGCCCAACCCATGGGGGGTGGTGTCACCTCTGGGCTGGTGGTCCCGGGTTCTGTGAGAAAACAGGTTCAGCAAACCATGAAGGACAAACCATAAGAACAAATCTCAATGGCCTCCACATCGGTTTCTGGGGCTGTTTGAGTTCCTGCCCTGACTTCCTTCAGCAATGGGCTACAATGTGGAAGTATAAGCCAACGTAGGCCCTTTCCTCCTCAGCTTGGTTTTGATCCCAGTATTTCATCATTGCAGTAGTATGACGGTCAGGCTGAACACCTCTCATGTCCTTGTCACTCTCCAGGCACTAAGAGCCCTTATTCCATAGTTCAAAAGAAATGACCTCAACTGCTTGTGTCCGTCAGGACTTCCAGTCTGTAGCCTGGGGTTTTCCAGCTGTACGAGTGACATTTGGCCAGATGGGTTCCTGTCATTGTTATGGGGGCTTTCCTCAATGCTGTGTCACTGTTGGTAGCTCCCTGTTCTTTCCCTTTTGGCTATCAACAGGGGCTCCTAAACCATACATTTCTTTAGACATCTCTGGTGTTGTCCTGGAAAAAATTTCACGGAGCTAGAAAACCTCCAGTCCAATCCGAAGAACCGTCCTCTTCTCCCAGAAGCTGTCTTAAATTTGTCTTCTATTGTCTTTCTTCAGTAACAATAAGACTTTTCTTTACGCTGGAAAACCTTTCTACCCAGAGCAGCCAGGACAGTTGGTCTTCATAGTACAGTAGCCCACAGTTATGGCCAAGCCTAAATTCCTTGCCTGCTTCCCTTCACACAAGGCAGATATTTTAAAACTGTGTTCATCTTCATGAAAGTATGGCTGCCTTATATCCAAGGCTCATTAATCTCTCACCAGGCTCTAGCCATGATAGGATGCTTCCCATAGGGCACATTTGCCCCTGTGTACCTACTGCTCCACGCTCAGAACTTCCTTCAGTTCAGCAGAATGATCCAGAGCGAGAACCTCCCAGCTCTATCCACCTCAGGACCTGGGTTGTTGCTAGCAGGGGCCTTATCACAAATAGAAACTGAGATTTTTTTAATCATTTGCTATGAGTCTCATATTACACAGTAAATGCCTTGACGGCAGAAGCAAGTCTGTTTCATTATCTACTCTGGACTTACAGACACCATAATGTATGGCACAGAGTAATCAATCAAATTCAAGGGACAAATGATGAATAAGTGAAATGCTAAGGTCGTTTTGGTTGGAGATTGTTTTCTCCATTCTTCACACTAGGGGGTGCCAAGTGAAATCAACTATGTGCATATGTATATATGTTTATGCCAGGATCTTTTTAAAATAAACAGTATTTAGAGGTTGGCATGTTCTTTTTTTATGGTACCATTTAAATAAACATTGTAGCACAACAAATTCTTCTGTTTTCTTCATACTAACTTTCCTATTTGGAGAGCTATGATGAATTAAGTGAGATATGATATACTCCCAGAAAGTGCTTAATACAGCTAGTGCTAGATGACTCACAGTGGAGATCTTGGAGATTTTGAAGCAAGGCTTTGCCATCATCTTCAGACCACTAGTTTTCCTTTGAGAGTCAGCTCTTGTCCTGCCATTGGACTATAGTGGAAGCTGAACGCTGGGCAGCGGGGCCACCAAGTTATCATGCAGCCTGAGTTGCCCATCATGAGCTGGCTATTATCAAGCCATAAAGTAGAACATACACAGTAGCAATCCAACATCAAATGGAAGTTGTACATATGTGATTGGACTGGAAGGTCCTGAGTGAACAAGCAAGTTACATAAAGAAGCTGCCCAAATTCCTATGGTTTCTACTCCCATTACAATGCCTTCTCCGAAGCATGCACCTATAGCTTCAAGGAGTTTGCTCTATGATTCATTGACCAAGGAAGTCTTCTGACCAGGGCCCGCTTTACTGATGGTCCTGTACACTATGCAGGCACCACCCAGAAGTGGACAGCTGCAGCATGGCATCTCCTTCTGGGCCAACCCTGAAAGATACCAGTGAAGGGTAATCTTCACAGTGGGCAGAACCTCAGGCAGTATACATGGCCATACATTTGTTTGGAATGAGAAATGGCCAGATATATAATTGTTCACTGATTTTTTGGGTTGATGTTAATGGATTGCCTAGATAGTCAGACAGAGTGATTAGAAAATTGGTGAGAAAGACATTGGGGGAAAACAAATGTGGATGGATTTCCCGAATGGATGAAGAGTATAAAGATATTGTGTCTCACGTAAATGCTCACCGAAAGGTACTTCAGCAGAAGAGGAGGGCATTAGTTGAGTGGATAGGATAACCAATTCTGTGTACAGTCAACCTCTTCCCCCAGCTATCCCTGTCATAAAAAGTGGTCATGGTGACAGAAATGGAGGTTATGCATGAATTTGACTACACAGACTTCCACTCAACAAAGCTGACACAGCTACACCTGAAGCTGAGTGCCAGATCTACTAGCATTGGAGACCAACAATAAGCCCAGATATGATGCTGTTCCCAGTCAATGGCCTGGTTCGGGGGGGTGTTGACTATGTTGGACCACTTTCTTCATGGGAAGGGTAACACTTTGTCCTTTAGGAGTGGATACTCATTTTGGCATTTCCTGTCCCCACTGCCTGATCCCAAATAGCTAACTCAGAGGCAAAATATAAATTATAAATGCTCATCTAATAGCTCAGGCTTATTACTAGATAACTCATACATTAAAATTAGCCTATTTTTATCTGTACTTTGCCATGTGGTTAATGGCTTGTTACCTCATTTTTTGCATGTCCTACTTGCTCAGTGACTATCTGGTATCTTTCCTGACTCCACCCTCCTTCTTCCCATCATTCTCTTAATTTGGTTGTCCCTTCTATAATTTCTGTCTGGCTACTAGCCAATCTTTTTAAAAGCCAATTAGAGTGATAAAGAGGATTATTCCACAGCAGGTTATGGATTTGCCTCTCCTACATCTACTGCCTCTACTCAAACTGCAATATGGTATTCTATGCAATACTGTTTCTCACCAAAGAACTCATACATAGCTAGTATAACAGTGGGCCCACACTCATGCAATTCACTGGTATTTCTATGTGCCCCACTGTCTTGAAGTGGCTGATTTAAATGAACATTGTCTTCTTTTGAAAGACACAGTTGTAGCACCAATTAGGTGGCAGTAGTCTGGAGGGCTGGGGCAGACTTCTTCAAAGGGTGGTATATGCTTTGAGTCAGCATCCAGTATGGTTTCTTGCTGTGGGATAATACTCTTATACACTGTGAAGATTTGTCACACATATTAGTTTAATAAAATGCTGATTGGTCAGTAGCCAGACAGGAAGTGTAGGTGGGGCAATCAGACTAAGAGAATTCTGGGAAGAGGAAAGCAGAGAGCCTAGTCACCAGCCAGGAGCAGAGGAAGCAAGATGAGAATGCTGCACTGAAAAAATGTACCAAGCCACATGGCTAAACATAGACAAGAATTGTGGTAATAATAAGCCTGAGCTAATAGACCAAACAGTTTATAGTTAATGTAAGTTTCTGTGTGTTTCTTTGGAAATGAACAACTGCAGGACCGGGTGGGACAGAAACTTCTGTCTACAGTTTCTCCCTTACGCAGGATGTGTGGATCCAGGAGTCGGGGTGGAACTTGAAGTGTCAGTCACTGTCACCCATATGGACAATTTTTGCTTCCTACTCCTGGGATCTTAAGTTCTGCTGGCCTAAAAGACAAGAAACTCTCTAGGACTCTTCTAGAACTCCAACACCAGATTGGGACTGCTGAGACATCCAATCCCATGGATTGAAGAACTATTGGATCCTTGGTCATTCCACTGAGAGGCCCATTGTTGGACTATGAGACACACAGCCTGCAAGTCATTCAAATAAATCCTCCTTTAATTATATGTATGCATATGTAATATAAATATAAGATAGATGTATATTAATTTTATCAGTTCTGTTCCTTTAGTGAATCCCAACTAATATACTCACATTTTTTAAAATGACTCTTCCTGCAACCTCCAGATTTTCATTATTCATACTGAAACATTCACTTCCAACCTTTTGTGAAACATGATCATGTTCAAAACAGAATCACTATGATATGAGGGTTAAATATCTCAATAAAAATATTAGATGAATTTCATTTTTTTTCAAACCCTTGGTTTTCTAACTCTGTAATAAGGAAAGATATTTGTCTAAAAAAATTCAGGCCAGGCTCCATCTACATTTATTAAAGGTTTTGAAAAACACTGTAGCTAAGTATTGTGTGACACATTTCACCAAGCTGGAACAGCTACAAGTGAAGTGTGGCCTTGCCAAGGCAGAAGCCGACTTGCAGACAGTAGTGTCAAATGCTAACATGTTGCTTTAGTTCTTAGCCCATTTTGAACTGTGCATATTCAAAGCTTTTCCTTCATTGAGTTTGCTGAAATTCGACCAGCTAATGCCATTGAAAACCAAACTATGTAAAAAAAAATAGTATTGTGTAGGTATCCATTTCTCATGCATGGAGTAATGGATATTTTCCACACAGTAAAGAAAATAGAGTTACAAAGGAAAGTAACTTACTGTTTGCTGTTTTCTTTTTAGAATTTCAAATTGCCTTGACTTTCCATGTTACTATGGTGCTTGCTTTTTTTTTTTTGGCTCATTAGATCATCACAATGAAATGGAATATTTATTCTTATGTCTCAGGAAAGCATGTTGCTTTCCACCTTCCTAAGCCTTTGCTTAGAGAACCACTGCAATTCAAAGGAAAATATTCCAAATAAAAATTCGCCGAGGAGCTTTAAAAAGGACTAGAATAATAAAATATATCTCTTGCAGCCAGTTCTATAATGGAGCCAATGAATATCCCAGGGTCTGGTTTGGGACCATGTTCATCCTTCAAGTTGGACTAGTTAGCTTAGTTGGGTATGAGATGATATTAGTGAGGTCAAGATCTTGTTCCTGTCGGGGTCAGTTAGCTTTGTGAAAGCAAGTTAACCATCTCACATGAGTTAGTTTTGTTTCAAAGGATGGGCTGGCCTAGGAAATCTGGAGGAATAATCTCAAATTCTTTGGAGTTTGGGATTACTATATTTCCTATATTTCAATATGAATCATCTGTGTGACATCACACAGTTAAAGAAATTACTTGGATGCAAGAGAAATACACCAAACATATCAACACCATGCTATCAGCATTTTATCTTGGATACATGCTGTTCCATCCTTACCGTTGCTGTCTCCAGTGACATCATTTTCATTACTGTTACAATATGTTCATATTGTCAAGCAGATATGGCCTTTGTTATCACATAGATCAGTTCAACCTTCCCAACCATTTCTTGAAGAAAAATTACTTTAGCCTATCCTAGACTTAAAATGATGAATCTGAGATACTGTTACAATCCGTGGAACTAATCTCACCCACTTCCTGTCTCCTGGTCCACCATGCTGTGAGTAATCTCTGCCACACACTCCCACTGTCATGATCCTCAGATCATGCTTTGGTATTCCTTCTCCATCATGACAGACTTTGAAACCATTAACCAAAATGTATCTCTCCTCAAGTTATTTCTGCTGTTCATTTTGTCATAACTATAAAAAGTAGCTAATGTCCTACCCAACTCAGGTAAAATGATGATTTCAGAAAGTCCAGGGTCTAGATTCAAAGGCAGATCTCTCAGACACTCAAGCTTATGATTTCCACATAGATATGCAGATATCAACATCAGTTTCTGCTCTCTGAGCACCTGTCCAAAACCTGGGTTATCTTTTTCTAACAAAACTATATTGTAGGAATGTTTATAGCTCATCTGAGGGGAAACTTCATAGTGACTCAATTCCCCAAAACTAGACCCTTGCAGGTAGCTGACAACTGACATTCTTTTCAAGATTACTTAGTAAAACATACTTACACTCAGGTTTCCCAAAAGAGTGTACATTGTTCAGTCTGTGCCTGTGCACAGATAAAATTAAGGTTGCCTCTGAGACACCTAACACATTACAAACTGTGGATAAACTGAATTCTTAGAAGAAAAATAACAGGATTTTTTATTATAAAATTTTATTTTTAATTGAAATAGAATTACACAACTTTCTTCCTCCCTTCCTCCCTCTAACCCCTCTTAGCTACTCTTCTTTGAGTCCCTCCCATCTTCTCAACTCTCAAGATGATAGCCTATTTTTATTGGATTATTAATAGTATGTATGCAAGAATGCATGCATGCACGTATGTATGTCTGTGTATGTACAAATATACATAAATACAACTTATTTTTGTTGTTTGTGTGTAAATGATTTCAAGACTAACCCATAAGGGGAGAGACTGATTCTTCAAGGTCTATCATTGCCTGTAGTTCCTCCACTTGGGGTGGGACCCCTTGAGATTTTTCTCTCCTGAATTAACATGTCCATTGATAGTGACATTGTTCTGGTCTTGCTTATGCAGCCATTTCTAGGATAGACCATTTCATAGCAGACTTACTGATATTCTGGCCGTTATAATCTTCCTCCCTCATCTGAGATATTCCCTGAGCCACAGACACAGACGCTGTGATGTAACTGTTTTCATTGGGACTCATCCGCATGATCTGTACATCTTAGCAGTTGTAATTTTCTTTGATAGTTTTTATACGCTATATAGAGGCTCCTTATCTGTAGGCATACGGACAAGATTTTAAATACAGTAAGGAATGATGTTGCCTAGCAAAATGTTGGTCGTATATTCTTTTCTAAAGTTCATGACAGCACTAGTCCTGGGAAGCTTGCTAGGCTTCTAGGACCAGGCAAGATGTTCCTCCTGTGGAATGGGCCCTAATTCCAACTAGACAGCTGTTTGTGGCCACCAACATGTGAGGGCCACTTATTGCATTTTACGCATATCTTGTCATGCTGGTAATTGTCATTGTTCATGGGTAAGACTTTTTAGTCGATTCGCTCCCTTGGGAGCCTGCAGAGATTTTTCCTGAACCATTGACACTCGACTACAGGAAAGAGACTCAAAACAACATTTTAAAAAAGAGCTTTCTGAGAGTGCCTGTTGCTATTGCTTTCTCTTATTATATTTTCTTTTATTGTGTGTGTGTGTAGGTATGTGTATGCCAGGGCACACATGTGGAGGTCAGAGGACCATCTGAAGGGGTCAGTTCTCTTCTTTCATCACGTGGGTTCAGGAACCCAACTCATCTTGGTAGACATGGCAGCAAGCATTTTTTCCTTTTGAGTCATCCTCGGGGCCATCCTCTGTTTTTGCATGTGAGAAAGAGAGGTATTTGATTTTAGAATCAATTGAAGACTTCTCGATATTACCAATATTTGATAATTTGAGGGTTTATTAGCTTTCAGAATGCTACTCAATGCCAGACAATTATTTAAATATTTTATTCACGCACACACACAAATTGACTTCTGCTTTTATAATTTTTTACAGTAGTAAATGTTTAATTTATAATAATCTATTAGCTTGATATAGTTTCTTGTAGCCATGGTGCACTTTGAACTTGCTCTGTAGCAGAGGCTAATTTAGCAATTACGATCCTCTTACCTCCATTTGCTAAGTAGTGGAACCACAGACATGTGCTACCACGTCCTATTGGCTCAGTTGTTGATGGTATTCTAGCCTTGAACCCATACAGTTTTTCTTTTGCTTGTTTTGTTTTTGCATAATAAGAACTTGCCATGTGATGCTGACTTAATTTTGGAATTGGTATACCAAATAAGTATAGAGAAGTCTCAAGAAGCTAAAAGTAGACCTACCAACTAGCCAGCTACAGCGCTCCTCGACACACACACAAAGGACTCAACGCCCTGCTCCACAGACACTTGCTCAGCCATTTCACTGTCACCGGCCTCACGATACGGAGGGAATGGAAACAATTTAAACGCCATTCAGCTGGTGAGCGGAAAATGAAAATGTGCTGTGTATACATAACTTGGCTGTGAAGGAAGATGAAATGTGCAGGTAAGTGGATGGACCGAGAAAATAGAATAGCAAGAGAAACGGTGAGTCCGGCTCAGAAAGACAGATGCTGTCATTTTCTCGGGCTCGTGGCTGCTGGCTCTGAGTCTCTAGAGGTGAATATATCACCCAGGATAAGAGCAGAAGCCAGGGATGTAAAAGGGGAGTAAGAAGGGGTGTGAGAGTTTTAGGACATGGATGCTGTAAACGAGGCAGTAAAAGAAATGGGGGATGGAGCTTTAGTGGGGGAGGGGGTAGAGAGAAACACTGAATGAAAGGGAGGGAAGAGGGATAAAGAACACTTAAAGGATGATTTTAAAAGTCATGAGAAAGCAACATTTTGTATTTATTTAAAAGTAAATATAATGTATGTGTGGGGTGTGTGCATATAAAATATTTTAAATAATTTAATGAAGTTAAACTGCTTGGGTAATAATATTTCCCTCAAAAGACATAGACTAACAAAAATTCCAGTGTCAGGCATGCGAAACCTCTCTTGAGTTGGTCAATGGGAGTCCAGTAGATTCCCCAAACGTGACAGGTTGTTGCTATAGTCCTTGGTATGACCCAGTTGCTGAAGACACTACATACTCTGAACTCTGAACTTGGAAGAAATAAGTTTGAAAATAAATGGAAGCCACCTCCCCGAAGTGCTGCTCTTATAGTATTGGAAGTCGCTATGCAAGCTGCCACAGTAGAAAAGCAATACATAGTCACACGGAGCTGTAAAACTTATGAATCCCAACCATGAACAAAACGACAAGATAATCCTAAGGGTGCAATTGTGGCACTTGTACATTTGAGGTACCCAATAGTCATCTAGCTGCATTTAAGGCCCCTTCACTAGGAAGGAATTTGGGCCGGATACCGTAAACCTACCTAACTACCCATGGCCGGTGATGAGAAGCCATGAACACCTCTTTCCTAAACTAGTCTATTTTCTAAATAGTCCTTCTTCTACCCACAGATAAATGTGGCTCTCACTCTCATCAGAGAAACTTCTGTTTGCAGCAGAGACCATACAGAAACTTACAACTGGTCAAAATGTAGAAAGTGAGTAGCTTCTCGTGTCCAACCCCAACTGATACATTTATAATACAATCCTTACACCTAAGGCTCAGGAAGCATTGCAGAAAGGGAAGGCAGAAAGAGTGTAGGAGTCAAAAGATCAGAAAACCTGCTTAGGGACAGTGTCTTCTGTATATGCAAGGGAATCTGTACCCATGAAATCGCAACAGTATGGTTACTTAATAAAGAAGAGGAGGTTATGACTTTGAAAGAAAGTAGAGGGGAAAAGAGGGATGCAAATGATGTGAATACAGTGCTCATGTATGAAAGTCTCAAAAAATTGATAAAAATTTATGAGTCCCACTGACATCAGTCTTGATTATTGTTGTATCCACAGCACCTAGAGCATTTCCAGGAATTATGATAGAGACACATTAGTAAGAGCTGATTAACAATGAATTAAGCCTTAACCTTACTTCATAATCTTTTACTGTATCCTCTGCACTGGATTAGATGTATAAAACATATACAAATATATCTAGAACTTCACAGTTGCCTTTGGTTGAGTGTCTTGACTAATTGCTGCAGGATCTCTGGAAATGGGTTTGTGTTGAGTCTTCCATCCCGTTTCACTCTGTGACTTGAAATGGTGCTGCCTGTGGGATGGAGCCAGTCATCCACTAACACCTTAAAGCTCTAGAAAAGGAAATTGATCCCTCTAGGATCAAAACTGTGACCCCAACCTCTTCAGTCATTGCTATGGTAATCTAAATAAAGCCATCTTGTACTAATACAAGGGGAAGTTTAGGCGTGACTGAATACCATCTGGCCAGAAACTATATTAAAATGCTGCATCCATCCCAAGCTTCTCAGCACCCCATTCAATTAAGTTGTATTTCCTAAAGCAAGGTCTAGCTGCCAGGTGCTGTGGTAAGCCACTTTCTGAGGAAAGCTGTTGTTATTATCTACCGAGTTCATGCTAAGTTTCCCTTAAAAAAAAAAAAAAAAGCAAAATTTGATGTGAGTCTTGGAAGAGATTTCCATGTAGAATGACTTTTGAATAGCCAAGCAGATATAAAAACCAAAGATGGAAGTGAACCTATTACATCCAGGAATGTCGTTTTGTAACCTAGTGTAATGGAACTATCAGAACTTGCTGTCAAAAGACCCAGATGGAATACTAGCTTTCCTTGGATGGGTAGCAGCCTCCCCCTAGGCTCAGTTGCCACCTGGCTAATCTTGTGATCTAAAACAATTGTATTTCAAGGGTCATTTGACCCACTCCATGTTCATAAAGCGCTCTGAATACAGGTGTCTGACATGCTTATGGTTTAAGGTCCAGCTTAGTGTTCCTTAGATCATTGATGAAACAGGAAATAGTTAATTATATTGCTTTAAAATTTTGTTTTATCATTGGACCATAGGACTCAGTGTATTATAAATTAATGGGTCATGTTGTTTTGTTTGGGGGTCAAATTCTTTTACCTTGCTTTGGCAGAGGAACATTATACTGCATTGTTTATGATTTTAAAAATGGACCTAATTAATAAAAATATTTAGGAATGAAGCATAAATTTTTGAACTGAAATATTGCTACAAAGTCTGATTGTTGTTGGAAGTTGCTCGTTTGTTTCTGGCCATTCAGACCTAAAATAATCACACAAAACTATATTATTTAAATCACTTCTTGGCCAATCACTTAAGTATATTGCTAGCTAGCTCTTATATCTTTGATTAATCCATTTCTACTAATCTATGTATTGCCATATGGCTGTGATTTACTGGTAAGGTCCGTGGCAGCAACTGCATGGCTTCTCTCTGACTCCACCTTCTTTCTTCCAGAATTCAGTTTAGTTTTCCTCTCCTAGTTTTGTTCTGCCCTGTTATAGGCCCAATGCTGCATCTTTATTAATCAATGGTAATTACAACATACC
>JAQHUG010000047.1:8692067-8744040 GCA_028555095.1 Dicrostonyx torquatus
GAGATAGGGTTTCTCTGTGTAACAGCCCTAGCCGTCCTGGAACTAGCTCTTGTAGACCAGGCTGGCCTGGAACTCACAGAGATCCAACCTGCTTCTGCCTCCCAAGTGCTGGGATTAAAGGTGTGCACCACTAGTGCCTGGCCCTTGCATTCTTTTCTTTAGGAACCGAAGAACCACGAGGCTCCTTTGAATCCCAGAATTCACTTGGTTTGAGCTCATGCCCTGTGATAGGAATTTGAGAGTTTGTTCCTTAGGTATTTCTAACATTGTCAGGAGTGAGATTAGGGGCTCTCTGTGGGAACAGATGGGTTCCCGAGGCCATGAGAGAACGAGGCTGGATGATCTAAAACCACCACATTCTATTCTCACCATACACATTCTCCGAGTACCTAGAACCCCTTGCATGCAAGCATAAATTGCTGACTTTATATTCCATGAGCAGAAAGACCGTGGCACAAACTATTTTGTTACCCAATAAAACACTAGAATGAAACTGTTTTCTCCTGAAAGGAGAAACACTAGGGTTTCAACCAGGTCAAAGCTTGTAACCAGGGCAACCTTTCAAGCTTCTCCAAGTGCCACATTGGAGCCTTATGATTTTCTAATAGGAAATGTCCCCGACACTGACATCCTACTGCAGGACGCGAAGGCAACACTAGTAAAAAGGGGTTTCCCAATAGTGTCTCCACGTAGCGGTTGAGATGTTCCTGGGTTCTAAAATAGTCACTTCCACTCCAGTCCTCCAGGGTAATTTCAGCTTTGTTGTTATTCCTGGCCTGGCCCTGGTCCAGAGTGCTGCTCTTGACATCTTAGGTTGCTTCACCTCAGGGCGCAGGGAGCTTCTGGGTTCCTGGAGTGCACAGTGGTATTTGGTTCTCCCTCGGAGACCCCATGAATGTTTTGAGAGTAGGTCATAACTAAGGGGAACCAAGAAGACCACCTTTAAATAAGAACCGGAAAAACCAAAGCACATGAAATGTGCACTCTGAGGAGGAAGCCTGTTTTCAAGTTTCGTTTTGTTTGTTTTTTACCAGGCTGCGTGTTGTACTTATTGGCTGACACAGGGAGGGCAGGGTTCAGAGTGGACGGATTTCTCTATGACAGGAGAAAAGGCAAGCTTCCTCCCCCAAAGAAGTCACGCTCACCGTCTACTCCGCTACGGGGATGTGATGCTTTTCTGATTGTCTGCCTCACTTCCTTGACTCTTTTCCTCCTTGAGATCTGGGCGGTTTCCTGGGGTCAGGCACGCAGCAGGCTCCAGCTCAGTGTGCTAACCAGGAACTCAGGAGCCATGGCGTCCTTCAGACGGGGATTTGCGGCACAGCCCTGAGACTTCTGATTTGGGACGTGACTGTGGGGGGAGAGTGGACACAATAAATCCATCTGCACTGTGCCCCAGTATTTAATGGTATCTGTTGCCTTTTACTGGATGATAACCTGTGTCTCCAGGAAAAGCCTGGCCTGTCACACTAAGTGCGCTTGCCCAACCATCAGAGACTATGTACAGAGGAAGTAGGTTAAAGCACCATCATCACCAAGAGCAGTGCTGGGTATTTATTTGGTTTAGCATCACCTCAAATATGTCCTTGCGACGACTTCCTGTAAGTCGTCACATAGCCCCTGTTTTATTCACCATTATGGAAACCAGGGTCAGAAAGATTGGGGAACTCTGTTTACAGCTGCACAATAGTTTGGTTTATAGTCTTTGAAGCAGATCTCAAGACCAGGATTCCAGAAACAAACAAACAAAAAAGGCTCATTGGTGCTATTTAGGAACTATTTAGGGGCATGAGAAAGGTACACAGGAAAGGAAGGATGCTAGTAAAGGAAGTAAGGGTGATCCAGTGGGAGAACTGACTCACCCTGAAGGAAACTAGAAAACAGAAGGGGGCAGAGTTCTCGCAGTCCTCTCTGCTATGTGCAATGCATTTTTATGGCCCTTTTTGCTGGATTCTGGCTAAGAGTAGATGGGTGGAAAGGGTGTGTTTGTTTGTTTGTTTATTAGCCTGGATAGAGCTTCTTCAGAGTAGCCTCTGGGGAAACAGGAAGGGAGGAACAGAGGGAGGGGGAGGCAGAGGGACAGACCTGCTTGTTGAAACACTAGGCGGAACTGAAGTGGCCAGCCTTAGAAACAATGCTAGGAACACTCACTGGGTGCCGTGTGCATTCAGAAGACAAGTCATGGTCTCCTGAGTTCCTCTGGCCAAAAGACAACCCATTCCAAAACCTAATGGCTTATACCAGCCAGTAGGGCGTTAAAAAGGCATCTGGGACACATAGCTCTGATTGTAAGGACCAAATTGGATACCTGACCACCAAAAACATTTTTCTCCCTCTGGACTTTTGCCACCAAACGCTTCCCAACTCCTTGAGGATTACCATTCCCTACTGAGACCAATTGTTTTAGATACACCCTCATGCGACCCTGCCATAATACAGTCCTACTGGGTGGCTGGCTTCAACAACTGAAATTCTTTCCCTCAGAGTCTAGGAGGCTGGAAGTCTAGGATCAGCGTGTTGGAGGTTTGTCTTCTCCTGAGTTCTCTCTCATTGGCTTTACATGGCTCTTTCCCTTCTCTCTATGTTGACTCTTGTATCTCTGCTTCTTGCAAAGTCCCTGGCCCCACTGGATTAGGACTCCATCCTTAGGACCTCATTTAACTATGCCTACTTCCTTAAAGGCCTCTCCCAAAAAATTCATATTAGGGGTAGGGTTTCAGAGAACTCCATTAAGTTTACAACATCTGACCTTCCCCAGTTATGTCTCCTTATTCTTCCCATTCTTCAGAGCCACGGGCAAGTTCAGCACTCCTGAAACCTTCTTGTCTGGAAGTAATAAGAAGAAAGTCTACCATTTTGCATACCACCTTACATTTCACAGGGTATCTTCAAGTAGACAGCCAATTGCAGGGAATTTTCTAGAAGGTAGGAGGCTCAGAGAAGGCTTGGATCAGCAGACCTGGTGGAATTGTTATTCTCCCAAGGGAACCAGAGCCAGGGCTTACGCTTATATACATCAATACGTTCTCCGTCCTTTCTAGATATTACCAATGTAGTCTCCTAAGGAGTTGGTCCATTTTCTAGCATTGCCAACCAAGTAGAAAACCACTGCTTTCTTGTGTCAAAATCATATAAATATTAAGAAACTATTACTTCTTTTACTAGATTAATTTGTGAAAAAAATAACAACTCCTCCTCCCACAATCAGCACTTCCTCATCCTTAACTAGAGTGTACAGAACATTTTGGAGATATAGAATGATTTCTAATATCCTATGTATATGTTTATGCTAGGCCATGGACTTCATACGATCTCTTTCAAATTAACTTAAAGAGCATTTTAAATACTACTTGACTGTTGATTGTCCTTCTTTTTGTTCTCCTTCTCCCTCATTCCTGTGGAGCAGAACCAAGAACTTGTGCACATACAGTGCATGCTCTTTACCACTAAGACTCTTCCCTAGCCTGTGCACATGTTTTAAATGTTTCGAAATATGAGCCTCAAGTACACACACACACACACACACACACACACACACACACACACACACAGCATGAGACCAAATGGTCATCAACTGAACTTCTATTTCACACCCCACTTTGCAGATGTAACAGATCAAATTTTGGGTTTCTGTTTTATTTTTCTTTGTCTTTAAGCCTTCTGTGGTTAAAGGTTAGACTATTTCAAATTATGTTTTCAAGTATTATTTTCTTATGAGTTTTAACATAAGACTTAAGATATAAATGACATAAAGAAATGATAAAGCAATGAAAATTATTAATAGACTTGAGAGGGAAAGCTGAAGAAGGTAGTGATATTAAATATAGATGACAAAGCTAAAGAAAAATGTTATAATTACCATAAAACCCCTTGTTGGAGACCAGCTTTGGCAAAAATACCACTTACCAGGGTAGGGGCTTGGGGATAGAAGAGTAGTAAAGGGTACTAAGATGTGAGTGAAAATAATAAAACAGAAGCAGAGGATAGAGTCAGGAGGGAGTTCCAGTGAGTACTGAAATCGCCTGTGTTTAATTTTCATTTTCTTAAAATACCCCTCACCCTAAAAGGTAGGAGTAAGATTAAAAAAAAAATACTGCATTGAAATGATACAAGGAAATGATACAGTTGAAAGACATAGGCTACAGTCATAGTTAAGCATTCTGTTGCTAGAACAAAACAAGTCACCAAGTCACACTCATACACTAGACCAAAATGTTCTGTAGGCAAACCGCTCCCTGGGTGGAATCTGTTGTTTTCTCCTTAAGGGAGTCAGAACACAGTTGGATCCTTAGACTTTTGTTTGGGACAGAAACATATCTACTTCTCTATTCCTGAAATACAAGTTCTGGCTATTAGCCATACCTGATGACAATAACCTTGAAAGGGCAGAACTTCTGATCTCAATCTAGGCAGGACCTTTGTTTGAGGTAGAAACAGACAATAACCTTGAAGAAATAGAAGTAAGTTCCAACTCTCTGACTTTGGTTATGGAAATAGGCTCACATTTTTGGGCCTTCACAACCCCTGAGTATTTTCTAAACAAGAAACTATATAAAAAGGGATGGGTATAGGCCAGGGGTTAGTGGCACATGCCTTTAATCCCAGCACTAGGGAGGCAGGGGCAGGTGAATCTCTATGAGTTCGAGTCAGTCTGGTCTACAAAGTGAGTTCCAAAAAAGTCAGGGATGTTACATGGAGAAATCTTGTCTTGTAAAACAAAACAAAACAAAACAACAACAACAAAATCACCCCCCCCCAATGAGGAAAAAAGGATGGGTATAGGTGATGAAAGGGGGTTTATGACTTGTTTTTTTTGTGGGGGGGGGAAGCAAGAACCATTAAAACTTCTTCATGTTTCTACTCTCTTGTTGCTACACGAAACAGATTGGATGCTACTTTCTTACAAGTCTGTTGTTGTTTTTTTTTTTTTAAGGGACTTTCCTTCCCTGGTTCTGGAACTTAGAAGAAGCATCATGCTTTATGGTTATTCAGGGTTACCTTTGGTACCCATGTGATGAGGTGCCTAAATATTTCTCAAGCACAGTGGTATGCTCTGTGACAGATGAAGACCGTAGACTCTGGTCTCTTCCCTCATGGAATTTTCAGGCTATGACGGACACAGAAGGAAGAAGAGCTGCTTTACACTATCATGGATCCCACAGCAGTTCAGCAAAGACCACTTACATTAGCTGCTTTTCTGGTCTTGTGACCAAAATTTTTGACAGAAATAAAGGAGGAAGAAAGTTATTTTGACTCATAGTTACAATGCATCATCACAAGGAAGGGATGGTAGAATTGCTGGCATCAGGAATACGTGGTTGGGTTCTTCACAGCATGGTGAACCAGGAAGTAGAAACTAAGATTAGAACCAGGAGTGGATATCTCCTTCAAAGACCTGTCCTTAGTGACCCACTTCTGCCATTCAGGCCCCACCTTCTAAATTATAACCAATTTGGGGGGGGTATTCCAGATTCATGCTACACTAGTTAATCCTAACAGAATGATGGCATCCAGTTGAGTTTTCTGCCATATAGAAACTCCGGTCTGAAACATGGGAGGTAAGTAGAATAATATGGATAAGATTGGGGTCTAAGGAGAAGTGGGTAGTTGAAGATGAGGTATTGTAGAGGCAGAAGTATACATCATAGCAGATGCCTTCATGAGGAAAGTAAGTCTGGGGGATGGACTGGATTAGAGGAAGTTGTTGGGCGTAACACTTTTACTTTGATAGTGCTATGTGTGTTTCATTATTGTCCAAACTGACTACATCATGCTAGCATCTTAAAAGCTATCAAAATGGATCTAAGAGAGCTGCATTCTTAAGAATTATGTTAGGGCAGGACAGTCTCCCGTATGTGATCTCCTTAGCTCCATGGAATCTAGAAACTCAAACAGTGGGAAGGAAGTTGGGAAAGGAAGAGAAATGGAGAGCCCTGGAGGCATTTGTTTCCTTTACTGCATTCGTTTCTGATGAGCAATATAACCTTGGGAAAATAGGTAAATTCTCTGGCCCTCAACATATCAGTAAAAATCAACTTTCTCATAGAGCTATTGTGAGCATTAAATGTGTTATGGTACAAGGTGCTTAGAACAAGACTGAGTATATTGTTCAAACAGCTACCACGATCAGCATTATTATTTATCATATATAGAACCTAAGGCAGGGATCTTCAAATGCTCAGTGCTTGGGACTCTTATGTGACAAACACAATACACCTTACTTTCTCTTCGTCATCTCATTTCATATTTTCAACTACCCTATAAGTCAACTATGCCCAAGTCTGATATTCAAATGAGGTGACTCTCCTGCCCAAGAGTGATGGTAGTATGCAGATCCCAACCCAGAGATTCCTTCCTACTCAATCCTACACAAGAGGAGCACAGCGTCCTGCTTCCTTTTATTTTGCTTTCCTTCGCTCTGTTTGGTAGTCTCATTTTAGAACTGTGTGGTCAGCCTAGAAGCACGATAAGCTTTAAAAATCCTCTTAGGAGTTATATCAATAAACATGGCATTGAGAACAGGCCACCATAACCAAAGAGCAGCCAAATAAAAATTACCAACATACCAAGCATTCCAACAACCCCATCAAAAGTTTTGATGACTCTGCTTGGCCACTAGGTGTATGGACAGCAATGGAACTTAACCCTTATTCAGAAGGCTTACCTCAAGGCAGCAAAACTGACCAAGATCTAACACAAAAATCATGGAGTATAGATTTGACACACTAAGCTACCTATATCTATCTATATATAAAAGCCTGGTTACAGCCCTTCAAGTTGGATGAAAGTAGTCAAAAGTTTCTCTTATCTATGAAGACATTTTGGATTTCTTACAGACTTATACATATTAATTAAAGAAGGCACAAAGCATGTAAAGATACGTTACAAATAGCCATTATTCTTTATTCATACACACAGTATGATTTGTTTCTGGGAAGAGGACATTAGTTCCTATGGTGATTTGAAGACTTGTTCCCCATTGTCATGGGTGCCTGAACTCTCAGCCCATGTTCATGGTGCTGTTGGAGCTAGTGGTTCAGTCTTGCTGGAGGACATATGTTACTGGGGATGGGCTTTGAGAGTTCATAGCCTGGCCCCACCTCCAGTTTGTTTGTTCTGCTTTGTGCTTGTGGTTGTGACTATGGTCGCTCTGCTTCCTGCTCTGGCATCTGTTGCCATGTTTATCCACCATTACGGACTCTCTTCCTGAAGTCACTATCCAAAATAAACTCTTTTTCTATTAGCAGATTTCCATCATGACCCTATATCACCGCAACAGAAATGCAGCCAATGCAGTTCCCCAGAGATTTTCAGAAAATGTGCCCCAGTACAAGTGGACACTTTAAAACAAGATAAAGAAGTCCAGAGGTGTTGTTCAGGAGGCTGGGGGACACAGAGGCCTGAGAGTGGGGCAGTACCTTTAGTAAGATTCCCTGTATATTGTGATATCTTGATATTGTCCCAAACTCTGGAGAAGGCTGGAATTTAGAAGTAGGCTTATATTGAGAAGTAAGAGAGGAAGATGTGTCCTCTTGGATCAGGAGTTGGGTGGTCTTGTCTCTCCTCCCAGACATAGATTAACAATGACTTAATTCTAGAAATATTGTCAGCAAGTAAAATAAATAGACTAATGACTGTGGGCAAATCGTATGGTAATGTGTCTAAGCATTGTTTCCAGTCTGACCCTTAAATGTACATTAAATCAATCTAGATGGATGAGTCATCCTGCTCTTAATTAATCTTTTCAGACATTTATAGAGAAAAGGCAAAGTCTTTACATAGACCTTGTAAATGTGTTTAAGCTTAGAGTGGATTTTTATTTATGTGCACAGCACAAGCAGCCGTTACTTCTAAATGATGGCTTGTTTTGAATGTTCTCAGACCTTCAAAATGTTTTATTTCCACCCTTGTGGAGGGAATCAGGGGTGAGCTGAAAGAAAACACATGAAGGCCATTTTCCATGGCACGAACTGGCCAGCCTCCTGGACTGTGCGTGTTTGTGTTTCTCAGCTTCACAAGAGGCAGGAGGACAGACTGGGTGAGGTACAGTTTCTTCAGGAGGCCAGCAGTAGGAGAGGGAATCTCAGTTGTTGGGGCCACATCTCCTTTGCTACTGAAACAGTCAGTCTCACCAAAGCACTGCTCTGAAACCCGATGCTGGCCTATACACCAAAGCCTAAGAGTGTGCCCAACGGCATGTGTTGTCTATTTCTGACATTGCTGTGGATGCACCATCTGCTGTCAGACTGGGCATACAGCTCCAGAACTGTTTGCTGTGGTGATTGTTGTAAATTAGAATCAGTTCTTCTAGGATGCTAGTGTGTGTGTGTGTGTGTGTGTGTGTGTGTGTGTGGTGTTGTAGATGATGGCATTGCTATTCAGTCTTTATGCTCCTCTTGTCCATCTGATTTGTGTGGGTCTTGTAGATGTCTTTTTTTTTTTTTTGCTAGTTTTGGTTTGGGAGTCTAACTTTTACTTTTCTTGTCATTTTTATGTGTATGTGTGTACACGTGTACGTATGTGTATGTGTGCATGTACATATGTGGAGGTCAGACCGTGGTTATTGTTTCTTAGGAGCCATCCACTATGGGTTTTGCTGTTGTCTTTGATGTGTGTTTTTGTGTGTGATAGGGTCTCTTGGCAGGATCAGGGGTTTGTCAATTCAGCTAGGCTGTCTAGCCATCGAGCTCCAGGAATCCCCCTGTCTCTGTCTCACCTGCACTAGAACTACACACATGTTCAAACACAGATGCCTTTTTAGGTGGTGTTTGGGATCGAACTCAGGTCTTCATGCACACTTACTGAGCACGTATTTTATTTGCTGAGCTATCTCCTCAGACCCAACCTTGAGGTTTTATCACTCCTTTGTACTGAATTCCTTTTCTGTAGGAGGCACTGCTCTAGGTGTAGAGAACACTATATTTCCAGAAACTTACATTTCACAGGTTTATTAGGTAAGTTGGAAATATTCATGCCCTCAGGCATCATATGAACAAAATTAAACATGGTGAGATGAGGGCAGTGGGTTCAGAGGCAGAAATAAATCCACTTGTGGCAGCCGCAGTGTGGACAAGGGGGAGACTGTTGTGACAGCTGTGTGGCTAAAGCCAGGTGACGGTGCGTCTCATGAGACATGGTAGGGGAAGCTATTGGAGGGCTTTACGCAGAGGATGGAAGTGTTCTGGTTGAGAATTCAGAGATCTCTTTGGCACTCTATGGAGTCTTTGTACTCAAACATGACCTGCCTATGAACTGGCAGCACGCCACCATCATGGAGCTCAAAGGGAAGGCTGGTTTGACTGCTGGTGAGATGTACATCCATGCAGCCATTAGGGAACCAGTGTGGAATCTTTTCCATTGCAATCCCGTTTTCTCACGTTTTTTTTATAAAGATTTATTTAATTATGTATACAATGTTCTGCCTGTATGTATCTCTGCAGGTCAGAAGTGGACACCAGATCTTAATACAGATGGTTGTGAGCCATCATGTGGTTGCTAGAAATTGAACTCAGGTCCTCTGGAGGAACAGTCAGTGCTCTTAACCTCTAAGCCATCTCTCTCACTTCTTAGTACATGTTTTGGGGAAATGAAACTAGGATACTAACAAGATATGTGTATCCCAGTATTTATTGGAACACTCCCCCTAATAGCTAGCAGACACACTCAACTATGATGTCTGCCAGCAAATAAATGAACAAAGAAAACTTGGTGTAGATGTAGTATATGGACTGTTATTTAATCACTAATATAGAATGAACTCCTATTAGTTGTGGCAAAAGTTAAAGAAATGTAGAACATTATAGGCACTAGTGGGCAACCATGAGCAATGATAGTTGTCTTTATTGTTTGGGGATGGTTCTCTGGGATACGTCTGAACAATGACTTGAGGGGAACTTTCCTACATTTAGCATTGACATTCTTATTTGGCAGCCTATGGCTAGCGGGGTGAGCATAATCCCTTGTGGAGTCTAACTCCAAGTCTTTTATATGAAGTTTGGAAAAGAGGTTTCTGTGCAGCTTTCCCAAGCATCCTGAGTGTCAGTTACCCTGCTGCCCATCCTCTTCCCTACCCTTACTTCTCTAGTTCCTAGGTGAGTATATTTCTTGCATTTTACAGTTCAACTGTTCATGGTGTTTTGTTTTGTGTTGGGTGTGAGGGAGGTGTGTGGGTGTTTTATTTACTCTTTTTCTAAGGATTATAGAGCTTCCTAACTCTTGAGAAATAATCACTGATTTGTATTATAACTCCAGGTAGCATATGCATAAAGTACCAATCTCTTAAAGGAAAGCTATTTGATCCCATTGTAAGATTGGTATACACTTGGCATTCATACCTGTGACCTATATGTTGCTATCAGAGCTTACTGAATGCTACTAGCATATATGTCTGTTACAATAAGATCCAACTTAAAATATTAAACTGCAGACAATGGTTTATAAAATATATGTTTATTCTTCTCTTGTGTTCAAATGCAGAAATAGACAGGTGCAAGATGTCTAAACAGGTAAAAGTGCTTGCTGCGCATGTCCATTGATCTAAGTGGTAGAAGGACAGAACCAATTTCTTAAAGTCATCCTCTGTGGTGGTGTGTAAAAAAAATGGTCCCAAAGGGAGTAGCATTATTAGGCAGTATGGCTTTGCTGGAGGAAGTGTGTCACTATAGAGGCAGGCTTTGAGGTCTCATATATTCAAGCCATGCTCAGTGAGACACACCACCTCCTCTTACCTGCAAGTCAAGATGCAGGACATTCGACTACTTCTCCAGCCCCAAGCCTGCCTGCACACCACCCTGTCACACTATGATGATAGTGGACTAATCTCTAAAAATGTGAGCCACTCCAGTGAAATGTTTTCCCTTTATAATAGTTGCTGTGGTCATGGGATCTCTTCACAGCAATAGAAACTTAACTAAGACATCTTCTGACCTCTGCCTCTGTGTCACAGCATAGGAACACCCCCACTCACACACATCATCACCTCTGTCATCATCACCACCAACAACAAAATTTAGATGAAGTCAGTGCAGATCTGTGAATGAAGGTTCCACCTTGTTTGGTCTCATTTCACTGTATAGAAGTTTCATTCCCAAGGAAACCATGGCCCAAGACGGTGACTTCACCTTCAGCTGCTACACTGAAACTTCAGCCATCAGAAAGGAAGAGATACAAAGGACAGCATAGGGAGACATGGCAGCAGCCATTCAAGCTGTGTTTGAGATCAGTCATGTGATCCTTTCACTTACAGGTTTTTGGGCAGAATTCAGACACATAATTTCAACCATCTGCCTCCCCACAACTCCGAGAAGTGCAGTCTTTGTTTCCGATGTCCAGGTATCCCCTTAAAAATGAGATCTTTTTTCCAACCAAAGGGGAAAAAACACAGACAATAGAAACAACTAGCAGTTCCTAATACAGCCAGGTCTAGGGAATGTGACTGGGCTCTCATCTAAATGGAAAAATACCTCCCTCTGAATTTTATCTCTGCTGACTCATCTGTACCATCATCCCATTATGGTGTCTGATTTAGTAAGAATGCATTTTTACATTCAGAGTTGAATTCAGCAGATAAACCTCACCCACTTGAAACGGGATAAAAGAAAATCCCCTAGATAGAGATAAATCTGCAAATAGTTCTATTAATATGTCTATCTTTTCCTGAACTGGGTTTTGGAGTTAAGGCACATTTCAGCATGTGGCTTTCCCGACTCAGCAGCCAGGTCCTACTATGACTGCCAGGGAGCTGGGAAAGGATACAAAGACTAAAAAAATGTTCGGAGGAGCTTGGTTCTTCATTTCATAACAGAAATTCAGAGGTGGGATGTTTCAGTAGTCACTCTGGTCACTTAGAGGACAGTCCAGGGACCTAGCTGGGACAGAGTTAAGGGTATGTCATTGCCACTTTGAAGCTATTGACTTGGGGACACAGACTCTCCCACATCAGTATATCCTAAAAGATGGAGAGAATGATACTATAGTAATTGAAGCTTCATTTGCAGTTTAATGAGCTGTCCCATATAAAGCTTTTAGCACAGAGTTTGGTTCAATTGTGGATCCTTTAAAAAATGTTCAATATTATAGATTCTACCCAGGTTACAGAGGAAAAAGAACTATATGTTACTTATAAGTGCTTTTTAGAAGATATTCCTGAACCATACATGTTTAGGATATTATTTATATACCCACCTATTGGTTTCTCCATTAGTTCAAGAAGTGTTGCACACATAGTATGTGCTAGGACCTACTAAGTAGTGCTTGAGGAGGAGACAGGAAAGGTGTCCAAGGGATACAACACTGTCCTAAGGGAGCTCACTGTATGTGGGGAAAGGAAAGACTTGAACAGGTAGCATGTGGCAGTGAGGGGAAGAAGCAAACCTTGAAGGTTTTTTTAACCTAAGAGGAGAGGAGGGACTTGTGGGAATGGCTCAGTCAGGAAAGTGATTGCCACAGAAGTGTGAGGACCTGAATTCAGATTCCCAGCACATACAGATCTGGCTGTGGGGGTGTACTTCTGTGATCCCAGCACTGCGGAGGAGACAGGAGAATGGTAGGGTTCACTGGTCAGTCAAATTAGCAGAATCAGTATGCACAAGCTTCAGGGAGAGCCTCTGTCTCAAAATATAAAGTGGAGAGCAATAGAGGAAGACAACCAACACACACTTCTAGTCTTCCCATGGCCCATCCATGTATACTCACTGGCACATAGCTGTGGACATGCATACACACATATGCATCATCAGTTCACACACACATACACACACATACACACAATGAAAGGAGACAGTCATCATCAAGACTGTCATATTCGTGGCATTTCTTTAATACATGAATTATAAGACACGCTTCTTATTTACCCTCCATTTGTCTAGGAGGGTAAAGTAGAGGAAATCCTATATTAAGTGTCTATTCTAGCTTCTTTCAGTTGAAAGGAATGGCCACTGGAGGAAGCGGAACCCTCTGTTCCTGCAGATGACACAGCACTGGAGTCAGCTGCAGCCTGCAGGACTGAGTATCAGAAGGAAGTGCCTATTGGGAATCTCATTCCAAGGTTGAGGAGTGTCAGTTTTAGCTCCAGGCTCTGTGTGGGGGCTTCCTTTCTATGGGAATGAATGTGTGAGCTCCTCTTTTACCTTTCCCAAAGCTCCCATCACTGGGCAGAGTTGCCATGATCATTGAGGAAACTCTATGGATTCTGCCAAGATCACAGAAGCGTTGTGACCCCTCCCTCACACATCTTTGCATGGGCAGAGACTAGTGAGGAGAGGAGGGCATGAAATGTCTTTCTCCAAAATGAATCATGGCACTACAGTAGGCTATCTTGTCCGTGGGAGCCAGCTACTCTACAGAGTGAAAGCAATAACCACCTCCCCCATCAGGCACACTGCTGTTATTTGAGTACCCATGTACCATGCTTCTTTCTTCTTGCTCTGTCTGTTCTAACTGCTGGCTTTTTTTCATCATTATTCTTGTATTTCCTTTTGCTCTGAGATCTCTGACATGCCTCAAAGGGTCTTTTCTTACACTCTTTGACTTATTATTTACATTCCACATCACACTTGTCACACCTTCTGAGCCCCGACCCCAGTGGTGGGAGTCACTTCTAATATATTGAGGTCTCCAATGTTGAGTGTTATAGCACTAGGCTTGTATGTAGTGATTTCATCATGTTCCTTCTTGATTTGTTATTTATTTATTTTATTTATTTTTTGGTTTTGCGAGACAGGGTTTCTCTGTAGCTTTTGGAGCCTGTCCTGGAACTAGCTCTTGTAGACCAGGCTAGCCTCGAACTCACAAAGATCTGCCTGTCTCTGCCTCCCGAGTGCTGGGATTAAAGGCGTGTACCACCAATGCCCGGCTTTGTTTTTTATTTTGTTTTGAATTTCTTGCGTATTTCTTTATCTCTAGTCACATCAGCAATCTTTCCATCTTTCCTTCCTTCCTCCCTCTAGCCTCATGCAGAAGTTCTTATAAATACCACACTGTATAAGCCTTGGGACAAGCTGAAGGATGAATCCAGTAATACTCCTGCCTGATTTTTATGATTTTGTATGTCAGCTTTGTCCAAAGTAAGCATCCATTATTCATGGGAGTGAACCATCTATCCATCTCCAATGCAGTTAACAGGGAGATTCATTCAGACCAGTGAACATCTCTGGCTTGGACCACTCTGGTCTCTCCATTAGGGATATAACCTGCTCTCACGAACTAGTCTGGGTTTCCTGACAAATCATTACAGTAAGGAAAAGAACTTTGGCCCACGTGATGTTCAGTTAAAGCCTATCTGAGAAACTAACATGGAGCCAGTCTGACTCTTTGGCTGCCAGTTATGTGAGATGAGGGTGGTGGTCAAGATTAAGAACAAAAGAACACCCAGCACGGCCATGTTCTCAGGCAATGCAGTCTGAAAGCCACGTCTGCTCCTCACTCTGCTTGACTTTGAAATTCTGTCCTCAGAGCTTTCTACTTCATCTTCCTTCTTGACTGCAGGCTCGCAGGGCAGAAAAGTCTACATTGCCCTAGTTCCTGGTGCTGCTCCCTAATACCACAGAGTGAACAGAAGTAGCAATCAGCTGTTTGGTTGAGCTGGGCTTAGCATCCATATCTAGAAGGACTTTCACAGTATGATGACTGATTGCTAGCTTCATGTGCTCTTCAAAGGACCAAGTCACTTCTGGCATGGAGACCCAGCCCTTAGCTTGCTTCCTCCAGTCTTATCTCACACCCTGTCAGTGAGGCCCTGGATGTTTCTCTCTAACACACATCATATTTACCCGGACGACTTCTTAACACATATTTTGGGGGCTTTACCCTCATCATTTTTAAATATTAGGTCAGAATGGGGGCCTAGGAATTTGCATTTCTGAGAGGTTTTGAGACTCAGTTGCTACTGGAACCAAACTCAAGGAGCTCTGAGCTGTCATGGCCCTGTTGTCATAGCAAGAGAGATTCTTCAGGTCTTGTCAAGGTCCATTTAGAAATAAAAACTTGTTCTGGTTTACCTGTGAAATGTCCTCCACAGGTTTAATGTGCAAACTCTTGGTTCTCAGCAAATAGAGCTGTTTAGGTTGTGAACCTTTAGGAGGTGAGATATAGAGGAAATGGATCATTAGTGGGTGGGAGAGGATAAGCCTTAAGGGTAAAACCTGACCGTACTTCCTGCCCAAGCCTTTTCTGTTACCTGCTACCTAATACAATGAGGCATATGTCCACTGTCATGAGCAGGAGTGGATCTAGCCAACACATCTTCCTTGCCCACCATAAACTGTTATCTCTGTAAATTTGTAAACACCGGTGTCAATTTCTACACAGAGGGTAGACATTATATTTAATGTCTACAAACCCGAGGTCCTTTCCATGTGTACACCTATGTTACAGTAGATGCCCATTAAGAAAAAAACTATTACATTTCATTCTGGTCAAGACAATGGTATCTCTGACCTGGTTGGAGACCTAAGAATCCAGTTGGGTTGGATAGTGACTTGACTAAGGGACCACTGCTCCACAAGGCAGATCCACCTTAAGTCATGCTAAAGAGATAGAAGGAACACTTATCTGTTTAATGAGATAATGAACTTTCTTTCCCAGAATCTCCACCCCCCAAATGCGGTCAGTACAGTCACCATGAGATTCAAAGTTCTAACTTTCCCTTTTTCTTCTCTGCTGTCTTTTGGATGCTGACCAGAGCTTAGGTATGCTTTTTTTCTGGCACTTTCTCTAGAACTCCCCTCCCTCTCCAGCCTTACTGACAGCCCACCACCTGATTAACCACCAAGGTGAATTCAAATGGCATGGCTTTCTCTAGTCCTCTATCCAGCCTCCCTCCTCTGGGCAGCTGTCTGGACTGACAGCTTGCCTGCTCTGCGATCTTTCTGTAAAGTTCTAATAAAACTTCCTCCAGCTTCCTTTAGAATCAGTTCTTAAATTCTTTTATCAACGAGACCAAGAACGCTAAGACAGAGACTCTGATGTCCCTGGTAATACCTGCGCTGCTATCTGATAATGCTCTGTCCTTCGCTGAACAGCCAGCCAGTTAACCAAGGCCAAAGCTCATTTTAAGACCAGACTCCAGGCTCCCTGGAGAATCTAAGCACCCTTCTTGCAAGAAAATTATTAATGGGATTAAGGAGACACCTTAGTTGGCAAAGTGCTTGCTTTATAAGCATAAAGAACCCCAGTTTGAACCCAGGAAGCTAACTGAACAGCCAGACACAGCAGCACTCACTTGTGATTGAGAGGTGGAGAGTGAAAATACAAGGATCCCTGTCGTTCCCTGGGGTTCCCTGGGATTCCCTGGGCTTCCAGCCTACCCTAAGTAGGGAGCTCCTGAGGCACAGTACCGGAGTCTGAGCTTTAGCCTTCACACCCAGGTGCATACATACACACACACACACACACACACACACACACACACACACACGCGCGCACATGTGCACACACATACACATGGACTTGTGCACACATGAATAATGACTCCCACAGCCTCTGAGAGACAGAGACTCTTACTGTTTCACCCCAGAGAGGAGGTGGGCTGGAAAGCCCTGAAGTGGCTTTTCCTGCCCACTCAGCAAGAACTCAGTGTGGCCCTCCTTGTCCACTAGTGCCTGTGTACTACTAGGTGAAAAGCAAGTAGAAAGTAAATGACAGCAACTCCTTCCGCCCTGGTTTGAAAAGCCCCCCCCCAACTCACTCCTCATTGGACTCTAACATTTGGACACCGAGCTTGCTCTTAATCTAAAGAAAACAGTGAAAGCGGGTTGTAAGGCCTGAATGCCTATTAATCAGAGAAGCAAAAAAAAAAAAAATCCCAACTACAGCAATACATTAGCAGGGAAAAGTTACACTATCCATTATTCTGATGGGCCCTGGAGGGAGGTTAAGGATGAGATCAGCCCCAGACACATGCAGAGTTCATTGGCAAGTGCCACGGTGGGAGTGTGCTTTGCACTTTTGCTTTAGCTTCAGTAAGGAGAAGTAGCGTGTGTGAGTAAGCAGCTCTCTGTTTAAAAGTGCAACCCCAAACAGAACCTCACAAAGGGGAGAGGATGAAGAAAGCCAGGAATGCAGAGAGGAGACAGTGAAGGATGATGGTGTGTTTGTCCCTTGGTCAGAGGAATTCACCACTGCACCGCATTTCCTAGTCTTAAGATGGCGGCTGTGGAAGTCATGCCCATCGTATGACCTCAGGGCTGTTCTTAGGTAGTGCAAACACAGCCCCGGACTTGCCTGCTTACCATGATAAGAGGTCATTTTCGTGGTTTTTTCCAGATAACTACAGAAATCTTGCCTGAAAATGAAGTTTGGCTGGCAGTGTTTATAAATAGCTGAGATGGGTTGACAGGAGCGTGATGGTTTGTGCCCATGTTTCTCCTTTAGTGTTTAGATTTTCTCTGCAACCTGCCAGGCAGTTTTGTACGGGTTGGGACTTGAGTCCATATCTTTTGTATTAATTGTTTTAGAATCATTGGCCTCAATAAGTCTTCCTGTTACATAGATTTCCAGTAAATGACAAAGGTCCCTTAAATTTGTCTGCATCTTAGGTCACACTGGCCAAAAGCCTCACATGGGTGGGCATCCATGGAAGGCCTGACTGTCATGTTTATTTGCTTACTTCTGAGGTAGGAGGCTGCTCTTTGTCCTGAAGAGGGGATCGGCAGTTGGAAAGTCAGTGTGAGCTTAGTGGTTAGGCTAGAAAGAAGCTGGCTGGAACCAAAACCCAGTCAAGGTCAGAGTGGAATGCTATTATTGCCACATTAGCATTATCATCATCAATACGATTCTCCAAATTATTTTTTAATGGGACCAATTTACCTCCAAGTCTGTAACCAAGACACAGATCACTTATCTTCTATTCAACAGTCATTAGGAACTCGCAAGGCGCATTCCAGCCCTCTCAGCTTTAAATCTAATCTTGAGCTTTTCCAACAGTTACTTTATTCTTATTTTTTTTCTCTCTGCCAAAAATTGGCCATTAAACTCTGATTCAGGGTATAAAGCTTCAATCGCTTTTTTGGCACATGCTGCAGGTAGCTTTTGTGTTCATGAGTGAAGGATTTAAAAGCAATTCCCAGTGTCATTGCTTATAAAAATGGTTCTACCACACCTAGATAAAACATTAAACACAAGGGTTGTGTTGGGGGTAGGGGCATGGGTTGATGGGTGAGAGTGGGGTAGAACCTGCTGCACCCACATAACCTGAAATTAGCTGCACATGCCTGTAACTCTAGCAGTGGGAGGCAGAGCTGGATCCTGAGTGCTCCCTGGCCTGCTGGCTTAGCATAGAGGCAAGCTCCTGGCTGATCACAGGAAAGCCCTGTTGTAAGGCAGAGAGCAACTGAGGAAGACTTTGGATGCACTGCCCCTCTGGCCCCTGCACTCACACCCACACATGCACATACATGCACCCTACACACACACAACACACTACTCAGACACAAAAGTACTTAAAATAATTCTGCAGATGACCTCATACCTGCACAGCAAACATTTTCAGTCATGGTGGGTAACATCTCCTCAGCCCGCAGACCGAGTCTTAAAGTAACAGCCCATACCTCAGAGTGCTAGAAGCTGAAAGTCTGGGTGGCCTCGGTATCTTTACTTAGGGCTTTACAAGGTTTCAGCCTTTCTGGAAGTTCTGGAAAACTCCACTTGAAGCCTGTTCTGGCTGCTGACAAAATGGAGTGAATGGAGCTTAGCGTGACTTTGCTGCATCCTTTGCTGATATGTTCTTGACTCCTTTCCTTACAAAGATAACTTAGTGTTTATGTATTTGTTCCTAGAAAAGAATGCTCATCATGTCCTTCTCATGTGATCTCCCACAGGGTCACTTCAAAGCCAGCAATAGAAAGCCCCCTTTCCACCGAACCCTCCTTGTATTTTTGTGGTGGGATCGGGGTCTTATTCTGTAGTTTGAGACTGATCTCTTGTGTAGCATCCTCTTGTTCAGTCTCACCACGCTGGCCCCACAGGCATGCATCCCCTACTTCATATTTGAGTCTCACTTGTTTTCTCTTCCCCTACCGCCTCCAGGGAGCATTCTGCTTCTCAAGTGCAGGTGACTGAGCAGGGCCCCTCCAGGAAGTCTGTTGCAAAGTCTACTCATTACTGGCCTTAATTTCTCCTACAAAGTCTGTTTTGCCACATACCATGGACGGCAAAGACCATGGTGTTACTATTTCCATCACCCAGTGCTCTGGCAAAATGTCTTGATATCCCAAACTCTGGCACTTGCAGGTTCCATGGCTACACATGTTCCATCAAGCGTTCAGGCAACTTACATAGCCACCCAGGGTCCTCAAGCCCTACGTGATCTACACATGACATACCTATGTAAGACCCTGTGGGCATGAGCTAGGCAGCCTTTAAAAGCTAAAAGTTGAACACGCCCACTCCACATTCTCTTCCCGCACCAGCTTACCCAGGTCTGGGCACGTGTCTTTTCTCTCTCCCCAATCTTTTTCTTTTCTTTTCTTCCTTTCTTTTTTCTTTCTTCCTTTCTTTTTTCTCCCTTTCTTCTTTCTTTCTCTTTTCTTTCTTTCTTCTTTCTCTCTCTTTCTTTCTTGACAGGGTTTTTCTGTGTAATGTCTGCCCTAGAACTTGCTCCTGTAGACCAGTCTGGCCTCAAACTCACAAAGATCCCCCTGACTCTGCCTCTCCAGTACTAGGATTAAAGGCGAGCACCACCACTGCCCAGCTATCTTCCAATAAACTCTTAAAGTGGGTTCCATTATGTGTCTCGTGGTCTGTTCTCATGCTTGGTAATGTCACAGAATTTTGCTTCTTGTACCCTGCTCCTCAGCTCAAAGAGAAAACAATGGTTAGGTGATCAGCTGACTGGAGCAGCTCCTCTTGCAGACAAGGGGAAGATTTGAAAAGATGGCAGTGGCAGAGAAAAGATTTAAGCCGATGCATGGACAGTGTTCTTCCCACAGCCATGTGTGCTCTCTTGGCATGCAAGCCTGCAGACCACACACAGCATTGTCTGTTACAGGAAGCATTACAGTCATGAGCAGCATACAGATGCGATGGCGTCCGCAAGTCTAACCGAAGTCTGTGCTACAGATTGAGAACAGCATGGTCTCTACTGCCCAGTGCCTCTTATTTAGACTTTAGTTTGTTGTTTGTTGTCCTTTAAGAAGACCACGGGTTGTCTGGAAAGATCAGTTTAGTTGTGGCAGAGGATTCCTTCATTCCTTCTTTAACAGATCCGTCAGTTACTCAATAAACATGTAGTAAGAGTCAGTTCTGTTCCAGACCTTGAAGTAGGCGTAATACGTCATACTGTCCTTTGAGAACTTCTAACTAGCTGTAGCTATTCCTTTACCTGATGACATGAAAGGGAGGACTAAAAGTGATATGGGGATGGCTGGTGGTGACAATCAGAAACATGAGTGGTAGTTGTGGGAATTAGGATGGCCACATTAGAGACTTTGAGAATGATTCTCAAGGTGTGTTCCACTGTAATGTCCTGTGATGGTTTGTTTTAAACCCACACTGGCCAATCCAGAAGCCATGGACCAAGTGTAGCTATTGAATGGGACTGAGTGGTGTGGTGGAGACAGCTCAGAAAACATACACACCAAAACTGTTCATTCTTTTTGTATAAGTGCATATGTGCTTGTACATGTGTGTAGGTCAGAGGTCAATGTCAAGTGCCTTCATCGTTCACTCTCTTTCTTTCTTTCTTTCTTTCTTTCTTTTTTTTGGTTTGGTTTGTTGTTTTGTTTTGTTTTTTGAGACAGTCTCTTGCTGAACCTGGAATTCATCAGTTTGGCTAATCTAGCTGATCAGAGGGCTCCAAGTTGCTGCCTCCCTTCCAGACCCTCTCCCCTGCATACTCTGCTCCCACCCCTATACAAGGATTATAGACAGGCATTGCCATACATGGCTTTTTTACACAGGTTCTGAGGATTGAAGCTTGCATGGCTGGCACTCTGCTGACTGAACCATTCCTTCCACCCTCTGCGTTGTTCATTCTGTTGTTTACTTTTAATCCCTCTCACTTCTTCTATTCTCTGGCTTCTAAATGTATTTAATCTAATATCTGAATTATGTCTGCATGTAAGTTAATTTTCTCTGATTTATTATTGCATTAAGAAAGTGCAAACCAAACAATTTTTAGAGGTGGAACCACAAAGCAAAACTGTATGTATTTTATTATTATTTATATATAAGCATATGAGCCACAAACAAACATAGATGTATATAAAAGGTTTATATTTTTATTTTTGATTATGCATGTATGCGTTTATATTTTTATTTTTCATTGTGAAAAGATGAGTGTAAGAGCCTACAGACTGTAAAAGAAGATGAAAGATCCCCTAGAGTTGGAAAGTTGTAATCCATCTAATATGGGTGTTAGGAGCCAAACTTTGGTCTTCTGAAAGAGCAGTATATGGTTTTAAGCACTGAACCATCTCTCCATTTCTGTAAACAATATATTTTAAAACAAGCTGAGTAAGGTTACCAGAATAGGAAGCTTAAGGAGTGGGAGATAATTAGTTGGATGGTGTTATTTTAATCTCGTGTCTGGGTGAGCCAAGCAAACACATTTTCTTCCATTTGAGGAATGTTCTGAACACTTACCTTCCTCCCCTTTGAGGAAACAGCAAATACACTCTCATATCATCCTGTAAAAATGGCTGCTTTACTGCCCCTTTCTGATCTTATCCTTGAACACACTATTAACGGATTTTTGCTATGATCTCAGCTGCAAGGAGAATTATTGTTAGTCATTTGTATGTTGCCTCAACCCTGGATAACTAACATTGCTTGGTAACAATATTCTGGAAAGACTTAGAGCTGCTTTGCCTGAACAATGACTCTTTGGAACTTCAGTCCCGTCTCCCTGCCCCTTTTTTGTTAAAAATTTGTCTCCTGTGCATCTAGCGTCTACCAAGTCTGCCATGGTACTTTTAATAAACTATGAAAGTTCCACAGGATTTTCACCATGTCACCTCTCTCAGTACCATGAAAAGATGATTTTTATTTTATATGCATGAAGTTTTTGCCTGCATGTATGTGCATCACATGCCTACCTGTTACCCACAGGGGCCAGAAGAAGATATTACATGCCCTGAAATCGAAGTAGGTGCTGTGAACTGAACCTATGTCCTCTGGAAGGGCAGTAAGTCTATTTAACCATTGAACCATCTTTCAAGCCTGTCTCCATGGCATTTTGATGTCAAAGACATCGGCAGTACAGCCCCAGTTCCTCCAGCCAACACTTCCTTGGCTGGTTCTTTTGTTAAATAGGTTTACAGTGTTGGGAAATAGCCGTGAGATTTCTTTGGATGATAACACGGACCGTATATTAAGTCTGTTACTTTGGACTCTAGCCATCATCTCAGTGAGAATGTACCCTTTGGGCATGGCACCACAATAAGCTTAACACGTGGGTCAAATGAACAACGGTTGAACTTAACAAGGACTTATGAAAGAACTGTGCCTCACCAATGTCACTTAAGAGTTGCTTATATGTATTTTTTTTATTTTAAAGCTTGCACCATGGAATCTTCGAGAATATTAAATGCAGGCATTTGAAACAAAGATAATCACGCTGATATCCATTGTCCTTCCAATTCCGTTTTCAATTGCCTATTGCATCAAATATTTGCAAATCTGTTGAAGAAAAATCATAATAGGATTTGAGATTTGCAAATGAGTTACAACTGGTTTGGCTTCCTGATAGTGGAACAATCTGCAACAGTTTGAAGAAAGCGTGGGTTTATTTATAAGCACTAGTCCTAAAATCTGCTCAAGATAAACTGTAAAGAAGAGCTAACTCCAGGCAGGGCTGCTGGCTTGCTTCTATTTCTGCATCCAGCAGACTTCATACCAAGGAAATCTCAGCTCTCCTCACATGTGCTCGTGTGTGCTTTGGAAGGGCACCCAAGAAATCGTGAACAAGCATTTATCTGAAGGACCTAGAATTGTTTTTATTTTGGATTCTATTCGCGTGGTGGTTTTCTTTTTCAAACAGGGAGCACATTTTAATTTGTACAGTAAAATTACTTTTAAAAAACAATAAACAAAATGCCAGCCCTTTAGAATCAGCACAAGTTTAAGGCGAACCTACTGAATACAGTGAGCTGTGGACTGCCAGGGCTACATGGGGAAATGTTCTCGAAAGACAAATAAACAAAAACACTCACTGAAAACAAATAGACAGCAACAGAAGATAAAATGAAAGTCATCTTTGGGTCTACTGCTCAGATTATTTAAATACTGTTTTGGAGTGATTTTTCTTTTACTTGTATATTGTCATATAAGATATAATGCCTATAGCCACTTCGTGATATTTTTTCTCAAACAAAAATATCATACAAATGAACAAGTTTTTGTCATTTTAATTTGTTTGGATAAATTTTATTAACCACAAATGTGTAGATTAAACTAAATCCACCCGCCTTTACTAAAATAAGCTAATACAAGGCACCTATCTCAAGTGTCCGTGTTTTGCTGCATCCTCATCAGTGGTAAAGGCTGGACGGCACTCACCCTTACTAAGTAGTGGTTTCTAACTTCCTAACGATGGGTCTTCGAGCCAACTCAGCCCAAACCGAGCCATTCCTGAAATTCCATACACAATTGCCACTTCCAGTGCATGGATGTTTAGGATGTTTCAGACATTGAACTGCTATAAATAGTGCTGAAATAAATGAACATTTTAAAAGGGCAAATCTATATATACATCCTAATTCTACTATTTTCTCACCACAAGAGCCCGGAAATACAATCTAAGAGTAGAAGGACGTAAGTGATTTATGGTAAAATTCCTTGTGAAGAAAGAGTATGCCAGGGCTGAGGAGATGGCTCATTGGGTAAAGCACTTGCTGCACAATCATGAGGACCTGAGTTCGGGTCCACAGAATCCAGGTCCTCTACAGATGGTGGCACACATCTGTACTCCCTGAGCTTCTACAGTGAGAGGGGAAGCAAAGACAAGAGGTGCTCACTAGCCAGCAAAGCCTAGAACACATGTGTCCTAGTGTGTTCCCCTGCTGCAGTGATAAAACACTGACCAAAAGCTACTTGGGAGAGAAAAGGATTTATTTGACTCACACATCCACATCACTGAGGGAAGTCAGGGCAGGACCTCAAGCAGGAACAGAGGAAGGGACCACGGAGGAAGCTGTCCACTTTACTGGCTCTTAGCTTGCTGGCTTGCAGCTTGCTTTCTTATTCTAGAAGGATCTCCTGCACAGGGATGACACCAGTCACTGTGTGCTGGGCCCCCTCCTGTCAATCATTAATCAAGAAAATGCCCCACTGATATACCCACAGGCCAATTCCTCGGTGAAGGTTCTCTCTTCCCAAGAGATTCTAATTTGTGTCAGGTTGGGGAAAACTATTCAGCATCATGCAGAGGCAAAAACAAAAAACAAATCAAAAAAAGAAAAAGAAAAAGAAAAGAAAAGAAAAAGAAAACCTGCCTCAAACAAGGTGAAACAGTGGGAATACATTCTTCCCGCTGACTCTCTCTCTCTCTCTCTCTCTCTCTCTCTGTGTGTGTGTGTGTGTGTATAAGTGTAAGTGCATGTGTGCCTTGCACTTGTGTGATTAGAAGATGACACTGAGGGTTGAAGTCTGGCTCCATGTTAGAGTACTTGACCAGCATGTACAAGGCCCCGAGTTCAATCCCTGGTGTATTAGATTTCCCAGTGAAGTCAACAAATTTGTCTTGCCAGGTGGTGGTGGTGCACACCTTTAATCCCAGCACTCAGGAGGCAGAGTCAGGTGAATCTCTGTGAGTTTGAGGCCAGCATGGTCTACAAAGTGAGTTCCAAGACAGCGAGGACTTTTTCACAGAGAAACCCTGCCTCAAAAATCCAAAAAAAAAAAAAAAAAAGACTACGTAAAGTGTGTCACTTAGTATGTGTCTGATTTGAAAGTGGTACTGTACAAAATAAAGGGGGAAGGTCACTGCCTCATGTGTATTTACCCCAGGAGAAAGTGTCAAGAGGAAATAGGAGCAGAGTAGAATTCCTTTCTCGGAATGGGGAATCCCACGCTCCCCAGATTTCTCCAGCAGTTAATGGGACTGTTTATGTCTTGCGTTATCCAGAATTCCTTGAGCCACAGTGTCCAAAACCAGACTCAAACTTAAGTAAAAATCATAGTGTATTGACCCCAAATCCAGGAAGTTTCAGAGAGGATGCTAAGAGTCAGGTCAGGCTGGACCAGAGGCCCAAACAATCCCACTAGAATCCTGGTTCTGTCCTAGACTGCCTATAATCCTAGCCTTGGAGAAGGATCAGAAGTTCAGGATCATCCTTGGCAATATAGTGAATTCAAGCCTGAGCTTCAAGGCAGCCAGGGCTGTGTAGGTCCTTATTTCAAAAATGCAAAAACAAACAGAAAGCACAAAACAAAAGGAGGCAATAACCCTAACTTTGACTGTTGCTCACCCCATATCTGTTGATTGAGTAGCTGCCAGTCAATTCTTACAGATATGTTATCTTCAAACTTTCACATTTTTCCCAGTACCTCTTCTGGAAGTCCCAGGAATAGTTGTGTTAAGGTTAGCATCGACTGAGTAAGTCTCTCAGGCTAGAAAGTAGGATGCACAGGACTGATCGTGCACCTTCCCCTAGACTTAGCTCACACAAAGCATGTGGCCAAAGGAAGAGACGGGAGGATGCTTACAGGAATACAAAGGAGGTGGAAACTGGAAAGCAAAGGAGGTTTTGAACTGCTGATGGGACAGAAGGGGATTTCCTTACGCTATGAAGGGTACAGAAGGTTGCCCAGGTTTGCCCAGGCATTATAGCTAGTTATTACAGCTTTGGTGAGACAGCCAGAAAAGCTTGCCTAGGAGTAGCCAGGCTGGCTGGGTGCTGAGCCGAGGGCAGTTCAGGAAAGTGTCTCAGTAAGCTCCCTCAGCAAGCAGGCTGTTGCTTGTCCCAGAAATTTTCCGGGGCTGAAGAGGTGGCTCAGTGGTTAAGAACATGTCCTGTTCCTGCAGAGGACCTGAGTTCTGGTGACAGCACCCACATCACAGTTGACAACCATGCTCAACCTTACTTCCGGGTCATCTGGTATCTCTTCTGACATATACAAACACTAGATACTTCCCCAGACCACGTACATGCATGCAGGCAGAGCATTCGTGCATATATGTTTTTAAAAATCAGTCTTAAAACAAAGAACATATTTTACATGCTTTCTGTCCCCTCTCAGAGAACTGACCACAGCAAACTTCTTGCTAACTCCATCTGCCATTCCGATCCAAACACGGTTGGAGTGTTTTTCTAAACATTCCACAGCCAGGGTTGGTTAACCCCAGTATTAGAAGGTGGAGGCAGGAGAATGAGGAATTCCAGATCATCTCCAGCTATATGGTAGCAAGTTCTGGATCAACCTGGGCTACATACATCCCGTCTCAATCAAAAACAAAAGAAACTGTTTGTGCTATATTCTATGAAGAAAAAGTAGTTTGTGAAAGAGGAAATTGGATGGATGCATAAATTGGTCTATGGATTGCCAGACCATCACCTTCTTCACCTACAACCCCTCTTGGACATCATGTACTGTGTCGGCTGTCTGAGAGAATGGATATTAGAGACTTACACTCCCAATATGCTTGTTATGCTTATGGTCTATTATTTATGTCTTGACAGACTAAAGATAAAGAGACTAGGAAAACATAGGTTATTGTTGGCAAAATCCAACTCATCATTTGTATCCATCAATAAAGTTTCACTGAAGCAGCGAACACAGACCACAAGTGTGCTCCTGTTCACTATGCCTTCAATAGCAGTACTGACTTGTTGCAAGGCAAAGCCTCTTTTTTTTTTTTTTTGGTTTTTTTTTTTCCCAAGGCAAAGATAATTGCTATCTGAACCTTTCATGAAAGCTTCCCGATTTCCCAGCACGTATTCCAGAACATGTGGGTGGTGGTGATAGGCGGGAATGTATCCCAAAAGGAGACAAATGAAGGCGGAGACACAGGGATCCATGGGCATTAGATAAGTAAGACTGAGGAGTCAAGGAAGCCAAGACAGTGGCCTCCTTGTGCCCATGAAGGGAACGAAGAGAGCGTGAAGAGCTGGTACTACTAAAGGCCATGCGGGACCACTTAGTAATGAGGCCAGAGTCACTCAGCTTCCTAGGGAACACTCAGGATCCTCCCACAAGTCTGGAGGATCCCCCAACATTCCACATGGGCAAGGAGGTTCCGGTTTGCTTCTTTTCAAGTTCACTCTGCAGAGAAGTGCTAGACAACTCTAACTAGAAGCACTTTCTTTTCCTTTAATTCTCCCCTCCTCCTCTTCTGAAAATATTTAGTCTCTTGGAAGCAGGCCAGTATAAACATCCAGAATGATGGAGCATAGCCCTGGTGGCCTGGGGTTACCCATGTGACCTCATGGCTCCTCTATGCTGCAGTGGCCTGGCAGTGGGAGAAGGAAGCCACTCATAGGAGACTGATAGAATGATTGACAGATCCCCCTCCATTTCTTTCCGTGTAACCTCCTGCACTCAATTGGCCTACGATTCTGTGGCACAGGCTGTCTGGGTTCCTGAGGTAGGGATGTCTGCTTCTAGAGCCCAGTGTAGGATCTGGGGAGGGGGAGGCTCAGGAGGTGATCTTTCCACTTGGCACTTACAGCCCCTTCAGTCACCAGACAGAAATTTGAGTGGCGGTAGTTGGATAAACAGTTTAATTTATTAGTAACAGAAGGACTGAGTCCAGTGCAAATCTTATTGCCCTTCTCAAAGTGACTTTCCTTTGTACGCATCCTGATATGGTACAGTCACTGGGGATGTAGTAGAATAGAAAGGATTGATTTTGCCTGAAAAGAAGGCCAGGTTGTGAGAAGAAATTTTAATAATCATGTTGTGAAAAGCACATGGAAAAGTCTTGAGACCTCAGACCTGGGGAGGAGGGCAGCAAAGAGGAAGGCAAAGAGAGGAAAGTACTTTGTATTTATTTGAGGGTGAAATATACTTTTATGAAATGTTTACTAGCTCTCTCCCAATTTCAAGTTAGTAATAGAAAATTCTTAAATATATTTGGGGTTTGTTTTCTGGTCTTTACTGAAAGGAACAAAACTGTCTTGCTGCAGGAATATTTTGGTCCCTTTACTCATAAAATTACCGACCTGAAAAAATTGCTAAAACTCCTTCCAAACTTAAAATTCATGAAAATCACTCCTTGAAGACTTTCAATTTCCTCATCTTCCTAGATAGAAATCTTACAAACAGGAGCATCCGAGCCCATGCAGGTCTTTGCAGCAAAGCTCCACTTGGTGCACATAGGTAGGCAGGACCTTTTTCCTCCCATTCCTTCCTTCCTGTTTTTGTAGGCATCCCTTCTACCTGTGTAGTTCTGATAAACCCTGGAAAATGTTCAATGATAATTAATCTCTTGGTCAGTGTGCATTTGAACCCTGTCCCAAAGATGGAAGACAACCTTAATTCCAAGAAATGGGCATAAAGAGGGATGAGGGAAGCAGAGATATTTCTTTCACATTTTTCAGTTGGGTACAAAATGGTGGACAAAGTCAAACTCTGATATACATTAAGCCTGTGCTCACAGCTCTGGTGAGAGAATCGGTAGCCTGGAAGTAGGGAAAGGTAAGGAATCCCCAGTGACGTTCTCCCTGATATTGGCGAGCAAGGGAAAGAACAGCTACACAGAGGAAAGCCCCTCAGTGATGACTGTGACTCGGTCTCCAGCACCTCTTGCCTTCCCGAGTAGACTTTGTGTGATAAACTGGTGCTTCCTGCACTGTTTTACTCATTCATGGGGTGAAAGTATAGAAACAATTCAAGGACGAACAAACCCTCCCGAGAAACCATGCATATGTGAGCTGGCTTTGGTGGTGGATTGAGCCACAGACTCTGCCCTTCTCTCCTCTGCCTTCTGGTTTTCTTATAGGCTGTCTACATCCTTTCACAATTCACTTCTTGAAAGCCGATCCCCAAGGTGGCAGGATAAGAATTGGGATCTCTCAGGAAGCCAGTCTCTTAGGATGCTACAGGCCTTTTGGCCCTTCTGCCATGCAAGGACAAGTGGAAGGTACCATCTTTGAGGAGCTAGTGCTCTTCAGACACCAAACATGCTGACACTTTGATCCCAATTTCCCAATATCCATAGCTGTCAACAACAACTTTCCAGCATTTATGAACTGCCCAGCTTGTTATATCTTTGTTGTACTTGTCCAGCCTTTCTTTTGTTATTTTTCTCTACTTCATAGAGATCACAGGTGTCTTGAAGGAGGGACCTAGCCATACCTTGTTGCGTGGAATCTTGAGATAATGGTTTACTTGTTGACCAGGCCCCAGATCTGAGAGCTGAAATGAAGTGGGCAGTCTTGAGTGTAAACAGAGACTGTACTTTAGTTTCCTGGCTGCTTAGACCTGAATAATCAGGCAGAAACTATATTAATTACAACACTCTTTGGCCGATGGCTAGGCTTATTCCTAGCTAGCTCTTACAGCTTACATTAACCCATTTCTATTAATCTATGTATTGCCTTGAGCCTGTGGGTTACCAGTAAGGTTCTGGCATCTTTCTCCTTCGGGAGCTACATGGCATCCTGCCTGGTTCCTCTTTCTCTTTCCTTCCTTTCAGTTTAGTTTTCCAGATTAGCTATGTTCTCCCCTGCCATAGGCCAAAGCAGCTTCTTTATTAACCAATGGTAATAAAACCTATTCATAGCATCAGAGGGGAATTCCACATCAGTTGAGCTATATCTCCCACATGTGATCTGGGTGAACCTTGATCTGGGTTTCCCTCTCTGTCTTTTGTCATCTGCAACATCACGAGAACAATGGTTCCTAGCTTCATGGTGCTGTTCAGATGATTCAGTCAGATAACCCCCTGGGATGGGCTCAGTCCCATCATGCCTCAGCATTAGAATTCTAATCTATAAATCATTTATCTTGCCCACATAGCAGTAACACTTAGTGTTACAATTGAGTCAAATAAGAGGCACATCATAGTAGACAGAGGCAAAAACAAACAATTCATAGGAAGAGATTGGAAAAGTAACAGAGAAGTAGATTGTGGATTGAATTTTAATTCAATAAATGTTTGCTGGATGGAAACCATGTAGTACAGGCATAATGACAGTGGGTAAGAGATAATTGAGGATGCACATGTGACTAATACTCACACAAATAGAACTCCTAAGAGGAGAGTGCAGAAAGTATGTTAAAGTAGAAGAAAAATAAGTAAAGCTAGGACGTGGCAGACATAAGAGTAGGCATATAAATGACATGCAAATTGGCATTCAAGATTTTGCTTTCAATGTCATGTTGTAGGTGTGTGTGTGAGATCTAGCTCATTCACGTCTAGTGGGATGCTACTCAGTGTCCATGCCCAGGACCACTTCCTTGTAAGATGAGTTCACATTCTCTTTTTAAAATCTCTCTCTCTCTCTCTCTCTCTCTCTCTCTCTCTCTTTTGTGTGTGTGGGGAGAGGTGGGAATGGGGGTGGGGGAAGACATGCCTGGTCCTGCCACTGTGTGTTGGAGGTCAGTAGAGGACAACACTGGGTGTCAGTCCTTGCCTTCCTCCTGGTTTAAGATAGTGTCTGTTTGTTTGCTGCTGTATTTCTCAAGCTAGCAAGCAAGCTGTTTTTAGGAAGAACAGCTGCCTCCCATGTCATTGTGCTAGAATTACAGATGCACCCAGTTTTAAGAGGGTTCTGGGTGATGGAACCTAAGTCTTCACATTTGTACAGTTTACCCACTGAGTCATCCAGTTCCCTAAACCCCTGAATCTCTCTTTCCTAAGAATCACTGTATTGTCTGCATGTGCTATAAACTGTTTTCATTGTTTAGTTTGGATGTGTACACTGGTTAGATTTCTCTTGTAGTTTGTGTGGACACAGCACTTCTTTAGCGCAACTCAACCAAAGAACCTCAAATGACATTTGCCTATACCGCCAACCAGCCCTGTGCTTACAAACACAGATGTACGGAGATGATGAAACCAAGAACTATTTATCTCTGCTTCGCAGCACATGACTGCTATATGATTTTGATGGAGACCAAACAGAGGAATTTCAACAAGACACCAGAAGGTGCAGCTGTGTTTCCAAGCACTGCACAGAGTTTAAATAATTCAGCGTTTATGTTAAGTATCTCTTAGTATTAAGGAGGTAAGAATAAACTGTTTACTGATAATGCCTGTGTCTGCAGATAGGAAAAACTCTTTTGAGCAACTTAGGTTTTATGCTAGCAGAGCAAGCAATCATAGCCAACATCCCTGGGGTCTGTGATCTGCTCATCTTTCTAAGGGGACGGGAACATGTGATCAGCAGAAGTTGGTCAGACAGTTCAGAAACAGGAGGAGGGTAATGCTTTCGCTAGAGAGGCTGGATTCTTAGCCCCCAGTACACAAACATTAATGATAGTTGTTTTTGACTTCTTTAACTGGAAGAAAAATGAAGTTTGCTCTTTTGAGATGATCATTTGGTACCATTGATATTCCTTGTCTTTACATAAAAGCTTACAGAGGGACTGGTGATGTAAGTGACCATGAGGGCCACATGATAATACTGAAGGCATCGGTTGGATTCCTGGTTTCTAATCTGAAGCAAAGCTGGGCTGTCCAGGGCTGGCCACACTGGTTGAGGAGTGGTCTACTTCATGGATTCTTTTCATGTTTCAAAATGGACACTGTTGTGATCTTCTTTGAACTTCGCACTCCAGACTTGGGTGAGCCACTAACAAAGTTATGGCTAAGAAACCACTCCTGGGTTTTTAGTTTTTAGTTTTCCACTTTTGATTGAGCAAGATAGAGGCCCTAGAATATGTGCCAGGTCTCTTAGTCTATGGATGACATTTATACACAACTGAAAGCTGCCATAAATCTGTGGGATTCCTCTTGCCGGCAAACAGCAGAAAAATGCTAGAGGATTTGACTGTGGCCTGGCTCTAGTTCTATGGACAATGCCAGAACCAGCAGGGCTGAATGTGTTCATTTTTGTCCCAGGACAAGGATGGTCAGGAAGTTGTGTGAGGCAGCTGGTGGGGTTGGGGTTGGGGTGGGGGCTGGAAGTGAATAAAACAGGGCACGCAGGAAGCATAGCCTTAAGAAAGCACGAACAAAAGGCAGTCTATAGTTTGCCAAATACGGCTTTCAGGAAAAGATCTCCGATGACCTGCAACAAGTTGCAACAGAGGTAAGATGGCAAAGATAGAGATGTGCTTTGGGTTTCAAAGCCAGCGAGCTTGGAACATCCGATCTTACTGTTGAATTCAGAAAGGAAAAAGAACCCCACCTCTCCAGAACCAGGATAACTCAAAAGCAGAGTGAAGATGGTATTAGTACTGCATTGAAACAGCACAGAAAGCGAACTGAAACATGTGCATATGTGGATGGGCACGTTTCCTTTCGAGTTAAATCTTCATTCTGCTGCCAATTGCCTGTGTGACTTTGACTAAGATGCATAGTCTCTCTTAACTTCAGCTGTCACATTGGTCACAGCGTCAACCTCATAGGGTCCTTGTGATGTTACCACCAAACGCTGCCTGTCCCCTGCCTGCTGCACACTAGGTGCCCATCATTAAGCAATAGCTTCCAAATCACATTAAGCATTTTAGTCTTACGGGGGCAAAATAGGTTTATATCCCTGGGGACAAGAGTAAGATGGAATATTGATGTTCATTACTGACAAGGAATCTGGAGTCGCTGTGCCAAAGCAATTCAAGTAGAAAGGTCACTTAGTTTCAGGTGACTAGATTTCTCTGCCACCTGGGAGCTAGATACCCCCTCTATTTGTTCTGTGCCTCATTTTTCCTGGCATTAAATAAATGAGCAAAAGATAAAGTCTCTTTAAATCTGGACATTCTAATTCTTATCTGAGAAGTCTTACACACTATTTCACAAGTTTGGAACATTAGTACATTTACAAATCAAAACAGTGACTGCATCTACACATGGAAAACTGTCCTACAGCCCCACCATAAGGAGCATCCACCATCACATAAGTGAAATGATAAGGAAATCACTGAATGAAGTCATGCTCATGGCTTCCTTTGTCAGTGTGTGCTCCTACGTCAGCCAGGGTCTCTCTGGCCCCTTTTATAATGAAAGAAAACTTATTTCTGCCTTCTGCTGACTGTGATAGGGAGCACATTAATAAAGACTTCCCCCCCACCAGACTTTGATCTTGTCCTGAGGCAGATATGTGGCTTTAAGCACAAGTATTCATATAACAATAAGTATGGAAATTCCTCTTTATATATGATCCACCTAAGGGTTTGGTGCCTAACCCCAACTGTATTACAATAGAGCTACGTTTCCAGGAAAGGGAAAAGAAAACCCAGACTTGATCACTTTCAAACTGAGCTTGCTTTTTCTTGGTGTAAACTGTGTGGTCTCCTCCAAGGTTAAAAACATGATCTAAAACATGTTGCTGATGTAACACTTGGGGAAAAATGGCTCCCATGGGAGTAGGTATCTGTTTATCACTCACAGAGACTGGGAAGCTTGAGGATTAAGAAGTGACAGGTAGAAAAATTAAAGATACAAAAGAAAAGACAGAGACACAGGATAGTGTTGGGAGGGCAACCCAGTGAATACTAAATCTGCCCATGTTTACTTCTCACAGGCTTTATATACTCTAATCCAAAGAAGGGGGGGCAGATAAAAGACTTCCTTACATGGCTCAAGGAACAAACAAAAGAATCACCTTTTCGATACCCAAAGCATCAAGTAACCACACCCTAGGTCAAAACATCCTGTAACCACACCTTGGGTCAAACCACCTGTCATATAGCCTTGAAGGAGCAAGAATAGGGCCTGAACTCTGTGACTTTTGGTCAACGTGGAATGAATTCCCATCCATGGACTCTCACAAGCTACAGTAGCTTACACAGCATCATGCTTAGCATGATAACTGTAAGGGCACAATGTTGGCACTCAGATCTTGGTGCTGACCCACAGCTCTCTAATTGGACTTAAGGCCTGATAAACAAGAGGGTTGGTACTGAAAGTCTTGCTAACTACTTGAGCCTAGTGAGGTTGTGGATCTTGGAAGAGAACCTATATTTTATTAAACCAGCATTATTACTAACTGTATTAAAATATTTATCCTTATACCTAGTTGCTCTCATCCCTCATTAAAGAAACTTCTTTTTGCAACAGATGAAAATTCTTACAGAAAGTAGCTGGTCAAAATGCAGAGACAAGATGGTCCTGTGGTGCTGATCCACGGACAACACTAAGGCGCAGGAACACTGTAGATGATGGGTCAGGAGAGACTGTAAAAGCCAGAGAAACAGGATGTCTGCTGTGCAAGTGTGTCTCCTCCTGGAAATGTCAGGGAAGCTGCATCCATGAAGTCTCAACAACATGGCTCCCGAAACAAGAGCTGAACAGGAGGGACACCAACTGACTACTGACTTAGAAGCAGGAAGTCTCATGGGCCTCAACCCTGGACAACTAAAGAATGCAGAGAGCAGGAAAAAAGTCTTCCCCAGGGAATATTCAATTGGTTATCTACTTTCAAGTAGTCAGCCATGAAATTATATATATAGAAATAGCACTATATGGACTGAACAGATTGTAGTTACATAATTAGGAACACATATTTGCACCATTAGGTACATGTCTATTCCTAATGTTACATATGTATTACTAATTTTATATATGTATATATTTAATGATTAAAGAGACCAGAGGACATGAATTTGAGAAAGAGCAAGGGGGCGGCAGTAGATGGGAGGGGTTGGAGGGAGGAAAGGGGGAAACTATGTAATTATATTTTCATTTCAAAAAATAATTTAAAAATTAAAAATTTCAATTCTGTTATTGTCTACTGGATCATTTTTAAAATATATTTAAGCTGGTACAAATGGCCTTCCATTTGTCCAGGCTCAAATTTAGCCAGTTTTTCCTATTCACATTTAAAAGTGGTGATTACTTCTGCAGGGTGAAGGGTGTATGTAGCTAGAAACCAAGATGGAGGGAAGCGTTTCTAAAGCCTGTTGACCCACTTGCTCCCCCCAAAAATTGAGTTCAGCAAATAAATTAGATATAACTAAAGCATGAAATTTCCTTCCATCAATTAATTAATCATGGATTCAATGTCTGAGGTGAAACCAAATAGATAGAAACTTCAATTTAGCAGGTGAAAACACAACTTCCAAAAAAGATACGGATGTGCACCTTCCTGGAGATGCCCTGGGCATCTCTCCCTCAGCAAATAGGATTCTGTTCTAAATTCAATACTGCTTTGTGTCACCAGGCTCTTTCTAAATTTCCTATGAGACTAAACTGGCAATTTGTGTCTTATTTTCCCTCATTGCCCATGATTCTCAAAGGACTGTGCGTGTCACCAGGTGATTGCATGCCTGCCCCGTGCAAGCATTTCCCTTTCTCCTGAGCTTCCTGACCATTCCATGTGCCTTCCAGGAGAGAGTGTATTTTGCCACCATTTTACCCAGCACATAGTAGGTAGGCACTGAATGCCCTTTGAAATGAAACCAAATGCTTAGATAGTTCCTGCCACGAAAGCCCAGCTTTTGGCAGTATCGGGGTTAATAAGGAATGGATGGGAGAGTAGAAAAGTTAGCAGTACCATTTCACGTGTGGATGATCCGGGAGATACACTTCCCACTAGTTGGAAGGATTTGAACTTCTCTGAGAAGAAAGGCCAATTAGAATTCTCCACACTAATATTGTTTGGTCACAGATCCCCTTATTTCCTTTAATGTCACATTCCTCGTGGAGTGTTTCATGCCATAAAACACATGGTCCAGGAGCCTGTGGTGAATTGAACATCTTCCAGTCTCCCTTTGCTCTGACTTGTCCTGTCCTTTCCAGTTGTTTTGTGGACACACGTCTCCAGCATGAGCTGAAGCATCCCCAGTTATGAAACACTTCTATCCCCCAGGCTGCAGAACAGACATTCACCACGGGCGCAGAGAGAGATCCCCTCCTCTGTGTACACTCAGTGCAACTCAGCAGCTGTTCTCGGGGTGATCCCAATCGAAACAGCCAATATTTAAAATGATACAAGCCCATTCCTTGTGAGCCTGAGAAGTTACAGAAGACCTCATGTGGCCCCTTCTGGATGTTTCATGTCTTCACTCCCATTTGTGGTGGGTCACAAATGCTATTCCTTTTCCAGAGCTGGCCTGGGAAATCACTTGGATAGGATCCCGATGGCCTGATGCTGCATACTTGGCTGGCTTGGACTTCCTGCCCTGCTGATGATACCGTGCAGCAGGAACAGAAAATGAGGCTGGGTAATTCAGTCACCCTGGTCTTGGGCAATTTACAGAGTTCATTGAGAATGTGAAATAATATGGCTTCCCATCTGTCTCTCCCACTCCCATTCATTCATCTATCCTCATATCTGTTATTGCCTAGGTATCACAGGAGCCATCTTTCCCACTGGAGTTAGGCTCGCAGCCCCTGGAGCTGTGCAGTGAGCAGCTCGGGCACAGCAGCACGGATCATCAAAATCTAACATTTGCTGGCCATTCATGATAGTTCACAAATAATCATGCCAGCAATTTCACAGCCAATGTTCATGGAACTTTATTCATGAAGGAATCATGTTCAGAAACCACCTTGGAGATGTTAGACAAAAAAAAAAATACACTGAGAGACAGGAGAGTCTGTGGTAAACAGGGATTATTAGTGTGACTGTCCTACAGGTGCCTTTTCTATAGCAAGGGGACCATATTAGAGCCTCCTTTCCCTGGGTAGGGGAATGATGGTGTGGACAGGGGGTAATAAATGCATAGTTAATATTTTGACTTAATTGACATATAAAAAATTTAAATTACATAGTTGGGACATCAGATTTTAATAAGTATTGCCTAGGAACAACATGTGAAAATTGGAGGCTTTATTGACTATGAATGGATAACGGGAGAAAAAGTTTTCCACCACAGGGGTAGAAATTTAAGAAACTCTGGGAGCTGGCGTGAGGTGTTTATCAAAAGGCTACAAAACTCCGTAACTGGTCTTGACGAATGAGCTCAGTACTTATGCAATTTTTCCTCTTTAGATGTTCTTTTGGCTCCAGTGAGAGCTACAAATTGTACTTTTGCTTCAGTTTCCTTTATGGAGAATCCGATTCACTGAACAATGACTTGGTATTTTGTTTGCTTTTGTTTGTTTAAATTTTCCTTCTGTGAGATTCTGATTGGAGTAAGCTGCGCACTGCACAGAATATGTACACTCCCTGTGATGCCTGTGGAGAACTAGAATGTCTATGGTCCTACAAGCAAGCAAGCACTGCAAGGCCAAACAAGGATAAAAAGGAGGCATTTCTACTGAATCAGAATATAACATTTCTCTTTTTCACACACCTGGCTATCTAGGAATCTGTATCCAAAATTCATGACCAAATATAGAAAATTAGAACCACCTGAGAGCTGGGAGGGCTTTGGGAATAACTTATGACAATTGCCACATTTATGAGTAGAATATTAAGTCTCAGGTGGAATATATATCCGAATACATAGAAAAAGTGTGGTTTGATAGACATGTCTTGGCTTTCAATCTGGTTTATCATTCTGTCAATCAAGTGAGGCTGGTCAGTAGGCTGACATAATACTATGAAAAAGCCATCCTACCAAAAGCAATCTATAGATTCAATGCAATCCCAATCAAAATTCCAGTGCTATTCTTCACAGACATAGAAATCACCATCCAAAAATACTTATATGGAAACATAAAATAAAAATGAAAATAACAAAAATAAAATAATAGAAATAAAATGAATCCTTAACAAAAAAGAAGGTAGGAAACTACCACCAACCTGATTTTAGATTATATTACAAAGCCATTGTTAGAAAAACATGTCATTGCCCCCAAACAGACACAGATCTATGAAATAGAATAAATTTGAGAGCTCAGATATAAGTCCATGCAACTACAGTTACCTGATATTTGAAAAGATGCAAAACAGTGGAGAAAAGATAGCATCTTCAACAAATGATACTAGAAAGGCTAAATTTCAACATAAATTAAACTATGTCTCACCCAGCACAGAACCCTACTCCAAATGGACTAAAGGCGTCAACCTAAGAGGTAGAAGGGGAAGTGGAGAATACACTTCGACTTACAGGCACAGGCAAGTGCCTTCTAATGAAATAAGATCAGCAACTCACAAATGGGGCTCATGCAACTTGAAAGTGCCAAGTGAGTGAAGAGACAGCCCTCAGAATGAGGAAACATCTTTGCCAGCTGTTTTTCTAACAAAGGGTCTGTGTCCAGGTTATATAAAGAAGGAAAACAACTAAACATTAAGAAAACAAATATCATAATTTAAAAAATGGGCTATAGAACTAAACTGAAAATCCTCAAGAGAAGAAATGAAAATAGCCAGGAAACATTTTTCTAAAGTGTCCAAACATCTGTGATGTTTTTCAACTTTATGCAAGCTAGAGTCATCTGAGAAGAGGCAACTTCAATTGAGAAAATCCCCCCATCAGCTTGGTCTATAGGCAAGTCCACAGGGGCATTTTCACGACTGATAGTTGATGTGGAAAGATTCAATCCAGGTATGTGGTACCAACCCTGGGCAGGTTGTTCTGGGGTGTATAAGAAAACAAACCAAGAAAGCCAGGAGTAGCATTCCTCCATGGTCTCTGCTTCCGTTTCTGCCTCTAGATTCCTGTCCTGAGTTACTTCTCTCAATGAATTATGACCCTGGATATGTAACCAAAATTATACTCTTCTTCTCAAGTTTATTTTGTTCAGTATTTTTTAAACAATTTTATTTTACATACCAATCCCAGTTCTCTCTCCCTCCCTTCCTCCCACTCCTCTTACCTTCTCCCTCCCCCCAACCCTCCATCCACTTCTCAGAGAGGGTGAGGCCTCCCATGGGCAGTAAACAAAGTCTGTCATATAACTTGAGGCAGGACCAAGGTCCTCCCTACCTTGTATCTAGGCTGAGCTAGGTATCCCTGCATGGGGAATGGGCTCCAAAGAATATGATCATGCACTAGGGATAAATACTGGTTGCACTGTTACAAATAACGCTGTTATGAACACAGTTAAGCAAATATCCTTGTGGTATGAGTCTGCATCCTTTGGGTATATGCCTAAAAGTGGTATTGCTGGGTCTTGAGGTAGATTGATTCCCAATTTTTTGAGAAACTGCCTTACTGATTTCCAAAGTGGTTGCACAGTTTGCACTTCCCACAGGCAGTGGAGGAGTGTTCCCCTTATTCCACATCCTCTCAGCAAAATCTGTCATCAGTGTTTTTGATCTTAGCCATTCTGACTGGCGTAAGATGGTATCTCAGAGTTGTTTTGATTTGCAGTTCCCTGATGGTTAAAGATGTTGAGCAGTTCTTTGAGTGCCTTTTGGTTATTAGAGATTCCCCTGTTGAGAATTCTCTGTTTAGATTTGTACTTAATTTTTAATTGGGTTATTTGATATTTTGATATCTAGTTTCTTGAGTTTTTTGTATATTTTAGAGATATATGTCTGAAGTGGAGTTGGTAAAGATTTTTTCCCCATTCTGTAGATTGCTGTTTTGTCTTGCTGACTGTGACCTTTACCTTACAGAAGTTTTTTGGTTTCAGGAAGTCTCATTTTTAATTGTTTATCTCAGTGTCTGTGCTTCTGTTGTTATATTCAGGAAGTCTCCTGTGACAATGCATTCAAGGCTACTTCCCATTTTCTTTTCTATCAGGTTCAGTGTGGCTGGATTTATGTTGAGGTCTTTGATCCATTTGGACTTGAGTTTTGTGCATGGGGATATATGGATTTATTTGCATTCTTCTACATGTTAACATTCAGTTATAACAGCATCATTTGTTGAAGGTGCTTTTCTTTTTTCTATTGTACAATTTTAGTTTTTTTGTCAGAAATTAGGTGTTCATAGGTGTGTGGGTTAATATCAGCATCTTTGATTTGATTCCATTGGTCTGTTTTTGTGCCAATACTAAGCTGTTTTCATTACTATAGCTGTTGAGGGGGGCTGCTTGCACATTTCCTGGTTGCCTAGACTCCCAAAATAATCACACAGAAATCTGTATAAATTACAATACTGTTTGGCCAATAGCTTAAGTGTATTTCTGGTTAACTTATATTTTAAATTAACCCATTTTTATTAAACTGTGTATCACTATGTGGCTGTGGCTTGCCAGCAAGGTTCCAGTGTGTCTGTCTCCTGTGGATAGTTACATGGCTTCTCCTTGGCTCTCCCTTCTTTTTCCCAGCATTCAGTTTAGTTTTCTCTCTTAGCTCTATTCTGCTAAGCCACTGGCTGAAACAGCTTTATTCATTAACCAATAAAAGCAGCACATATACAGAAGGACTTCCTACACCATATAGCTGTATAGTTGAGATTTAAGTCAGGAATGATGATGCCTCCAGAAATTCCTTTCTTGTTCAGGACTGTTTTTGCTATCCTGGGTTTTTTGCTTTTCCATATAAAGTTCAGTATTGCTCTTTCAAGGTCTGTAAAGAATTGTGCTGGGATTTTGATTGGGATTGCATTGATTGTCTTTGGTAAGTTTGACATTTTTATTAGGTTAATCCTACCTATCAAAGAACATGGGCGATCTTACCATTTTCTTATATCTTCTTAAATTTCTTTCTTTAAAGACTTAAAGTTCTTGTCATACAGGTCTTTCATTTGTTTAGTTAGAGTTACCCTAAGATATTTTATTTTTTTGTGTGTGGCTATTGTGAAGGGTAATATTTCTCTGATTTCTTTCTTAGCCCATTTGCCATCTGTGTAAAGGAGGGTTACTGATTTTTTTGAATTAATCTTGTATCCTGCCACATTATTGAAGTTATTTTTGAGCTGTTGGAGTTCCCTAGTAGAATTTGGGGGTCACTAATGAATACTATCATGTCATCTGCAAATGGTCAAAGTTTGACTTCTTACTTTTTAGTTTGTATCTCCTTGATCACCTTTTGTTGTCTTATTGCTCTAGCTAGAACTTTGAGTAGTATATTAAATAGACATGGAGAGAGTGGACAGCTTTGTCTTGGTCAGTATTTTTGATAACAGCAGTAGAAAAAAAACTAAGGTAACATCCTTGGCTGTCAGTAAAATGCAAATTAAAATTACATTAAGATTCTATCTCACTCTAGTCAGAATGGCCAAGATAAAGAATCACATAACAACAAAAACAAATACTAGCTTGAATGTGGCAAAGAGAGACTCTTGTACACTGTTGCCTGCCTAAAAAACTAGTACAGCCATTTTGGGAATTAGCATGGAGGAGTCTTAAAAAAGCTAGAAATAGGACTACTGTATGATCCAGCTATCTCACTGAGGCCACATACACACAGACTTTATATCCTATGAGGAGACATTTGCACATCCATGTTCATATCTGCTCTATTCACAATATCTAAGAACAGAATCAATCTAAATATTCATCAATGAATAAATGAATAAGAAAAATGTACATATTCACAATGGAGCATTACTCAGCTATAAAGCAAAATATAATCATGATGTTTGCAGGTAAATAATTGGAACTGAAAAAGGTTTATGCCAAGTGAAGTAACTCAGAAACAGAAAACAAGCTACAGAACCACATGTTCTCTCATAGGCAGACCCAACTTCAAATCTTTTGATTTGTGTTCAATTTGGAGCACAAGTGGAAGCTAGGAAACTAAAAAGGGAACTTTTTTAGAGAAAGGCACATTTTTAGAGGCTGTAGATTGCAGGTAAAATTAATTTTGAGAGCAGAATACTAGGCCAGAAAGGCTTAAGCAGGATCACAAGAGTGAATATGAAATTGCCTCCTGTGGAGCCTGTCTCAAATCCAATGAGTGAGTAGGTGCTCCATACCCCACAACAGTCATGCCACTATTGCACCAGTGGACACATGAATAGCTTGTCAATATTATAGGACACAGAGTCCAGTACTGGGCAAGATTGCTGATAACCTTTTCTCCTGTAGCAGCATACATAGCATCTTCCAACACTGTGAAAGCTAACCAGTAGGAGTAAGTTTCCATGTGGATTTGGGAATGATTTCTCTGTCTTACCATGTAGCTATGGTGGATACCCAAGGGCAATGGCAATAGCCTGTGATGGTTTGGAGACCTCTGGGGCCTCCTTGACCAGGAACTTAGATAGAGATATCCCATACCTTGCATTGCAACTTTCATTTAATGACCCATGTCTTTTGGGAGAGACACTGTCCAATAGCAGATTCTACCATAGACCTTATTACTTCCTTGTCCATAAGCCTTTGCATTATTTGAGATAAAATAGAATGCAATATTTGGAAAGTATCCTACTTTGAGTCTCTGTTTCTGGGATAAAACACTGACAAAAGCAAACTTGGGGTTTATTGCATTTCATAGGACAGAGCCAATTATCAAGGGAAGTCAGGGCAGGGACTTGCAGCAAGAATCTGGAGGCTAGAACTAAAGCAGAGGCCTTAGAACAATGCTTTTTTAGTAGCTTACTCAACATGACTTATTCAGCCTTCTTCTTTCCTTCCTTCTTCTCTTCCTTTCTTCCTTTCTTCTTCCTTCCTTTTGTCTCCTTTCTTAATTCTTTCCCTCTTCTTTCTTACTTCTTTCTTCCTTTCTTCTTCCTTCCTGTCTCGTTCCTCCATTTCTTTTTCTTTTCCTTCCTTTCCATCTCTTTCCTTCCTTCCTTCCTTCCTTCCTTTCCTTCCTTCCTTCCTTCCTCCCTTCCTTTCTTTCTCTCCCTCCCCCTCTTTCTTTCTCTCTCTCTCTCTTTATCTCTCTCTCTCTCTTTCTTTCTTTCTTTCTTTCTTTTCTTACATATTTTGGAGACAAGGTCTATGTAGCCCTGACTACCCTGGAACTTGCTACATTGATTAGGCTGGTTTTGAACTCAACAGAGATCTGCCTGCCTCTGCTTCGTGAGTGTTAGAATTAAAGCCATGAACCACCAGCTTTGCCTCAGGCTTCTTTCTTATAGTTCCCAGAACCACCTTCTCATGGGTGGCACTGCTCACAGTGACATGGGCTCTTTCCCTATCGATCATCAATCAAGAATATGCACTATAGGCTTGCCTAAGCCAGTCTGATGTACACAATTCCTCGGGTGAGGTTTCCTCTCCTTGGGTCACTCTAGTTTATATCAAGTTGACAAAAACTAAGAAGCACTGGTTGAGAAAGGGATTCAGTGGGAAAGGGGAGTAGGGACAAACAAGGAAAATGGAGGAGGAAAGGAAAGATTTACAGTGTTGTATATATGTGAATATGTCATATTGAAACTTATTAGGTTGTATGCCAACTATGGTGGTTTGAAAGAAAATGACCACCATAGGCAGTGGTACTATTAGGAGGTATGCTTTGTTAAGCAGTGAGTTTCTGTCTCAGTGGACTTTGAGGTTTCCTTTGCTCAAGCTACACTCAGTGTGGTGGATAGTATACTTCCTGTTGCCTGAGGATCAAGTTGTAGAACTCTCAGCTCATTCTCCTGCCCCATGTCTGCCTGCATGCTACCATGTCCCACAATGATGATAATGGACTAAACCTATGAAACTGTATGTCTCCCCAATTAAATATTTTCCTTTTTAAGAGTTTCCATGGCAGAGACCTGCAGTGGAGCATTGGGCTGAGCTAACAAAATCTAGTTGAAGAGTGGGAGGACTGAGAATATGAACAAAGAGGTCAACACCATGATGGGGATACCTACTGAAACAGTTTACATGAGCTAATGAGAGCTCATTAACTCCAGCTGAACAGGGAAGGAACCAGCATAGTACCAAACTAGACCCTCTGAATGTGGGTGACAGTTGTATGACTGGGGCAGATTGCGGGACCACTGGCCGTGGCACCAGGATTTATCCCTACTGCTTGTACTGACTTTTTGAGAACCTATTCTCTTGGATGGATGACTTGCTCAGCCTAGATATAGTAGAGGGCCTTAAACCTTCCCCAAAGCAATGTGCCTTACCCTCTCTGAGGAGTGGATGTGGGGGGGGGGTGGAATACAGGGAAAGTGGAGGGGATAGGAGTGGGAACTGGGATTGGTATGTAAAATGAAAAAAAGATAGTTTGTTTTCTTTTTAAAAAATAAATAAGGAAAAAAAAGAGTTGGCATGGTTATGGTGTCTATTCATAGTTATAGAAACCCTAAGACACCATTTAAAATTAACACTGATAGTAAAATTGAGATAAGTATGCAAAAAAGCCCACAACAGTGGCATACATAGGAAAAGTTGGAAAGTGACTGTACATGTCTAGCAGAACGTGCAGGCACATTCTGAGAAGAGCTAAGATGACATCTCAGACGGGTACTGTGCAGACAATGAGCCTCTAAAGCAAGTTAAAACTACAGTTGAAGAGTAACAAAGGCCCTAAGGAGGAGGAGAATCTGATTCCACAGTCACCAGAGTTTTAGGCTCAATTGTTCAGATTTCAACAACAAATCGAAAGGCATTTAAAAAAAATCAGAGATCTGATCTTAAAAAAAGAAATTTCAAAAACTGGTCAGGAAAATACTTGACAACTCAGCTTCTATAGAGGCATTAAAATATCTTCAAGATACTTGGAGATGTAGAGGAAGTCAAGAAAAATAGAAACCAGAAAACACAGTAACAGAAGCTTATATCTAGTGAAGAGCAACTCTAAGCTTCAGAGATCAACTAATATCTCATACATGTAGCTTTGATGAATCTAAGAAAAGGACTGAATATTTATGGTGAGAGGCTACTAGGAACTTTTTGAACAAGATAGGGTGTTAACTTTTGTACTAACTGGGCATTTACATGTATTTTTAATGTATTACGATTTGGTAATTATGTGCACATGAAATTAATAGAAGTTACTTTCTGTTAAGATCTGTGAATTCCCTAAGACCATGGATTTTTTAAAAGTAACTTTATATAACAGAAACGATATTTTTAAATGATTTTTTAAAAATTGTATTGCTGTTCAAGAATGATACCCTGTTGTCACAAAGGTAGATATTCATAATTGTACATCTAGCCTTATAAATAACCTTATGAAATCTTTTTTGATTGAAGCTATTCAAAGGAAAAAATTTCATGTATTTTTAAAAAGAAATCAATAAATAGAGCATGTTAAAAAAACAATCTGAAGTAAGGTATGACTGAAATGGAAAATTTGTTATAGGGTTTCACAAGATTTGAGTAGATGGAAGAATCCATCAGTGTATTTAAAGATAGAACAATAGAAATGATTGATTCTAAGTAACAGAAAGAAAAAAGACTGGAAAGAAGTGAGTATAGCTGATGGAATCTGTTGAATGCCAGCAAACAGACTTGATAGTGGAGGAAATTAAAGAAAATGAGAATGAACTCACAATATTCACTATGGGAAATCAGCTAAGTCCTGAAAGACAGGCAATGAAGGGCATGAACAATAAAATGAGAGAAGACTCTCCCCCTTATTGGTAGTTATTTTAAACACAAATGGATTTGGCATCCTAATCAAAAGACAACAATTGATAGAATGGATAGAAGCAGATAATAGGAATGTATTATCTGTAAGGGACTTACATTAGATTTAAAGACACAGCAGATTAAAGGTATGTATGAAGGAAGACATTCTATGCAAATGATTACCCAAAGAAGAAAGTAAGCTTGCCAATATGGGAGAAAAAGATTTCAGGTGAGACAAGGAAAAGATAGATACGTATGTTAGTGAAAATCCAGTTCACAAATGTGTGCAACCATTGTAAACACTCTAGGTTCTCAGATTATACAAGGAAAAACTCACTGATGGGGGCTACGCAGTAGTAGTTGGAAACCTCAATATGTCTCTTCCTATCATAGATAAAACAACATGCTAGTAGATACACACATGAAGAATGTATGTAAGACAGGAGACTAACATGAGGAAGGAGATGTAAACAGAGCCTGCACCCAAGGACACATAAGCATTCTTCTCAACAGCACATGGGCCTTTCAAGGACAGACTATGTGTCATGCTCCAAATTAAGTGTCAACATTTTTTTGAGATCACATCTTACTATGTAGTCCATGCTTACTGCAAACCAGGGTTCTGCTTCTTTGAACTCTCAAAAGGTGGGGTTATGGTGTGCACCACCATTCAATACAGTTTTAAAAATAGATAGATCTCTAAATGTGACAGGACAAAGTTAGAAACTACTTATGGAAATAACACTAGAAACATCAAACAACTTGTGGCAATTAAGCTATACATTTAAATGACCTGTAGACTAAAGAAGAACCGTACCCAAAAAAAAAAAAATCAGAAAAATGAAAGCACTTAGAAGTGAATGAACATGATTGGCTATACCACTCGGAAGATGTTCAGTCTTAGAAGCTTAGCAGGCCAGGCCTGATTAGATATTGCCTGGGAATCAAGGGTGTTGTAGGCCAAAAAGTGAAGATAAAAACAAACAAGCAAAAACCACCAAGGGTAGTGGCACGTACTCTTAATCCTGGCATTTAGGAGGCAAATGTAAGCAGATCCCTATGCTTTCCAGGCTAGCCTGGTCTACATAGGGAATTCCAGACCAGTCAGGGTTACACAGTGAGGCACTGTGTCAAAAAAAAAAAAAGAAATAAAAGAAAGAAAGAAAAGAAGAGAAAAAGAAAAAAAAAGAAAAGAAAAACCTAAACACACATCACTGCCACAGAAATGAATGAACACGGAAATACAATATACTATTACTTTTTTGATGCAGTAGAAGAAACAAGGAGGAAATTCATAGTTATAAATGTTCATATTAACAAATAAGAAAGACTCCCTATCAGCGATCTAGTTTAACAACTTAAGAAACTAGGAAAAGAACACTCAAAACTATCAGAAGGAAGGAAGTGATAAAGATTAGAACACAGATAAAATAGAACAGAAAAACAACAGGCAAAGCAAAACAAAAACATTGAAATCAAAGATGATTGTTTGAGAAGACCAACAAGGCTGGCAAGCATTTAGCTCTACAGACTGAGAGAAGATTCAAATTGCATTACTTAGAAATAAAACCCAGGATATTGCTAGTGATTCCACAGAAAAAACAAGGAGCTACCAGTAAACCAGATAACCCACATCAAATGGAAAAATTCCTAGAAATATAAAACCTATCAAATCATGAAGAAATATAAAGAACAAAATCTAAAACTGAACAGATTTCTTTGCTTTATAGGGGATTGAATGAATAATAAAAAAAAATCCCTCAAAAGCTCTGGATCTGATGGCTTTATTTGTGAATGGCACTAAACTCTGAAAGAAGAAATTACACAAATCCTCCTCAAACTTTTTCAGACAAACAAGCAAGACTGAAGAGGAAGCAGTCTTTCTAGACACATCCTATGAGGTCATTACCTTGACATCAAAGTCAGAGAAAGACACTCCCCAACAAAAGTATAGCTTATTATTCCTTTGAAACATGAATACAAAAATTCTTAGTAAAATACTAACATAGTGAAACTCGCAACATATTAAATGGTTTGTGTACTATGACCAAGTATGATTCATTCATGGAGTGCAGAGATGTGTCAATATATGAAGCATTACTTTGGCTGAGTGAAAAGAAAAGAAATTTATGATCATCCCAACTGATGGAGAAGAAGGAAATCGAGAATCCTTTAAAATTAGCATCTTGTAACCCTAACACTCCCTGGCTAGGACTACAGGAATGGGTGCCAGCACAGTGAACACTATGCTTGGAAACTTCATGGGAAGGATCATATCCAGTAGCCAAAAAATTACAACTTTTTCTAAGATTAGGCAAGGAAAAAAACACATATCCCTAGTAAGGAAGGAGAAGTAACATTATATCTGCTTGTAGATGACAGGATTTTCTATGTAGAAACCCTAAGGGCTCTATGAAAAAGTGGAGATGACAAATCCCTTAGAACTAATAGATCAGTTCAGCAAAGGAGGTAGATCATTATTAAAAGGCTCGTCAGTCACCTCTCCACATGCTAACAATAAACAATCAGAAAGAAACATCGGAAAAAGTACTTCCTTTACATTCAAGAGTAAAATATTTAGTAATTCACCCAACCAAAGACATGAAAGGCAAATAATAAAAATTACTGAAACAAATAAATGAAGATTAAAAATTGAAGTGCATCCATGTTCTTGGATTGAAAAACTTAATATTGTTAAAATGGCCATACTAAGCAATGTTTTTAACAGAGTCTTTGCAACTCTTATCAAAATCCCCTTGACCTTTTTGGTAAGAATAGGAAAGCAACCTAAAAACTCACATAAATTCTTTAAAATGCTGAATAGGCAACATAATCTTGAAAAATAACAAAGCTAAAGGAATTCCATCTTCTGATATCAAAACTTATGACTAATATAGAATAACCAATACAGGCAAAAAGACATTCAATATAATATAGACTAAACAGATATAATGGAGAGTCAGGAGTAACTACTGCAGGAGAGAGCGAGATGGCTCAGTTTGTAAAGGTTTGCCTCTTAAGCACAAGGATCTGAGTGCAATCACCCAAAATCCGCTGGGAAAAAAAGCTAGGTGGAGTGGCAGACACTTGTAATCACAGCACTAGGAGGGTGGAGACAGCCCTGGTATTCACTGGACACTCAGCTGCTTGGAAATCTCTGGGCCAGTGAGAGATACTGGCTAAAAAGGGAGAAAGTGATTGTACCTAAGCGATTAGACCTAAGGTTGTCCTCTAGATTTCATGTCTCTTCACACACCATTTATGTATATGGTCAAATAGTTTTGACAAAAGTGCTGAGACTGTGTTTAGTGAGGAAAGGGCAATCTTAAGAACGATACAGGAAAACTGCTTGCCCATATGAAGGTTGTTATTTTTCTATGCAAAATGAACTGAGAATGGAGCAGAAAACCAGTGTAACTCTTAGAAGAAAAACAGAAAACAAAAGCTTCATATGACTGGATTCGGTAACCATTTTTAGATATGGTACAAAATATATAAGCAATGCCAGAAAAAAATAGAGAAATTGGGTTACATCAAATTTTTAAAAAATGCATATCAAAGGTACTATCCATTAAATAAAATGTATCACCCATAGAATGTGAGGAAAGATTTTTATAATTTTAATATCATATGTCTGAGAAGAGATTAATGTCCCAAATGAGTACTTCTAAAATGCAGCAGCAACAACAAAAGTCCTTATTCAAAACTGGGCAAATGCGGGCTGGAAAGGCTGCCAAGTGTGGTGTTTAGTCCTCAGTCTACATGATAAGAGGGGAGAACTAACTCCTGTGAGTTGTCACCTGACCTCACAGGCACTCCGTGGCTGTGGCATGCACCACTACACACTAAAAACTAACTAAATGTAAAAATGGGCGAAGGACTCAACTAGAAATTTACACCTCAGTGAAGAGGCGCAGAGCGCCCATATGAACATGAACGATATTCAGTATTATGAATCATATGGAAAACACAAACCTGAATCACAAATCCAACATGATAATTACTAGGATAGCTAATGCAAAAAGTCTAAAACAAAGTAGAAAAAAGCCATTGAAGCAAGAACATGGATAAAATTGAATCCTTGTTGGTGGGATTATATTAAAAATATGATTGTACCTGTTGTAGAAAGTGACAAGGTGATTTCTCAAAAATTAAAAGTAAAATTACCACCTGATGCCACAGCTCCACTTTGGGACTGTAAGATGCACATCACAGCATCACTTCTCATAATAGAACATGGAAGTCACCACAAATCCACTGATAAGTGGATGAATAAACAAAATATGTTGTATCTATGTAATATGTTGGGTATTATTATTACCTACCTATCAGCACAAATGAGAAATTCTGTATTATTCCACTATATGGATGAACATTTGGGACACTGTGCTAAGAGAAATATGCCCAACTCAAAAAGACAAACACTGTATGACTTCACTCATCTGAGACATATCAAATAATCAAGTTACAGGAGCAGAAAGCAGAATAGTGGTTGTCAGGCATGGAAGGAGATGTTATTGCTTTATGAGTAGACTTTTGATTTTATAAGATGAAAGAATTATAAAGATATTTGGAAGTCAATGTTTTTAGCATCACCAAGTTCTGTACCAAAAATGACGCAGCAAATTTTGTGTTATATGTATTTTATCGGTTTACAAAGTTGCAAATAGAAATCAATTAATACAACTAAGCATATAATAAAAGAGAAACCACATGTGATTATCTCTCTAATTACAGAGAAAGTTTTTAAAATCCAGCGTGACTCCACAGCAAAACTTACCACTTCTTCACTAAGACTAGGTGAGTGCAGCTTCAGCTCGCACTGTGCACACCAGGGCCTCACCTGGGTTTAGTGACTAGTTGGTGATTGGTGTGTGTGGAGTTCCCAAGTGTGTGGTTGTGGTATTTGGTAGTAGGGACAGCCATGTCCACAATGACCAGCCATGTAGAGCGTGCTTAGCCTTACCTGATAACACATTTGTAACTGAATACAGTGTTTTCAATTTGAACAGAATAGTTAAAATATTCTATTAAAGTTGTGAAATACACACACAAAGAAACCTAACACTGAAGGAAAAGGAACTTCTGCTGCCTGTTACTCTATTTAAGACCTAAAATAATGTCATTTAAGTGAATTCTTTTACCTCTGAGATTGGGAATGAGATAAGTACCTTTTTATTTTCATATTTACTTAGCAGTTTCTCTGTGGCCCTTTGTATGTTTAGAGATATAGATGTGTATAATATTATATATATAAACTTGTATATATCCAAATCAGCAGGAAATATGTGCATAATATGCAGTAATTAACAAAAAAGGCAAAATCTGTGTATCACGAAAGAAGCCATCAAATAACCAGCACACTTCTGCCTAACCCTCACTATCATTAATTATCAGACAGATGGAAGGTAGCAGTAGTTCACAGTGACAGAAAAGCTTAAGCAAACCTACTGTGGGGGGAGCGCAGAGTACCTAACCACTTCTGACGACCCTCCACCAGCAGCTACCAAAATAGGCAGGTACCTATCTTAAGACTCAGCTTTCTTCAACACACATGTGCCCTCCATATTTGTGTGTCATATCAGAAATTTTGCATGAAATAAATGCTGAGCTAAGCCCAAAGGTAAAATGCAAATATAATAAGCCAAATATATTTATGTAATACATTTTATAGAAGCATTGTTTGCAATAGTAAAAATTTTAAAACAGTCAAACATTCAGAAGCAAAGCGATGGATAAACTGTGACACTGGCACACAATAGAAAACCTCAAAGACTAAAAATAGACTAGTATTTCCTGTATAACATCATTAAGTGATAAAATAGCTTACAAGAACACATATGGTGCTATTGTAAGCTCACTAGTAATGTCTCAGTGAAGATTTCTGTTGTTGCGACAAAACATTATTAACAAGAAGCAAGTTGGGGAGGAAAGGGTTTATTTGGCTTATACTTCCGCATTGTTGTTCATCACTGAAGGAAATCAGGACAGGAACTCAAACAGGGCAGTATCCTGGAGGCAGGAGCTGATGTAGAGGCCAGGGAGGTGTGTTGTTTACTGGCTTGCTTCACCTGGCTTTCTCAGTCTGCTTTCTTATGGAACCAAGGACCGCCAGCCTGGGGATCGTACCACCTGCAATGGTCTGGACCATCCCCATCAATCACTAATTGAGAAAATGCCTTGCAGCTGGATCTCGTGGAGGCATTTCCTCAACCGAGGCTCCTTCCTATCTGATGACTAGCTTGTGTCAAGTTGACACATAAAATCAGCCAGTACAAATAGTTTGGAAAGTCATAATTAAAGCTATAAGGTTAAGGACAAGGACAGATCCCAAATCAGAAGACTATCTTTAAAGGATATGTTATTTGTTTGTGATGCTAGTGATTAGACCTAGGGTGCTGCACAGCTAAACAAGTGTTCTACAGAACACTTATACCCTGAGCTCACAAAGCAATTCTGTAACATGAGAAGAAGCTCCATAAATCAGCAATTTGCTTACCTGTTTGTTATTTTAGTTTTCTGTCTGTTATTTCAGAGTCCAGAAAGGAACCTGACATCTGGTAATCACTAAAATATTTCTGAGTGAAATAAGTGAAAGGAGATGGGAGTGATGCAGACAGAGAGACGGGATTGGTGCAGACAGGGAGATGGGATTGGTGCAGACAGGGAGAAGGGATTGGTGCAGACAGG
>JAQHUG010000047.1:8744403-8764520 GCA_028555095.1 Dicrostonyx torquatus
GAGAAGGGATTGGTGCAGACAGGGAGAAGGGATTGGTGCAGACAGGGAGATGGGAGCGGTGCAGACAGATAGTAGAGTTGCTGTTGTTCTGTCCCCAGCCGTGGGCGCATAGACAGGGCGTGTGGGGCACTTTTTCTTACCCTGCACAGATGCAATGTTGTAGTCTTCTGGATTACAGAACACAGTACATTTAAAAAGTTAAAGTTCACTGGGTAGTGGTGGCACATACATTTAATCCCAGCACTCGGGAGGCAGAGGCAGGCAGATCTCTGTGAGTTGGAGGACAGTCTGGTCTACAAGAACTAGCTAGTTCCAGGATAGGCTCCAAAGCTACAGAGAAGCCCAGCCTCAAAAAACGAAAAAAAATTTAAAGTTCACCATTAAACTTCTACAGTGGAAAACATGACCAAGTGAGGTACAAAAGAGATATCTTCACTTCACCTCCACTTACAAGTTATTTTGCTTCTTGAGTCTTTCCTTGGCCCTTGTGGAAGTAAGATGGAAGTTATGGCAGAATGGATAATAGTCACATGAGGAGTCTCAGAGAGGTAGAGGGTCCCACAATTTACATGAAGAGCAGACTTATAATTTCATATTAAAATAGCTATGCTCATAAGTCCCTCTTTTTACTAAAGAGTGATGAGAGTGAGGGTGGGTTTTTAAGGACCTTAAGTTCAGGAGTAGCTGTCTCTAGGCAGCCATAATTAAAATTTACTTTTCTTTAGCATCAATATTAAATTCCACAATAATGTGTGTGCTGGATAACCCTAGATATCAACTTGATGGGCCTTAGTAACATGATGGAAGCCAATCTTTGAGCACGTCTGTAAGGGTTTATTGAGATTAGGTAAAGAGAGGTGGGTACACCCATCCTAAGTGTGGACAGTGCCATCCCAGGGATCAGAGTCCCAGACTGAATAGAGAGTAAAACACTAACTAAGCCCTATCCATCTCTGCTCCTCACTGGAGATGACATCTCACCAGCTGCCTCAAACTGGTGTCGTTGTGACTTCCCTGCCTCAAGAGACCATCTCCCAAAACTATGAGCCAATATTCATCCTCTCTTCCAGAAGTAGCTTTTGACAAGTATTTTTGCCTCAGTTATGAGAAAAGTACCTAAAGCAAGCAATGTGCAAAAGTTCTTTAAGACGAGTCAATAGGAGTTTGTGAGGTGGTTTAGGTTGCCCTCACTTGTACATGCATGTGTGTATACACACATACACACAAAAACAATAGTGGAATAAAAAAGATGAATCAGTGAAAGGAAAAACAAAGCAAAGCAAAACAAAACAAAACTATCAAGGTTCTAAAAAAAAAAAAAAAAACCTCGTCTTAGAGAATGGAAGAGAATAGTCAAGCCTTCCCACAGGTCACATCTTGCCAATAAGAGTTCCTTAGCGACAGAATCAACTCAGGTCAATCATACTTTTAGTTTCTATAATACATTTGTCTTCTTTCAAAAATAAGCCATCTGGGTGAAACAATTTGATCAATGAATGGTCTTATTAGCTTGCTTTTTTTCCCCCCACCAAGCACTCTAGCATATTCCAGAAAATTCTGGTAAAATCCCCTGATATCAATGCATGGTAAGACAGTGGGCACAGTAGTGTGTCCCAGTGGAAAAGCAACTGTTGACTTTTTGAGCCCTGAAATCGAGTAGTTTCATTTCCTAGAAGTTACTTCAATACAGTTCAGTATCTTCCATGAAGTGGAGTTTAATATAAATTTTATCACATTCATAAATAATATTTTAGGTAATTTTCCATTTTAAAATCTCATTTTCACTCAATTATAGTTTGAAAGCAAACCTCATATTGCCTTCCTAAAAGGTAAACCATTCCCAAGCTGGGTGTGGTGGTGCATACCTTAAATCCCATCCCAGCACTCGGGAGGCAGAGGCAGGAGAATCTCTGTAAGTTAGAGGCCAGCCTGGCCTACATATTGAGTTCCATGACAGCCAAGGCTGTTACACAGAGAAACCCTTTCTCAAAAAAAAAAAAAAAAAAAAACTACAAAAAAATTTAAACCACTCCCAAGTGGGAAAAACGATACAGAAAAAGCAGCAACTATAAAAGATAGATAAATGTACACAATAACATTTGTGTGCTGCACTCTGGCTAGGACACTCTGGTACTATCATAGAGGAAAGGTACCAATGGTAGCAAAAAAGCTGACACAGTCTTCAGTGATCACACAATAGTCTATGTTCCAATTCCTAGAAACCAGTAAGAATAGGAGAAATAAGCAGAAAAACAGGCCAGAAATTAAAATGTGTAGAGATAAACATAGATAATAAATTCATGAAGAAATGTGCAGGATTATTCACGATTAGAGAGATACAAATCAAGATTACATTAGGCACTCTTGTAGGCACTGGCATGGCCGAAGGAAAAGTTTGACCACTCCAAGTACTGCTAAGGATGTGGATCCATAGGATTTCTTGTATGTCCCCGATGGGAGTAAAAATAGGTTTTAGTACACTGGATTGAAAATCAACATCTCCGAGTTCATGATTCATTTATTCTACGACCCAACATTTTCAGCAAAAATCTTGCATATGTACAGGAGGTAGGCACACGGGTATGCACAGTGCCGCTGTTCATGATAGCGAAAACCTGGAGACAGCCCAAAGGACGATCACTGACCAAGTAGATGACAGACTAGTGTTCAACAATGTATAGCAGACAATAAGAGACTGTTCCTGCTCTCAGGAAATTGAGGACTGGCTAGGATAATCCTAAAGAAGAAAGCAGTCCTGGAGCAGGAGACACGAAATGAGCCTGGGAATAGAGCAAACCATCATCGGGAGGCAAACCCTAGTTCTGGATTTGAAAAAGGAGGGTGATTTCCACATGCATGAGAGTCTAAAAAGGCACGGGAATTGTCGAAATTAGTTTTACTTGACTGAAGGAGAGAAATGGAGGAGAGGGACCTGGGGGCTCAGACAATTAGCAAGGCCCCCTCCTGCAGGGCCTGCTAGCTGTACAATGGACTTGGGGCCTTATCCGAAGAGCTACAGGAAGCCATTGAAGAGATCAAGCCAGAGAGTGATATGATTAGACTTTTCACTTAACAAGCAGCAGGACCAAAGGCAGAAAGGATCAGGTAACTCACGTAGAGGCTGATGTAATCATTTAGGTGGGCCATGGTCCTGACTGGAAGTATGAGTAGTTGAGGTGGGGCAGCAAACCAATTGCAGAGCTAGCAATCAAGCAGAAACAGTAACACTTGAAGATTAATTGGTAGAAGGACTGAAAGAATGCAAGCAGGATTTTATGTGTAGGAAGGTGGTGGAGTTAGACACCAATGCTTGGACTGATGGCACAAAGTGCGGATGAATATTCTTTTTTCTCCCTTTTGTTATTGGGATTACATGCGATATAATTACATCAACTTCCCCTTTCCTTTATCCAAATCTTTCCATATACCCCTCCTTGCTCTCTTTCAAATTCATGGCCTTGTTTTTTTATTAATTGTTGTTAGATGCATATTTATGTGTGTATACATATATACTTCTAAATATAACCTACTCGGGCTCTAAAATGTCACTCGTATGTATGTTTTCAGCGATGACCGTTTGATACTTGGTACTGGAGAGCCAACTGGCGTGCTCTTCCAAGGGGAAGTCTATTTCTCTCGCTCAGCATTCCTTAGTTGCCTGCACTTCTTTGTGTAGGGTCGGGGGCCTCTTGGGCTCTCCCAACTCCAGCCCACTTGGACGTGTCTATTGTTGTCCTTGTTCAATTCATGTTTAGGCAGTCATGTTGGTCAGACTTTATGGGTATAGCCTTCGACGTTTCTGAGAGACAGTCTCATAGCAAAACACCCAATTCTCTGACTTTTACAGTCTTTCTGTCCCCTTTTCCACAATGTTCCCTGAGCCTTAGGTGTGGGAGTTGTTTCATAGATGTATTCAAATGTATATTCTTATCCAATGCAACCCATTTGCCTAGACAGTGGTTCACAATCTATTGAGACTGTCAGTAAGGAAAATCTAGGCCTGGGGTCTCATAAGCTCTGGAAATGTCAGAGGTCCCCTTCTGTTTCCAAACACCTGGACTAAATTGCTAAATAACACTGAGTACCCTGTCCACATGAGAAGTGTATTCAAATGAAAGTTTCAAACCCACATCCTAACAATAAAAACTGCTTTGGGAGCTGGTGGAACACCTCGGTTGGAAAAGTACTTTTCTCAATCCCAGAAGCTGTATAAAATGTCCAGGTGTGTGGTGTGCATATTTTAATTTCATCACTGGAAAGGGAGAGACAGAAAGATCCCTGGGGTTTTCTAGCCAGGTAAGACAATGTCTACACACACACACACACACACACACACACACACACACACACACGCATGCACGCACATACACACATATACAGCTATTTATGAGAAACTCACAGACTCCTTACCCATATGACATAAAGTTTACAAGCAACACTGGCAACATTGCAAGCATTTTGCTACTGGACTCCTAATTTGAATGTAAGCTCATAGTTCTTCAGCAATTTCACTCAGTCCTCTATAGCCTCAGATTCAACAAACCCTGGATTTAAAATCCTAAAACTAAATTGTATTTGCACACCCTTTCCTCTGTCATCATTCCCTAAATAATAAAGTTTTGAAAAAAAAACAAATGAGCATATCTCTTACTTGAGTTGTATAAATGTTCTGAGATGCACAGAAGGGTTGTACAGGTTATGCAAACATCATCCCATTTATCCAATGTACTCAGATGCCCTTAGGTTTTGGTATTCATGAAGGTGAAACAAATTCCCCTAAAATATTGAGAGATGGCTGCAGTTTCTTATTTTTAAAAGCAAAATAATTACCTAAGCAGGGCTTCCTAGGGCAGAAGCTGAATAATTCAATCTTTTGCATTTGATAGAACATAGAACAAATGCATAATGCATCTATTCTTTTTCTTTTGTACTATGAGCCATAAGCATGTAAAGAAAGTAACTTTAATTTCCTGTGGAACGATTGCCCAAGATGCAGTGTTCTGATTGATGAAAAAAAAAAAAAAAAGAGAGAGAGAAAGAATGCACGAACTTACCTGTCACGAGTCCTCTAAGACAACACAGCAAGTACTATGATCATTTTATAGATAATTTCCCAGAAAACTTAAAAGCAAAATGCCCGCTCTAGTGATCTATGCCAAGCTGCAAGGCATACTGACCCTTGACCTTCAGATCAGTGCCTGAGGATTGTTGTTAATACTCAACCTTGGGGAAGAAGTACTTTACACACTTGCAAGAGCGGGGGTGGGGAAAGTGTTTTATCACTTCCTGTGTGTCTTACCACACAGCACATGCTAAGGATCATAATAATATTTGCTAATCCTCATGTATGTGTTTGTGTGGATGCTGGTATCACACAGCAGGTGGCAAGATGAAATTTCATATCGGAAATATTAAAGTCAGATCTTGGCTTTGCCACTTTAGAATCAAAGTGTCATTGAAATAAATTGTCTAAATGCTCGTCACCTCCACCCCCCGGCAATGACGCAATGTAAATCTGTTACCATAAGTAGTCAGCAAGGAAAACTAGTGCAGCTAAAGGATTCTAAGTGCACTCAGAGGCGCAATATTAGGCCTGCATGCCCAGTCATGTCAAAACATGGTGACTTACTCCTTTTATCAGGATTTTTGGTTCTTAACATGGTTTATAGGAAACAACATAATACCATACTTCATTGACTATAACTTGTATTTTTATTTAATTTTTTATTCTTTTGTGAAACACATACACAAGTACTATATTTACAGAATCTCTCCCTTCCTCTCTCCCCTTCCACCTCTTCCTGTATCCCTCCATAAACTCTTCTTTAATCATTGTTGTTTTATACATACATGCATGTGTATGTGTGTGTGTGTAAGTTTTTAAAGTAATATGTTTCCCTACAGCTTTTTCAAGCATCCTCTGAATTACCCTCTCCCACCCAGTAAAATCCCTGTCTATTTGATTTCCCCCTTTATGATACCGGAGTCATACTCTCCCTCTCTAGTCCTCTCTCTTCTATCCTACTCCCAAGGTTTCTTTTTGGTTTCCTGGCTTCTGCTGTTATGCAGTTATATATTCAAATCTGAAAATTCAGAGCAACTCAATAAGCAAGAGAAGGCATGTGGCACTTGTCTTTCTGGGTGAGTTACCTCATACAGTATATTTTCCAGTCCACCTATTTATCTGCAAATTTCTTTTTCTTTAAGTTGTGTTATTTTGTTTTGTCCTATAATTTTATGTTATCTTTAAATTTTTTCTTTTATCAAAAATAGATTTTGTAATATAGCCTATTCTGATGATAGCTTCCAGTTCCTCCCTCTCCCTTCCCCTCTGAATCAATACCCTTTCTTGTTTCTTGTTAGAAAATAAACGGGCTTCTAAGAAATAAGAATAAAATAAAACCAAATATGAATAGGACAAAACAACCAAACAAGAAAAAAGAGCCAAAGAGAAAGCATAAGAAATGTGTATAGATGCAGAGACTCTCACTTTCACACTCTCGGGATTCTCATAAGAACCCAAAACCGGAAACCATAATATATACAGAAAGGACCTTTAAGCTAGGAAAAATAAAACCAAACAAAAATGTTCCTGACTTAACGTTATGAGACACAGCACCTCCAAAGATGCTGCTGAGTTTGTTTCATGCTGGCCTTCCACTGCTGTGCACGGGGCCAGCCCTTATGAGTGAGTGGTTTGTTTCCCCAGTGAGACTCTCTTGATGAAGCTAAGTTTTTATTTGCAAGTGGCTATCAGTTGGAGATTGCTGCTGGGTTAGGGATTGGGGCATGCATCCACTTCTTTCAGCTCTAGGACCCCATCTGGTGCAGACCCATGCAGGCCCTGTGTGGTCATATGTACTTCAGTGCTACTGTGTCAAGAAGGCCTTGATTTCCTAGTGTCCTTAATTCCCCTCTTACTCTCCTCTTCCTCAGAGTTCCCTGAGCCCTGAGGGGAGGGATTTGATAGAAACATCCCTTTTAGGGCTGAGTGTTCTGGGGTCTCTCACTCTTTGTATGTGATGGTTTGAATGTAATTGGCCCACATAATCTCATAGGGAGTGGCACTTCTAGGAGGTATGGCCTTGTTGGAGGAAGTGTGTCACTGTGAGGGCAGACTTTGAGGTTTCCTATGTATAGTGATATCTTATTAATGATCTAACAGATAAAACATGCCTGAAGATCAGAGTGCAAAGCTGCCACACTAGTCAGCCATACAGGCCAGTCAGTGTCGCACACACCTTCAATCCCAGAAGCCACATTAGTTAGTCACAGAGGCTGGGCAGTGGTGATGCCTGCCTGTGAGTCCAGTACTAGAGAGGAATATAAGGTAGGGTGAGACAAGAACTCGCTCTCTTTTCAGTCTGAAGATTTCATAGAGGTAAGAGCTCTCTAGTGGTTGGCTGCTTTGTTTCTCTCTCTGATCTTTCAGCTTGAACCCCAATAATCCCAGCACTAGAGAGGAATATAAGGTAGGGTGAGACAAGAACTCACTCTCTTTTCAGTCTGAAGATTTCATAGAGGTAAGAGCTCTCTAGTGGTTGGCTGCTTTGTTTCTCTCTCTGATCTTTCAGCTTGAACCCCAATAATCCCAGCACTAGAGAGGAATATAAGACAGGATGAAACAGGAACTCGCTCTCTTTGTAATGGTAAAAATAAAACAGCGCTGTTCCCCAAGGGGCCTGTGGGTCACAAGGGGCAGTGGGTCCCAGGCAGAGAGCTGTGACCTGTGAGAGACCTCTATGAGTCAGCCGGTCCCACCCATGAGGAGTCACAGCCGGTGAGAGGCAGAGAGATGGATGCAGACAAAGTGGGTATTTATTTAATGGGTTATGGAGAGGAAGGGGAGAGGGGGTAAGGGGGAAAATGGGAAGAGCAGAGAGAGGCAGAGAGAGAGAGTGATTGAGAGAAAGAGAAACAGAAACGTGGGGAGAGGAGAGGGGAAGCTACCTCTTTGGGAGAGAGATGGAAAAGAAGGATAGAGCTCAGACTGGAAGCAGAAGGAAGATTCCCCCTCTCAGTGGACTGGGGGGGTGGGGGTGGGGGAGGGAGTGAGCGGGGCTTGTTTCTTAAAGGTACAGGACAGACCATTACAGAAGCCTGAAGCAGTTAGTCACAGAAAATGAATGTGTATGTTCCCATTCCTGGTACTGGAAGCTTCATTTGGTGATAAGATGTCCAATTAGGGCTCTGTCTCCCCCATTGCTTGAGGTTTCATTTAGATGACCTTCATATATTTATATTAAGGGAAGCTTCTACTGCAAAATGTCCCCAGTTTTAGCTGTCTTTCCCTCTTTCCCCTCCCTGGAGTTCCTCTTCTCTCCCCACTCAAAGCTTGATCCTCCCATTCCAGTCCTCCTGCCCTGTTTTTCCCTAACTATCTATTTTATATCCCTTTCCTAGGGAGATTCACTCTCTACATTAGATCCTTACTCCACCTAAACCTCTGTGGTTATATGGATTGTAGTGTGGTTATTAATGACTTAACAGCCAACATCCACATATAAGTGAACACATACCACATGTTGTCTTTCTGGACCTGAGTTACCTCACCCAGCATTATTTTTTTTCAAGTTTCATCCATTAACCTGCAAAGTTTATTATTTTAATGGCTGAGTTATATTCTATTATATAAATGTATCTCATTTTCTTTATCCATTCACTCACTGACAGACATTTAGGCTATTTCTGATTTCTGCCTATAATGAATAGAGCAGCAACAAATGTGATTGGGTAAGCATCTTTGGGGTAGGATGAAGAATCCTTTGGGTGTATGCTTAAGAGTGGTACAGTTTGATCATGGGATAGATTGATTCCTGTCTTTCTGAGGAACTGTCATCCTGATTTCTGGAGTGGCTGTACAAGTTTTCACTCCCACCAGCCACAGACGTGTGTATCTCTTACTCCACTTCCTAGCCAACATTATCTGTCTTTTGTTTTGTTGATCTTGATCTTGTTCATTGTGATATAAAATGAAATAGCAAAGTAAGTTTGATTTGGATTTCCCTGATAAATAAGGGTGTTGAAGATTTCTTTAAGTACTTCTCAGTCATTTGAGTTTTCTGTTTTGAAAATCCTCTGTTTAGATCACTACCCTGTTTTTAAATTACAATGTTTGTTCTCTTGATGTCCAATTTTTTTCTGTTGTTGTTGTTTTGTTTTTGAGGTCTTTATAGGTTTTGGATATTATCCCTCTATCAGATTTATAGTTTTTAAAACTATTTTCCCAGTCTGTAAGCTGCTACTTTGCCACACAGAAGCTTTTCAGTTCCATGAGGTACCATTTATTAACTGTTTATTTTTTGTTTGTTTGTTTGTTTCATTTGCCTGTTTTTAAAACAGGGTTTCTCTGTGTATCTTTAGAGTCTGTCCTGGAATATAGGCCAGACTGGCCTTGAACTCACAGAGATCTGCATGCCTCTGCCTCCCAAGTGCTGAGATTAAAGGTGAGCACCACTATTGCCTGGCAATCGTTGATTGTAGTGCCTGTGTTATGGGTGATCTGTTCAGAAAGCCTTTTCCTATACTAATGAGTTCAAGAATATTTCCTGCTTTCTCTTCTATCAGGTTCAGTGTATCTGGCCTTGTGTTGAGGCCTTTGATCCATTTGGAGTTGAGTTTTGTGCAGGGTGATGAGTACAGATCCATTTGGATTCTTCTACGTGCAGACATTCAGTGTGACCAGCACCATTTGTTGAAGATTATTTTTTTCCCAGTGTGCAGACTTATTTCTGGTTCTTCTAGTCTGTGTTTCTATTTCTGTGCCAATACCACCAAGCAGAGAACTTTCATGACTGACCTGAGCACTCTGCACATGTGTTGCAATGAAAGTAAATTTATCTCTTTTAATTAGTTCTTTGAGAATTTCATACAGTGCATTTGATGGTATTCACCCCTCCCAGACTCCTACCAAATCCACGTCTCTTCTCTTCCCATCTAACTTTGCTATTAAAAAAACAAAACAAAACAAAACAATAAAAATGCATCAAATATAGTTTTTGCTGCTCACTTACTCTTGAATATGTGACATTCTCTGCCTTTGCTCAACTCACCAAGAAAACTGACCCTTTCTCTCCCAACAGCTATAATTGTCCCATAATTCTTTAGTCAAGGAGACCCCACTACCACCTCCCCAAGCTCCATGCTGGGGTTTTGTCTGGCTTGACCTTGTGCAGATCTTGTACATGCTGTCACAGCTACTGTGAATTCATATTGTGCAAATATCCTTCTGTGTAGGAAAATATAGTTTCTTCACAGTGGTTATTCACCACCTCTGCTCTGACAGTCATTCAGCCCCTCTTCCTCCTGAGCTTGAGTCAGGGTATGGGTAGGAATGAAATAGATGTTCCATTTAGGGCTGAGAATGTTGCAGTCTCTTATTCTTTGCACCCTGAACAGTTGTGGGTATTTGAGTTAATGAACACATACTGAAAATAAAAAGCTAGCCTCTCCAATGAAGGCTAACAGATGCTCTACTCTATGTGTATAACAATAACTCATCAGCAGTCAGTTTAATACTGTTTCTATTTAGCAGAGCAATAGTAGTAGGTTTTCCCCTAGAGCCTTTGACCTGATCATACCACAGATTTCCCCCTACTGACTGTGCATCTATGGGTTTCATCTAGTGGAATGGGCCTTGTGTGCAACCAGAAAGTGGTTGTTTGCTCCCATAACATTTGTGCCACTATTGCGCCAGTGGGCCTACCTTGCCCAACTAGTCATTTTGTAGCTTGTAGCATTCACAGCTGGAACATTATTACTTTTCTCACCTGGTAGCATACATGGCACCTGCCAGCCCTAGGAAAGATAGTCAGTAGGAATGAAGCTTTCAGGTGAATATCAGCTTATCTTCTCCTTGTTCAATGACTCAGTATGTGATGTCTCACTGTGAAGTTCTAGAGGGCAACCAAGGGCACTGGCATTATCTTGCAGTGTCTGGAGGTCTGTGAAGAGGTTTATTGTACCTCTGACAATGGGCTTTTATTTGTTATTCTATGGTATCTACTAGGGGTATAGCTGGTTCAATATGGAAAAAACTCAATTTAAATTCTTTTTTATAAACATGTAAGTATATATTTTAGGAAGTTTCTATATTAGTAAACTTCCATATGACTTTCTCAAAAATGTCTTCATTATTAGTTATCCTTTCCTATATTCCCCTACTCTACCTGCCTTCTCATTTAACTCTCCATTTAATCACTCCTGATTCATTAATCTCCTGTTTAACACTTTGTTCAATCTCTCCCCCTTGAAATATACTATATACTTTATTAATTTTATGACCTCTGTGGGTATTACAAATGAAGCACATATCTGAAGATTCAAAGTTGAGAGAAAATACATGACACTTGTTTTTCTGGCTCTGGGTTATCTCACTCAGGATGATTAATTCCAGCTCCATATGTTTACCTTTTGATTTCATAATTTCATTTCTAACAGCTGAATAATATTCCATTGTTTAAATGTGCCACATTTTCTTTATGTATTCATCTATTGAGGGAGGATATCTAGGTTGTTTCCAGTTTCTGGCTGTTATGAAAGAGCAGTAACGAGCATGGTTGTGCAAGTGTCTCTGTAGTAGGATGTAGAGTCCTTTGGATATATGCTTAAGAGTGACATAGTTGGATCTTGAGGTATATCTATTCCAAGATTCCTGTGGAACCACCACACTGATTTCCATAGTTGCTGGGCCAGTTTGCACTCCCACCAGCAATGAACGAGTGCTTTCCTTTCTCTGCATCATTACCAGCATGTGTTGTCATTTGTTTTATTGATCTTGGCTACTCTGATGTAAGATGAAATCTCAAAGTGGTTTTAATTTGTATTTCCCAATGGGTAAGGATATTGAACATTTCTTTGTGTTTTTCATCTTTTGAGAATTCTCTGCTTAGTTCTTCACTACATATTTGTGTTATTTGTTTTCAGGACATTCTGGGTTTTTTTGGTTTTTTTTTTGTTTGTTTTTTGGTTTTTCAAGACAGGGTTTCTTTTTTTTAATATTTATTTATTTGTTATGTATACAATATTCTGTCTCTGTGCATGTCTGCAGGCCAGAAGAGGGCACCAGACCTCATTACAGATGGTTGTGAGCCACCATGTGGTTGCTGGGAATTGAACTCAGAACCTTTGGAAGAGCAGACAATGCTCTTAACCACTGTGCCATCTCTCCAGCTCGAGACAAGGTTTCTTTGTGGCTTTGGAGCCTGCGCTGGAACTAGCTCTTGTAGACCAGGCTGGTCCCGAACTCACAATGATCCGCCTGCCTCTGCCTCCTGAGTGCTGGGATTAAAGGCATGCACCACCACCACCTGGCCTCATTCAGTTGTTTTATATCTTTATACTCTAGATATTCGCTCCCTATCAGATGGTCTCATTTTTCTAAAGCTCAAGAATATCACTAAGTTATTAATATGGGATCTATCTATCTATTTATTTAAATGTAGGTAATGTAGATTCCTTAGAGCTATAAATGTTCCTCTTAGAATAGCCTTAATTGTGTCCCATAGATTTTAATTTTTTGATTTCTCCCTAACCTAATTTTCACTCAATATTGTGTTGTTTATTTTCTATGAGTGTATGCTTTTTTTTAAAAAAATTCCTATTGTTGTTGATATCTACCTTTATTCCTTCATAGAAAGATTGAATGCGAATTGTTATTTCAGTATCTTTTATTTATTTAGACTTACTTTGTGTCCTAATATGTGGTCAAATTTGTAGAAAGTTCCATGACTGCTGAGAAGGAATTGTATTTTTTAGTGTTTTAATGGAATGCTCTGTGGTATCTGTTAGATCATTTGATTTTTGATGTTAATCCCAACATTTTTTGTTTTAGCTCCATCTGAATGACTTGTTTGTTGACAATAGTGGAGTAGTAAAGTCACCCACTATAATTGTGCTAGGATCAATATGTGATTTTAGAATATAATTATTTCTCTTTTATGAAATTGAGTACTACTGTGTTTGGTGTGTAGATATTTAGAATTGAAATATCTTCTTGTTGATTTTTTTTCCTTTAGTGAATATATTGGTGTAGGAGATCCTTCTGCCTTTGTGTTGCTTTCATTGGTTAATAAGGAAACTGCTTTAGGACTGTTGATAGGGCAGAACTTAGGTAGGTGGGAGGATGGAACTGAATGCTGGGAGAAAGAAGCAGAGTCAGGAGAGACGCCATGGATCCTCTGCCTGAGATGGACACTGGTTAGAATCTTGCTGGTAAGCCACAGCCACGTGGCAATATACAAAGATTAATATAAATGGGTTAAGTCAAGATGTGAGAGTTAGCCAATAAGAGGCTAGAGCTAATAGGCCAAGCAGTGATTTAATTAATACAACTTCTGTGTGGTTATTTCAGGGCTAAGCTAGCCGGGTGGTCGGAACGAACAAGCCCGCTCACTTTCCAACAATGTGTAGTGTACTTTCTCATGTTTTCTGAATATTTGTGGTTTGAAGTATATTTTAGCTGCTATTAGAATGGCTATGCTTGCTTGTTTCTTAGTTCCTCTTGCTTGGAATACCTTTTCCCATCCTTTTATCTTAATGTAGTTTGTTCCCTTGATATTGAGATGTATTTCTTGAAGGCTGAAGAAAGATGGATACTGTTTTCTAATCCAATCTGTTAATCTGTGTCTTTTTATTGTGGAATTGAGGCTATTACTATTGAGAGTTACTATTGAACAGTGTTTACTAATTCTTGTTATTGTTATAGTATTGTTTTCTTAGACTTATTTTGAGTAACAGTTCTGGTGTTGTTTATTCCTTGTGACTCTTTGGATGTGTTTAATCTTTACTTCAGAAAAATATTTCCTTCTATTATCCTTTATATAACTTTTAATTTTATTCCTTAAATTTGTTTTTGTAATGGAAAGTTTTTCTCTCTCTTTGATTGTGATAGCTTTTGTTAGGTATAGGAGTCTGGTTCTTGCACCTGTGGTCTTCTAGAACTTGTAGAGCATTAATCTTGGCCCTTCCAGAATTCAAATTCCCCATTGAGAAGTTAGATGTTATTCTGATAAGTCTGTTTGTATATGTAACTTGGTCTTTTTCTTTTTCAATTTTAATATCCTTCCTTTATTCTGTATATTTAATGTTTGTATTAATATGTACTATGGGGAGTTTCTTTTTCGGTCCTGTCTTAATGTTACTCTGTATGCCTCTTGTATCTATCTTAACAGGCATCCCTTTCTTCAGAGGTCTGGCCATGTATACCTCTAGCTCTAGTTTCAGACCTTGCTCCATATGGTCCTGAAGCCCAGTGGTGGTAGGGCAGCTGACATTTGGGTGGATAGGTAATCTGACTCTGGAAATTTCCACTTGATAGTCTGTTTCAGACATCAGGTTCAGATGTCAAGTGGCCTAAGATAGGCACAGTGAGTGGGGTTTCTGATGCATGGTTAAGTGGGGCTGTGGATTGGGCCTGAGTGACTCTAGTTAATGCTCCAGCTTCAGATTCCAATGGTCCTCTACCGTGTAGTGGGAAGGCTCTCAGATCTCGTGATTACCTGTCCTGTCATTGCTCATCTGTTCCTTGTGATCTCTTCAATATGTTTGCCCTTTTTTTCAGAATGAAGTATTCCTTCTAGAAGCCTCTGTAGAATTGGCTTTGAAATCGCATATATCTTTAGTCCTTTTTTTTTTTGGTATGGTAAGTTTTTATTTTTCCTTCAATTTTAATTGGTAGTTTTGCTGAGTATAATAGTCCATGTTGAGAATTATTGTCTTTCGGGACTTGAAATACGCTTTTCAGTCCCTTCTGACTTTAAAGATTTGTAGTAAATAGCTGGGTGTTATTTTAGTAGACCTGGTTTTATAAATGACTCAGTCTTTCTCTCTTGAATCTTCTAATACAGTTTCATTATTCTGAATCTTTAGTGTATTGTCCATTATTCTGTAGAACTCCTTTCTCTGCAGAGGCATCTCTTTCTCTAGGTTTTGGAAATTTTCTTCTATGATTTTACCATAGATATTTTCTATGCTCTTGCTATAGTTTTCTTCTCCTTCTATGATGATAATTCAGAAGGTAGGACTTTTCATGGTATTCCCAAACTCTCCTATGTTCCTTTCACATCTTTAAAAAAGTTTCTTGCAATGTATTGAATGAACAATTTCCTTTACTTTATCTTTTGTTACTGACTCTTATTGTTGACATGATCCATTTTATTGGTGAGTCTTTCCTCTGTTTTTAATGGGTTTATTGAATATTTAATTTCATCATTATTGATATAATGGTTTGAATAAGACTAACACCCATAGGGTGAAATATTTGAATGCTTAGTCATCAGAGAGTGGCATATCTTGGGAGGGATTAGGAGGTGTGGCCTTGCTAGAATGGGTATGGCCTTGTTGAAGAAAGTGTGTGTCTGAGGGTAGGCTTTGTGGTTTCAAAAGTTCAAGCCAGGCCCACTGTCTCTCTCTCTTTCTGCTGCTTATGGATCTGTATGTAGAACTCTAACTACTTCTCCTGCACAATGTCTGCCAGAAAGCTGCCATGTTCCCCGCCATGCTGACAATGGACTAAGAGCTCTGAAACCATCATCAAGTTTTAGAGAAACGAAAGCAATCAATGCTTTATTTTCTAAAAATTACCATGGTCATATTGTCTCTTCACAGCAACAGAACATTGACTAAGATCATTGAAGTCTGAATTTTCTTTAAAAATTCAAATTCTATTTTCATACCTTGGATTGGTTTCCTCATTTCATTCATCACTTTGTCTTTGTCTTCTTTGAGTTGTATATTAGCTACTTCGCTGTGATAAAACACCATGCCAAAGGCAACTTCTGTAAGGCAGGGTTTATTTGGACTTGTGGTTCCAGAGAGATAAGAAGCCATCATGGCAGGGAAGCCTCAGCCATGACAGCTTGAGTAACAAGCTAAAGCTCATATCTTGAACCAGAAGTGCAACACAGAGAACAAGCTGGGAATAACACGGGTCTTAAGTTCTAAAACCTTCCCTCAGTGATATAATTCCTCCAACAAGGCCACACCCCTAAACCAGTGGTTCTCAGTCTTCCTAATGCTGTGATCCTTTAATACAGTTCCTCCAAACATAAAATTAATTTCATTGCTACTTCATAGCTGTAATTTGGTACTGTTATAAATTGTAATGTGAATATTTTTGGAGGTAGAGGTTTGTTACAGGGATCATGACCCACAGTGGGAACCACTACCTTAAACCACCCCAAATGCCACCAAGAACTGGGGACCAAGGATTCAAATGCCTGAAATGATGGATGATATTTCTCATTTCAAACCATTCAAGTTGTTCAACCATACTTATAATTATTTTTTAATTATTTTTTTGTAAATTCTTCTTTCATCTTATTTTCATTATTGACCACAGCTGTAGAATTGGTATTTTTTTTTGATATGGCATTTTATTTCTTTTAATGTTGTTTTTTATTTCTTTATTGGGATTTACACATCTGAAGTTAATTTGTGTATTGGGTTTTCTTTTTTTGTTTTCTGTGTTTTTTTTTTCTCCAGCTTACCTTCTTTCGGTAGAGGTGTTTACAGTGTTCATGATGAGTTAATTCATAGCAGTGTTGGGATATTGGTTTTCTCTGTTCGTCTATCCAGATCTTTGGTTTCCCTGCTATAGACTGTTGCTTCATCAGTTTAGTCCAGGAGCCTGGAATGAATTTTCTCTGGCAGTATGGAATGGTCTTGTGACTCAAGGCTGGATGGAACAACTGGAGGGCTCTAGTCAACGAGCTGGCAGGGCTCTGGAACTCTGAATCATGTATGAGAGCTGAAGGTTCTCTAGTCGAGATCTGGCAAGTACCAAAGGGAGGGAAAGGGGCTGAGAGAAGATGGTTATCCCTGGCAAGCAATTGTAGGACTTGGTCTACTTGGTCTCCTACAACCTTCAGTCCCTACCACATGTGGTGGCCACAGTTTTCCCCAGTAGCAAGCTACAATTTACTTCTCATCATAAGGAAAGTACCCAACACTTTAATCACTATGCTTTCTTTTACTAGGTCCTCCCCATTGATTCTCAAGCTCGAGATTCTTTAAAGGGAGAACTAACCACAACTCTCTAGTGTGGACTTGTTAGACTGGCATGCAGATGTCTAATGCAGAGTTGATAGAAATAATTATACAAGTCAAATGAAATTAGAGAATAGATAAGAGCAGAGCAGACAGATAAAACAGATAAAATGAAATCCAAGAATAGATAAAAGCAATGCAAAGATTTGAACTGCACATGTTTGTTAAATATAGACGCCAAGGTTGTTTTGCCTAAACACAGTGACTGCTTGCTTCATGCGTATCATCATGGCCAATGCCTTTTAAAATAGCTCTTCTGAAAACCCAAGTTGTAGGTGATTAGCCCCTCTCTTCTCACTCTTTTTTGAACTGCTGGGAAAATTGTATCAAACTTGAAATTTATTTATGAAGTCAATCTCTAGTCTATGTTTCTAGCTTAAAGGAAACACTATATTTTCAAGGCAATAATAAACTCAGATGTGAATAAGGACACCCATAGGATATCTATTGCCTTGTAGTTTCAAACTCAGGGACTTACTATAGAAACGATCCTTCATTCTCTCTCTTAGTTTTGGTGGGTCAGGAGTCCAGAAGTGTGCTTGGGGTCTGGTTTTCAGAGGATAAGTTTCAAGTCTTTGTCAGTCACATGCTTGGTGATTGGACTATCCAAGTGTGGACAGCTGGGGCTCTTCTAGAAAACGCTAAGCCATCTCTGCATTTACCTATGCACATGGATGGCCTCAGGGAGACACATTTTTATATGAGCTCAAGTGAGTCCTGACAGCTTTCAAGGGGAGGAAATTAAGCTTCATTTTTTGAGGTGAAAGGCATGAGAAAATGTATAATATATTTTGAAATCTCAAGAAAACTTAAAAATTATGTGGCCATGCTGAATTTTAGGATGCTGTCTATATGATTCATTATAGACCATGTCTTAGTTAGGGTTTTCTACTGCTGCTATAGAACACCATTATCAAAAACAACTTGGGAAAGAAAGGGTTTGTTTCACCTTACACTTTCAGGTAACAATCCATCACAGAGAGAAGGCAAGGCGGGAACTTAAGCAGGACAGAAACCTGGAGTCAGAAATGGATGCAGAGAACATGGAAGAATGCTGCGTACTGGCAGGCTTCTCATGGCTTGCTCATATTTCCTTCTTATAGCACCCAGGACCACCAGCCCAGTGGAGGATTATCATCTACATTGGACTGGGACCTTCCTCATCAATTATCAATCAGGAAAATGTATCTCAGCCTTTCAAAGGTTATTCTGGTAGAAGCATTTTCTTAATCAAAGTTCCTTTTCTCAAAGGACTCTAGCTTATGTCCAGTTGACAAAAAACTAAGCAAGACAGACTACATCACTTTAAAGACAGAGAACTGTCAGAAGAGGTAAGCCAACCTCCAGTCCTCTGTGAGAAAAATGTAGTAATGCACTCATCACAATAACTAACTCATATGATGTAGAACAGAGGTTTCCTTACATCATAACACAGGCAAGGTCTTGTGGAGTCAAAATGGGTGTTACGTTTGATGACTTTGTGCCTTTTTAAGTGTTCTTTGTACATATATTTGGATGACAACAGTACACCTCCACAGACACCTAGGACTTAATGGTGATGCTTGTTCATAGATTCACTACTCAATGATGCTTACTGTGAAGCTGAAGGCTCTGCCAGGTCTTGAGGATCTGTCTGTAATAATAATAGTTTCAGCTCTCCAGGGCATTGCAGGTAATAGCAGGGAATCACACACTATCCAAATCATTACAAATGCAATGGCAACTAGGAGAAGAAGACCATAGGTGCTGTGGAAATGCCAATAATCTCCAGAAGGAGCTAGAATAAGGAATGGATGAATGAAACCTAACACTTAGAAACTAAGAAGGAGATGATAAATAAAGGCGGAGTCTGAGAGTACATGGACTTTTCCTTTGTTTTCTTCCAAATACTATATGGTTCCCCATGTTTCAAGTAGTAAAGGAGAAAGTTGTAACTATATTGAAATCAATTTTTGGTTCACAAAGGAATGGATGAAATATGAATGTTGACATCCAGTCATGTTTGAGAATTTATCAATAAATCTTATAAAATGTTCCCCTTCTTACTGCAGAAGGACACATGCTATGCTGACCAAAGTCAGTCATCTGTAAACTATTGTTTTAGAAGGCTGGTGTTTAGTGCAAGTTGATGTGATCACCTAAAAGGACTGTACCTGAGCATCAGACTGGAGGTTCTATGCATGAAATTCTCTCACCTGTTAACAATTCCTTTCTGTATCTTTGCAACTGGGGCTCTATGGGGACTTTTTATATTTACCCACCTACATAGCTAATATATTGTTCGATCATCTGTGAACTCCAGAAGGAGCCTCACCCTAAATGTCCCTGTGGCTGGAGAGCTTGTGCTCCACATTTTCCATCATTTGTCATACCAGGTCCATGATGGGTGGGATGACTGTGCTACCCCACAAAGAAAATGGGAAGGGTAGCGAGGAAGGCATCTTGCCTCCCACAGACCATCGGATGGACTAAGTCTTTCTTTATATGGTGAGGGTATCTTCTTGGAAGAAGGTACAAAGGCTTCCTTAGAGCTCTGGAATCCTGAACACTAGAGCTTGTCTTCCTCCCACCTGGCCTCCCCATCATTGTCTTGGCAGAAGTCTACTTCTTACCTTGAGATAACCAGGTTAATAACTAAGACAGGACCTAATATCCTCCAGAATATCACTGTTAGTTGTGCTGAATGTCATGTTAATGAAGAGTTCACATTAAAATACTTCGGTGAAAGTGCAGAAACTTGACTCACTAGAGTGGATGTTGGCTCCTTGGATGAAGAGGGGTCCTGGGCTCCTTATAAGACCATATACTTACTCCCTGATTTCTGACCAGTGGAATGACCCATAAAACTTGGTGATAGAGGGAGGCATTTTCAAGACAGTGGATGTTGGCTACATGATCAGGAACTTGTTTCGAGATGTATCTGTTGTATCTATAGTGATGGTGTCTGCTGAACAAGTGGGTGCATGGAGCAAGTTGTGTATATCCCAAAGCAAGAGGTGTGTACTGGAAAAGATGCTCGGTGCCAGGCCATTTAACATGAAAAGAAATCACCCCTCTCTCCTCTCTCTCCT
>JAQHUG010000047.1:8764585-8782584 GCA_028555095.1 Dicrostonyx torquatus
CTCCTCTCTCTCTCTCTCTCTCTCTCTCTCTCTCTCTCTCTCTCTCTCTCTCTCTCTCTCTTTCTCTCTCTCTCTCCATCCCAGTTTTCCCATCAGGTTTACTGATGTTGAGCCTAACTTCCAGGTACAGCCTAATAGAGGCATAGGTTCAGTCTCTGCTACCAAAAAGGCAATGTTATGTTGTGGTTGAAAGCCTGGTTCATGCTACTTCATTTGAATCCCATTCAGTAATCAGGGTAGATTTTTGAAGTTTTTTGGGGTGTTTTCCTTGTACTGTAAAGCAGAGATTGTATCAGGACTTACCCCAAAGCATGCTGAAGGAGGTGAGATGGAGACCCAGGAGAGCAGGAAGCACCCCAAACCCAACAGCAGTGCTTGGTGCATGCTGCTTGCTATAAGTGATGAAAGTGTAATAGAGTCGATGTTTCTCCCTCCTTTTTAGCTCACCCATGAATGAAGGTTATTACTGAATCCAGGTTTCCCTCACTTTTGAGCTCCACTCCTGCAATTAAATGGAGCATTGAGGATGAGAAATAGCAGTGACATAGGGCCCCATCCTCATGAAGTGAACCATGTACTGGCCTTGACTGTGCAACATGCAATCTTCTAAGCCACTGAAGATGTGAGATGTGCCTTTTGTTGGAACTCAGTAGCAATACTTCCAGCACTCCATTTCAGGTATTCTTTGTCCATTTACAGGTGTGACAGGGACCAAGGCAGATAGATGAGGCTCTGGGTACAACTATTCCAATTGTAATTTTCCTATTGATTTCTAACCAGAATGACAAGACTATATGGAATAGCAATGGAGACTTCAATAAAAGGAAGAAGAGTAGATGGGTCTATTACAATAGGCGACCGAAGCTCTGGGAATTTGTTGGTCTCGTGGAAGGATCCAGTGAATTCTTTGACTTCCGACTTGGCCAGTTCATATTATGCTACTATTTGTATAGGGGCTGTTCTTTTGCAAATTGTGCCTCACTTTTCTTCTGTTTTGGTTTCTTTTGAAAGTTCAGGTGCACTTGTATGCATGTGTATGTATTTGTGTGTGTATGTATGTGTATTGTGTGTATGTATGTGTGTGTATATGTGTGTATATATATTATGTGTGTATGTGTGCATATGTGTGAGTGTATATATGTGTGTGTATGATTGTGTGTTTGTGTATATGTATGTATGCGTGTTGTAGGCAGATGGACTCAAATTTGACCCTAGGAGTCTTAATTAATCACTCTCCCATTATTCATTGAGGCAGAGTCTCTCCATTACACCCCAGAGCTTGCTGCTTCAGCTAGTTTAGCTAGTCAGCAGTCTCTGGGGTCCTTGTCTGTGTCTCCTAAGCATTTGGATTACAGGCAGGCGCCACACCCACCTGGTGTTTATGTGGATTCCAGAGATTTAACTCACATCCTTAAGCAGTCTCCTAGCCCTTCCGCTTTAGGCTTACCTGGTCATGGGCAGCAAAAACACTACAAACCATCTAGTGAGTTTCCAGGAGGAGATTTTCATGAGTTCAGCATGAATTATGTGCTGTTCTCTGAGAAAATGAAAATAGCACCCTGATTGGCTGGCCATACCCAATCCCCATAGGTGAAATAGAAGTATTGAATTCAGCCTTCACATTTTAAGAGGAGGGAAAAGGTTGGTGGCTTCAAAGTAAAATTGGAGCATTGTTCCCCAAAAAAAGGCAAAGGGAAAGTCAAAACTGACAGATCCCATTCCAAGTGAGGGTTCAGGATGCAGGACATCAGCACACACACATGTAAAACCGTGAGCCAAGAAATGTTACTGCAGCAGATGAGTAAACCTGATGTGGATGAGCTGATTTCCTGTGTTCTTTTCTTACAGACAAGACCTCAAGGTTCATTCACCTGCCGAGCCGCTGGTGAGCCCCCTGCCCTGTGCCTGGTGCTATGCTAAAAGCTGAGGTCAAGGCAGCAGCAAGACCTTCAAGGCACCCAGATGTGAAGTCTGCTTGAAAGCTGAACCATGCCACAGCCATGTTCTGTTTCCCTCCAGCTAGGATTTTCATTGTATCTCTCTCCTCCAATAAGACTGGGACCTGCTCACATCCCTCTGCATCCTAAGAGCATGTTCTTCCATGGAAGGCATGTTACGGAATGAGATATATCATTGGAGATGCAGGTAAGAAATCTGAAGCCAATGACCTCATCTAGCCCTCACCAGCCTCCATCCTGGCTCTTGCCCCCACCACAGGTACAAGGACAAAAGACCCATTGTCCTTAGAAGCCTATAGGATAAATGGAGAGCAAACGTGTCTTTGCTGGTTAATCTGCCTTGATAAGGAGTATTGTTTTATCTCCTGCCATCACGAGGGTTTCAAGGGGTGAATTCCCCTGGGGACAAAGTCTGCCTTGTCTTTAACAACTCACTGAGAGGATGAAATTGACCTTTCTGTGGCTGTCACAGTTGAAGTGCCAAGGTGTTAGGGCGCCTTGAGAATATTCTCCTTCCCCCCCAAATGGGCGTGCCATCTAAGAAATCCTGTGTGTGTCTCTTCAGCTTCACGTTTAATTTTTAAAATTAAGGCTGCATGAGTAAATTCATGTTTATATGATAAACACAAAGAGTACAATGACTTGCCTTCTCCTCCCCAGCACCTCCTTCTACTTTTCCCTAGCGATGTCATTTGCATTTAGGGTGCACAGTGTAGGTTCACTCTGCATTGTCCATGGTGTGGTTGGTCAGTATTATAAAGGAGTCTTTCTACCCTAAAAGTCTCGTGTGCTCTACCAGCTCACCCACGTTCCCACCTCCCACTCTGGCCAGGCAGGTGCTAATGCTTTCCCGCTCTCCAACTTTACCTGTCCCAGAATGTCATAGAGGTAGGATCATCCCAATGGTCACTCAGACCAGCATCTTTCTCTTGGCATTGGGATAACTTTTCCCCAGTTTGTGTGACTCGATAGCTCATCTCTTCTTACTACTCAATATTTTCTTCAGGTACTAGGGATTGAACCCAGGAATTTTCCCAGGGCAAGTGCTGTGCCATGGAGCAGCATCCACACCTTTTTACCCAATAGCTTCTACCTTACTCTAAAAGCTTTTTATGTAACAATTAATATTATTGGCCCTATATCCCTTCTTTTTTCATTATTTTCTATGAGATAGAAAATTTTAGAAAGGGCCTTATTGTATGTGGTATTTCAAAAACTAAATTTTAAGTGTTTTGGTAAGCTAGAGAAACAGAGAAAACTATAATATGTCAACTGTGATCTAACTACACTAAGTTGGCCTGGGATTCAGGCAGCATTGGTATTTATGGCAGTTGTATTGAGATGAATTTATATAGTCATATAATTAGTGTTTTTCCAGAAATGAATGATCTCCTGGGATTTTTCCCCAGCAACATTGGAGGTTCCAAGTACAGTAATTGCATTCACAAATTCACATTTAATACATGGGTCCCACATTTTTCCCTTTCTATTTACATTTCCAGAATGGAAAGTACCTTATCTGTCTAGCAAAGTAATACAGTAAGAGGTGTTCCTGTCCAGTCATATGGTGACACTGAGGCTGGGATGGGAGCTCACTGTGGCAAGTACAGATCACAGAACGCCAGGGCCTGAGCTGACTGTCCTGGAAAGATGTGTTCTTAAACATCCATTTCTCCCCAAGACTCTGTGTATTCACACAACCGGTGATAGTTTCCGCCTTTGAAGATGTTCTGGAGGTCAAAGGGGGAAACCTTTGGAACATATCAACAGCAGAGGCAACAACAAAAGCCCTCGGCAAACCGCAGTAATCCACGCAGGGCCTTTGCTCCATGGAGAAAGGAAGGGCTGAGTCCATTTAGGTGATCATTAAATTAGTCCTGACTGTCCACAGTGGCAAAAGCAGGGTGGATCCTGTCACAGATGTGTTCCTAGACATAGCTAAGTCTGTCCAGGAAGCCAGCTTCACTGAGGTGAAGGGAAATGAAAAGGTCAGGGGTTATGTGAAATGGCACAGAATTGAGCACACCCCTTCTCCTTTTTGGACTCAACCCCTGCTATGACAGGGTCACTGATACTGATAGTAACTGCAGTCTTCACTCTGCCAGCCTCAAAAGTCCCATTTCCGGAGCAAGTGTCTGTACAGAGAGGTCATTAGTAGACAGTGTGATTCCCAAGTAGGTGTGGGGGGGCAGATATCGACTTTAAGGATCTTCTGAAACTGTCCCCCACTTCATTGTTTTGAAACAGGGTCTCTCACGGAATCTGAAGTCCACTTTGTGGCAAGACTGGCTGCCTAGCTCCAGAAATCCTCCTGTCTCCTGTGACTGGAATTACAGCTGTGCCCTAACATTCTAGGCTTTGAAAGTGTGTCCTGAGGAGTCCAAACTCGGGTCCTCATGCTGGCATTGCAAGCACTTCCCTCTGAGCCATCTCTACTGCCCTTGTGTGTGTTTCTCAGTTTTGGTTAACAGTTAACTTGAGGTTAACTGAAGGATTCCTAATCACCCTTTGCTTCTCCCCAGTCCTCTTTCTCCTCTTATATAATTTCACCATAAGATGCTAATAATACAAGAAATATAAATCCCAGATTCCACATTATATGAAGTGAGCCAGGAGTTCCTGCATCTGTGCCTCTGCCAGCGGGCTCTTGACCCTCCGTGTTCCAGCTAGGGATCATGTTTCTTCCTGTGTCATTGCTGCTCTGCTTTCTCTGTGCCTCTGCATCAATGATGTCCTGAACTCGGCAGCTCTTCCAGGGTGATGACCAGGAGGCAGCAAGACAGCAAGACCCACTGGCCTATTGTCCTTGTTTAGAGAGGACAGTTCTACATGCATTCCTGAATTACAGTTCTGTAAAAGAAAAGGAGGAGGAAAAGGAGGAGGCAGAGGGAAGACATGTAAATCTCATAAGACTCTAGACATTGACCATCATTTTTTTTATCATGATTTACACACTTGACTTTTGCAGAACAAATTTGCTTTATCAAAGGTAGATTGCAAACCCAGCACCAGCCTGATCCCTTACACTTTTGTATATCCAACAAAAATACAGCTGTGAATCCTAGAGAGCATGCTTGAAGGGATTATGAGAAGAGAAGCCCTGGAAGACAGGAAGACAACAATATGATGCTGGGAGAGCTGTTACCTAAAGTGATACCAGGAAGACTCTGTTAGTGAAAACTACAGATCCCAGGAAAAGATGGTCATCTGTTAGGGCTAGAAAGGAACTCAATTGCGTTTTTACTGTTTTAAACAAAGCAATGGTGAATTAAGGTCCATTTAGCAGTCCCGTGATAGAGTATCAGAAACGAGATAAGCTTAGTGGTTAATGATCATAGACTGGGCAATGAGAATGGATTTGAGGCCAACTTGCATTTTAACCGTTCATTTCAATAAACCAATCCAACGCTCAAGCCCTGCGTGTGGCAAATGAGATAATGTTCATCTCAGTATTCTTGAAAATTTGGTTTAATAAAATAAACAGAAATGCTTAGTTCAGGTAGAGTTTTACGAACTGTTCCCTTTTATTCAATTGTTAAGGATTCTGAATGAAGGGGCACACTGCACAGAGCACCATTGAACGTTCACACCCTAAAACCCCATACATTCTGAAGAAGCTGGGAAAGCCGGTGTCCTGTCTGCAACAGCATGGAAAATACTGTCTTAAATAAACAAAAGCTGAAACTGTGTGTGCTGGCACCCCATTAAAGTAAGGATTTGGAAGTATGGCTTCTGATTGTTTCTCCAGGACTTTGGGCATTTGGGTCAAAAGTGCATCATTAATGCTGTCTTCGTTGCTATTGAAAATGGATTCCTTTTTACATCAGTCCTATTTACAGCAGCTTTCTCGGGACTCAAATAAAACAAGGCTCACCCGCCCACTGGTTTGCAAGCTCTGCAAAGTACAGTCTTCTATTGTGACATGTATCCTGGCAGCACGCCACTGTCTGCCCAACCCTACTGTAGGGTCAGAACCAACCCCACGCCCTACCCACCCCCATCCCGTAAAAATCACTGAACTCTTGGGAAGGTGCTAAGAACCTGGAAGAAGCATTCAGCATCTCTCTCGAGATGAGTAAATGACATGGAAGACTATGGGTATTTTATGATCTGTTATAGATGGATAATTCAAGGTGCAGTTTGGGTTTTTTTTTTTCTTAAAGTAAGAAAGCTTAGCAGTGAAACTCATTTTCCACAACTCCCAAATGGTTTTGCAATGAATCTGTGAACTTAATCAGCTTCCTCTGTTGAGGCAATCTCCCCTAATTGTGTTCTTGTGTGAAACAGACATGATGACAAAAATACTACATCTCTGGAAAGAAAGTGTGGACCTCCATTACCAGGGTAGGGACTGTCTAAGTTCCTGGTGAAAAGGAGCCAGGATTGTGCTGACTCCGGCAGTATTTGCCTCCTGGATAATTGTTCTCAGACTCTTCCTTCTTGGTCAGCAGTAGGACAATGAAAATCCTGAACTAAGTATCTCTGGGACCTTAATGGTCTAGTAGCTAAGGGGACTGCCAAGTAGATCTCGAGAAATTCCCACAAGACTTCTCGAGAGCGATGAGAAACGATAGCGGAAATGAACGAGGAGATGGAACACCGAACCTGAATGTCTTGAATTCATCTCCTTTTCCCGGTCTCTAGGAGCCAATGCCCTCTTTCCCTTACCCTCCATGCCAATAATAGCGAGTTCAGAGAGGACCAGCCAGGAATGTTAATGCGGCTGATGACCATCAGCTGGCAAAGCAACCTGGTGAAAAGGAAAGCAGGCTTAGAAGGTTCCTGTTCCTCTGTTCTTGGGCAGAGGTGACCTTCAGAGCTGCAGGGCCCCTTTGTGGGAGTCGGTGGGTGTGGCCTGAGAAGGAGATTCAACAATTGGAAGCTGACCTTTCAGAGTTGAGATTTTTTTCCATCCTGGAAAATAAGAACCGAGCATAGGAATTGAATTAGAAGTGGAAGGATTTCCCAGGGCTCTCATCCGTCCCAGCTGCATCCACAGAGCCTGGTCAGGCCTTGCTCCTGTCCTTCCCGGCTAGGATCCCTGCTTATCCCTCCTAGCTCTTGGCTGGGTGCTGAGGTCCGCAGAAGCACCTGAGACAAACATACAAACTCAGCTGTAGTCAGGAGAAGCAGCCTCAGAATTGGAGGAGGAATTGTGAAACCATTATTTCCCTGCAAATCGGACGCCCTCCTTGCTCCCACAACAAAAGAACTAGTGTTTCTCAATGCTCTTGCCTAAGGCCCTCACCCGCCTGTGAATAGGGGCACTGAGGGGGCAGAAACACCATAAAATCCTAGGTTCCCTCCGCTCAGCCTCAAGCTGTGGTTTCCCATTTCCTCCCACTGGACAGCTTCAGTATTAATTGCTCCCAAAACCAACAGTAAAATTTCACTACCACTCCTAGCAGGCAAAGAAAGCCTCGGGTCTTCTGGGAATTTTGGAGCGGGGCTTGCCGACCCTGGCGGCTCTCTCCCCGGTTAGACACAAGCGGTGGGGGTTCCAGACAGTTCTTTGGTTTGGGGGAAGAGGCTCTCCACACAGAGTAGTCCAAAGCCGCTCATGAGAATTCACTAAGAAATGCAAATTTCAGTTCATCAGAAGCCCCGGGACTTGGCTGGTTCCTTAGTTCGTTGAAAAAGCCTGAAAGTGATTTCAGTTCAGCTAAACCATGAGGATTAGTTGGTCCAGGCGAGGCATTTATTTTGTCAGGACGCTGTCGACTTTTGCTGTTGTCCGTGTGGTCTTTCACTCCCTGTGGCATGCTTCCTTTAGTCTCTGTCTGGCAGGCTCCTCTAAAAATACCCTCTATATGTAAGTCACCATCATCCTTTCTACCTAAGTGAGTGAAATGTTCTCTAATTTGTGTCCTGACATTTGTGGCATCTACTAATAAATACATTTTGGTAAAAACCACCAAGTTCCCATGTTCTGTGCCAGACTCAGAAATCCGAACATGCTTAACCTCAGCAAATGCTTTATATAGGATATTGTGAGGCTATAGTTCTGGTGTTCTGGTGATGCCAAATGAAAATTTAAAAATCGGTTAAAGAAATTAAAATTGTAGATTGTATCCGGGGCTTGAAACCTCACCTCAGACAAGTGCTGGCTCTTTAGACTGAGGTGATGATTTGACCTCTTCAGTTATCACATGTACTGAGGAAACACTGGTGATGTTTGCCGCCCCATGGTTAGCACAGTAGCTGCCCAGGGCAGGCGTGCAGTGAATGCCCATTGCTGCTGCTGTCGCCATCCTGGTCTTCACCCGCACATCATTAGCCGTGTTCACTGTGACTGCGGCAGAGAACACAGGCAGAAGCATCTGTGAAGTTGTTTTATGGATGTTGTTTGTTGGTTTGTTTTGTTGTTTTGGATCAAGGTTGTGGGCTTATCTCCTATACTTCCTGAAGTGTTGACACTTACTGTAGGCAAAATTGACTTTTCATAAAATGTTTCATAAAACATACCAAAACAGTTGTCAACACCTTCTGAAAATTGCCTTCCTCGATTGCCCAGGATCCATCACTGCCAAGAGTCCCAGCTGAGTCATTTAAAATGATATTAGATCTACCCACATTACCCTGCTCATAACCTCTTTGAGCTGGAACTCTGGTTCGTATTAGAATATTAGAAACTGTAACTTGGTTTCATATTAGAATCATTTGGGACACTTTCAAATAAAGCCTGCTCCTGCCTCCCTCCAAGACTCAGGTTCAGCCGGCATGGTGTGTGGCCTGGACTGAGTCCCTCAGGTCATCCCAACGGGCAGCACTACTCCACTTCCTGCTTTGTACATTCTTTTGTATGTTCCGGTATGTGTGTGTGGACACATGCATGTCCACATATGTATGCTTGTGTATGGAGGCCAGAGCCTCTGGGGTCATTTCTCAGGTGTTGTGTGTCCCCTTTGTCTTCGTGTGTTTGTTTTCTTTGTTTGGGTTTGTAGACAGAGTCTACCAGGTCTGGAGCTTGCGCTAGTGAGCCAGGTGTGCTAGCTTGCTGGGCTAGTGAACCCTGGAATGCCTGCTTCAGTGCTGGGATTACAAAGGCATGCCACATCAGGCTTCTAAAACATGGGTTTTAGGGATCAAGCTCAGTCTTCACGCTTGCAAGGCCAGCAGATTATTGCTGCCTGACCCCTCGTCTCTCTAGCCCCTGTAGCCATGTTTCTTCTTGGCACATCAGAAAACTTACAGGAAGTGTCACTTGTGACTCGGCACAACTAGTGAAGGAAACAGACAGCTCTTGCCACTTGTCACAGAATTAATGTGTGGTGAGACAGCTGATCACAGCACACTAGTCCAACAGCCTGCAAGATGCTGTACATGGTTAATGTTCTAAGTTAGCAACTCCTTGCCAAATAGAATGCTGCCTCGACTTTAAACATCCGAACAGCGTATCAATGGCACTCATAGCCAATGCACAGCTTTCTGTAGCACATTCCCCAGCTACGCTGCCCACCCCTCTTACAATCTTCCCAGGGAAACCAACTCCATCCATCATCACCAATGCCCCAAAAGACTGGAGGGAGGTTCCTATCCTCACTGTCTAGACTTTTCCTCCCAGAGATACCAATGTCTAAGGATGAGTCAGTAGACATCTGGGGACTGATGTTCTCTCTGCTACAAAGAGACCATCATAGACAATCTCTGTTGCCTGCCACCAAGAAGTCCACAAGTGAAGAGTCCCATGAAGATGTGATTTCCCATCAACCTCACCACGTATTATTTTCTCTGGGCACCACCATGCTGATAACACAACCACCCTATGATTACAATAGATGCATCCTTAGGCCAGGGTCGCTGGACAGTTAGAGCAAGCTTCAAAGCTTTGACCATGAGTCAGACATCTTTGTGAGTTCATAAAGACCAAAATGAAGCACAGAGGTGACAGAAAAGAAACATATTTTAATAGTGGTAAAATCAAGAGTTTTTAAAAAAAATAACCCTCAAATAAGGTAAAGAAAAATAGACAAACCTGTAGAAGGTTTTATGTTTTAAAAAAAATCCTTCTTTACCTTATAACCTTGGAGGTGTAGTGAGTTAGACACACTCTCTGTAAGTCACGTTTGCAGGATCAGTTCCAGCTCGAACTCTTCGCTTTTTCTCTTCTCCTCTTGATCCTCCATCATTTCTTCCTGTCATTTCCCATCAGCATTTCTTTGGTCTCTCTGGGTGTACAAGTGAGTACACACGTGTGTGCAGGGGTCAACACTGGCTATCTTCCTCAATCTCTCTCCATCTTATTTTTTTTGAGAGAGAGTTTCTCACTGAACCCGGAGCTCAACGACTTAGCTAAACTGGCTGAGCAGTGAGCCCCAGGGATCTTCTTGACTTTGCCTTCTGAAATCTGGGATCATAGGTGTGCCCCCAGGTTTGTATGTGGGTGTTAGGGGTTGAACCCGAGTTCTTATACTTACATAGTCAGTTCTTTACCAACTGAACCATCTCTGCCTTACCATCAGTCACCATTTCTAGGCCCAAAGAAAACACAATAAAACCAGAAGAGAAGAAAGAGCGAGAGATGCCAACCAACACATTCAAGATGTGCTTATGTTCCAGGTTTGTTGGGTAACAAACCAAAACTTTTTTGTTTGTTGGGAGCAGGGACCACGGCAGCAAGGGGAATGCCAAAGCCATGTGAGGAAGATCGAGCATGGGAAAATGGAGCCTTCACCAGATCTCTGCATATGCTTTACCATGTCTATGTGGTGATAAATCCTGAAACTAATAGCCTTTTTATTACAGAGAGAGCTAGGTGCCCCCACCCTTTGGGCGGGGGTGGGGGACAGGCAGCAGGAAGTTGTTTACTTGCTTAAAAATTCCTGTGTTGCCCAAGTTCTGCTTTGGTGCTAGAATGGAGGAGTTTTTGCTGTACTTTGCAAAGGACAAGCAGGCATTCAGAGTTGGCAACCCTAAAACATGTTCTGGTCATGTTTATCCAGGAATGGGCACAGATGGAGTGTCTTCAGCCTCTGGAGAATATTTTAGAATTTAAAGTCTATAATAAATTATTTAACCTAGGCTAAAATAGTCTCCTGGAAAGAAAACAGTATATATAAAATGAGAGGAGAGCTGGCTGAACAACGAGTCAGCTGGGGTTAGGACAGGGCAGTGTTTGTATTTGGGATGGAATGGACCTGGAATAGCTGGGGCGGAGGGCGCTCCTCATGGGGAATCAGGGAGTCGTCTTCTTTTTTCTTTGCCTTACTTCCTCACTTCTGTTCCCCCTCTTTTCTCTCTCTCTTCTCCCCTGAGTCTTCTCTTCTCTCTCCACCACAATGGGCAGAAGAAGAGAAGCAGGGCATGAGCACTTTGCACATAGACATTACCTTGGGACTGACTGTGTTAACATGTGAGCATTTCACTCTGTAGTCAGCGCTGAAATCTGTGTTTCAACATGGGTTACTGGTCCTGGTCCACAGACCACACTGGAGTCACAAGTGCTAGAGGAAGTTCTGATAAAGTTATAATGAAGTAAAGCTATGCCTTGCCAAGCTAGTAAATTGGTTATTTCATTCATTCTTTCAATAAGTACTTATTGAAACCTGCTTTGTGCCGGGCCTCGAGCCAGCACCAGGCATATAATAGAGGGCAAAACAGACTATTGTCTATCTTCTTTGAACTTGGAGCCTCGTGTGCTTGGCAAACTGTAATCACATGTGTAACAAGACACGCTGTGCTGTTGCTGTACGTTTAATGAAGGAGAGGTATAAGGATCAATGAGACCTGAAACTGGGTGCCCTTCATGGCATGGCCATAAAAGTCTCCCAGAGGAAGTGGTATTGAACTGAGATCAGAACCTAACAAAAGGTGCCTAATGTTATTTTTATATTGGTTGATTGACTGAATGATTGCTTGATTTTGCACCTTGTGTATGTGTGTGTTTCTAGGCACTCATGCCAAGGCTCTCATGTGGAAGTCAGAGGACAAAGTTTAGAAACTGGTCCTCGCCTTCTACTGGGTAGGTCCCTAAGATTGAACTGAGGTCACCAGGCTTGGCAGCAGGTACTTTTACCCACTGAGCCCTATTATAAGGACAAGAGGCTAACCATTAATTGAACACTTATTTGGGGGCACATATATTACTAAGCCTCTGCCTGTGTATTATTTAATTCTCATGGCAACCTCCCAGGATGTTATCATTATCCAAGTCTGAAATTATACCAGAAAGAAGGTCGCATAGCTGGTTGGCAGCGCATTGAGAACCCAAGAACAGATCATAGTCTTCACAACTCCAACTTCACTCCACTGCTGCCATCGTCACCCAGCACTTTATCAGGAAAAGGAAAAGAATGAGCTCCTCTGCTCCTTTCTGCAGCCCTAGCCACACTGAGGTCCGCTGGGCTCAAATGGTATGAAGCAGCGAGGCAAACAAGAATTTCTTTCTAATATTTGCCCTGGCTTAGCCATGACCATGAGTCATGGACACCACTTTTCAAGAACCTTCGGTGTGCTGCATATTTTTCCGAGAACTAGACTTACGAATGTATGAAGTTGCCTCGACAATTTTGCAAAACCAGAGTGATATATCATATTATATATTTATATACATATACACACATAAAAGATACATTTCTTTGTTTTATGGGGGGGGACTGCAGCCCGGAGAAGGTAAATGGCACAATTTGTGTTTGTTTGGCCCTGTGAATTGGTCCCCAGTGAGCAGCCTCTACATGCTCTGTGATACCCAAGGCCTTTGCAAGGGGCAAGTGGTCAACAACCCTCCCAATGGTGCCAAGACGCTATTTATCTTTTGTAATGTGTTGGCATTTGCAGCCGTGAGTCAGAAGCAATGGTGAATAAAGCTGTCTCTACCTCAGAAACATGTTTAATGTTTTATTAGTGACGTTAATCATGGAGTTGAAGTAGGTTTTTCCCTAGATAGAAGAGGGCTTTATATAAACACAGCCACACAAGCATCAGAAGACAAGCATGACTGCCTCTGAAAGCTAATGCCTATGAACAGTATCGGTGATTATAAAGGCCTTTGGGACAGCCACATACAATTGTGAATAATGTGATTGGAATTTGTACATAAAAGTAGAATTTTAGAAAACATGTATCTCCAACAAGGACCTTGTCAACTTTTCACCTCCAAAGGCCTTTTTAAGTGACTGCTGAGGTGACATTAAAAGAGTGGCTTTTAAAAACAATTTTGGGAAAGATTGGTGAAGAAGCTCAGTGGACCTGTATCTTCCGAATGTCCATTGCATAGCACCAAAGAGTCTCGCCTCAGTTGAAGAGCTGGTGAAAATGCAGAAAAGACAGAGCTTCTACTGAAACAGACCACAAAAAGTTCACTGCTAAGCTATCAGATTCCACACTGCAGCTAACCTTTATGAGACTATCACTCGCCAGGTACTGCATGCTGTTCAAGTACGGCTCCAGCAACTTAAAAAGCTATTAAACTGGCTGCCTTTCCCAATTATGCATCTGCGGAGCTGGATTATCTTCATAGACTTCAGTCAAAACAACCATCGCAGCAGATTGAAAGCAGAAGTAGCTAGGATTATCAAGCTGCTTTCTATTAAACCAGATATTCCAGGCCAGTGGATACCACTCCTTTTCCCAAGTGTGTTAGTCAGAGGACTCCAAAGGAACAGAACTGATAGGATGAATATATGTAATTTATTAGCGTGGCTGACAGGCTGTGGGCTGTGTGGTCCAGTGATGGCTATCTCCGTCAGAAAGGCCAAGGATCTGGTAGCTGTTTAGTCCACAAGTCTGGCTGTCTCATCAGTCCCAATCTGATTGTGGAGTTCTGGGGATGCCTAGAGAGCTTCTGGTCTCCGTTCTACATTGGAATCTGGAAGAAATAGGTTGTGATACCAATGGAGAAATGTCTCAGCAATGGGGTAGACAAACTTGTGGGTGAGAGGGAAGGCAAGCTGGCAAAAACCAAAAGCTTCCCTGTTCCATGTCCTTTTATGTGGGCCACCACCAGAAGTTGTGGCCTAGATTTAGCTGGGTCTTCTGACCCCAGCTGATCTCAGTTTAAGGTGAGTCTTCTGACCCCAAATGATCCAAACAAGAAAATCCCCCACAGGCATGCCAAATGCTTGGTTTTGGTTGATCCAGATGTGGTTAAGTTGACAACCAAGATTATCATCTATCACACCAAATGTTTGGTTGTTTTTGGTTTTGTTTTTGTTTTGTTTTAATTTTTTGGAAAAGACAATAATTTCACTTTAAGATATGGTGTATGTGTTAGTATATAGTGATTTTTTAGTTATTAAATAATTATTATTAAAATAATTGAATGAAAATGTTCTATTAAAAACTCTAATTTTGAATACAATAAACATCAATCACATATTATACAGAAACAAAACTGTTCTGGGTCTGCACTGATTTTCAGGATGTAAGGGAGTCCTGAGCCCAAGCAGTTGAAGATCTTTGTGTCAGAACATGGACTCTGGAGCCACATCTTCAGGGGGACCTACCCCATTACCTGTTAAGAGATTTTGGACACTGAGCAATGTTCCCACTTTCTCTTCCTTTCCCGTCAGTGTGAGGGGGACAGCAAGAGTAGTTCCGTTCTAACAGTGCTTGTGACTTTTGAGTGAGTTGACACCAATGGTTTCTGCAAACAGCAGCTGGCCACGTCGGCTCTTGTCCAATCCTTGAATGAATGTTCTTTCCATTAGATTTCAGAAACTCCTTGCTCCTTATTTCTGAGATTTTTTTTTAAAGCAGACTTTTACCTTAGCTATCACCCACTTCTGTGAATATCTTCCCAAGGATTAAAAAATTCAAGTCCCAGAGCAGTGTTCCAGCTAGACACGTTGGGAATAGAAAGTGCTATTTAACCTCCTTGTGGGGGTCACTTGCACTGTGGATAGAGAGAGGCATGATGGGGAAAGATAAAGTATGAGGAAGAGGAATGAGGTTGTATGGTATGAATATAGCCATCCTATGATGGTCATTAAATGTCCCCCCTCCTGCTTCCCAAAAAGAAAGGCAGATTTTATTGAAATAAAATCTGAGGAAGGAAGCCATATGTCTATCCAGACAAGGCAATTCCTGGTGTAGGGAATCTCAAAGGCAAAGACACAAGTTGAATTTGCCTTGGGTGTTATAGGAACAGCAGAGATGCCGGAGTGTGGTGAAGTAGTGCAAGGCAGGAATAGAAAATGTGAGTGGTGGGATTAAAGGCATGTGCCACTACCACCCAGCCAGTAATGAGGTCTTATTAAAGTATTTGGTAAAATCTTTATACCACCTACTTTCATTCAGTTACACAAGATTATTTTGAAAAAATAATTGAAAATAATTTGAAAGAAATTGAAAGGGGCAACAATCTGTTCAAACTTTATAGTATCCATTGTTTACCCCAGAAACTCATGGAAATAATGAATTCATGAAGCCCTATGTGTTATGTAAAATGGTCAGTGAAAGAATCACATGGTGATTTTGAACCCAGAATCAGTGAAAAACCCACACTTTGGCCCTCGAATCTACATTAAAGAAATGCTCTCTACCTATGACCAACTGAATGTGAACCCAACCAATCTCCAAGCAGGAAAACCAATGAATTTCTAATCACAAACTCCAGCAAATCTCTAAGCTTGTTCAAACTGAGGAATTGAAGTCTGTTCTATTCCAACCCTTAAAATCTCCCTGGAAAAACTCCAAAACTGCTAAGCCCCATATGATACTTGTGCCTGTTCAGGTGACAACTGCCCTTTTCCGCTCGGGAAGAAGCAGGCAATGTTCTGGATTATTGCCTCCCAAATAAATCTTTTGAGTGAGAAAAAAAAAAAAAAAGAAAAAAAATGTGAGTGGTGAGGCAAAGGGTGCCCTACCCGCTAGGGTCTTATCGACTCAGTGGGGTCTTCTGAGAAGGCAGCTCATGTGATCGCATCCGTGTGGTAGCATGGGAGGATAGGATGTGTGGTTATAGTCTATGGGTCTATGCGCAGGTAAAGCTAATAGTAATTGATGTGTTGATTAAAGAATGGAGCCTCAGAATGCTCTAAAATTGGACCAGGTGGAGTCATAGAGTTCCATAATTGAGATGGGAAACCCCGAGGAGTGGGCAGGCTTCAACAGGCATTTGGGAAGTAGGCCAGAGCTTGGGCTTGGAAATGGTAATTTGGGGAATAATTTGCTTAGTAGGCATTTACAACTCTTTTGGATATGCTCAGTTATGAGCCAATCAACAAACACAGTTGAGACGTTGTCAGAAAGAGCTGGGGGGAAGTAAAGATAGCTGCATTTCTTTCTTAGGAGAACAAAAACCTGAAAATTTCCATTTTAGAATTTTTTTTATGTCATTCTGGTACAGTTCCAGAACCGCACGCCCCATGCCAGGTGCGGCCTTATTAAAGTTTCAGAAGAAAAGACTATCTGTTCTGAGACACAATGCCCGGGCTTGTGGAACTAAAAATAGCCCGGTTCTCATTCCCCAGGGTATTCGAACTTCTAATTGCTGCCCACTGTGTGTCCGTGTAGTTATGAGACGTTCTCAGGGCTCGTCTGCCTGCCCTCACTTTACTCCTGCCCTGTAGATTTAAGTTTTTATAACTTCTATTTTCTTTCTTAAGAATATAACAGTCTTCATTTCATTCTTCTCTCTACTGATGTTTCTGTATCTGGCAACCTTCGACATCATTGTGTTTAAAAATAAAAGCAGCATTTCCCAGTGTAGTGTCATCTGTAGATGTCATTAGTGTGACATCCGTAACTTTATCTAGGCATTTAAGAAAGGATATCAAATGATGTGTGGATCATCTGACAGTCAAGGCAAGTGAAAGGTCATTGTTTTAAGGACAAAAAAAAAGTCCTATTGTTTTAATGGTTCATCTGCTCAGCTGTAAAGGACCAAAGATAGATGTTTTCTATAATGATGCCAATTCATTTGTGTGTTAGAGGTGATGACACTCCCTTATACCACATAGGTTTCATAACCTGAAGTTTGTTATCTTCCACAAATACCAATGAGCAACAGTAATGGGAGAAGGAAAAACTACCAGTGTGTTTTGATACAGTCATCATGCCTGTTTCTTCTTAATGAGCCAATCTGGGGAAATCCTACCCCATGGAGGCCATTTAGACACAGGATTGTCAAACCATCTGATATGCTGGTAAGGAACACTGGCTTTACTGAACGTCTGAACACTTTATCTCCATGACAGGGATGATGCAAGCATGGTATCTCAACTTGGCAGTCTCTAGCGTGTGCCAACGCTGCTACGAAGTCATGGAATGGAATTTAGGAGTGAATTTTCCAGCTTGTCAGCAGGTTGAAAACTGTGAGAAGGAATCCACTTTGGGCAGTTCTGTGAACCCATGGAGTAGGTCCATGCATGTTATTTCTGTTCAGCACCTTGGATATGGGGCAGCTTTGTTTTCCTCTTGTTGCTGAGAGAAATGTCTTTGGTGGTTTGGGAATTTGCTATTGACCTTCTCAACTTGGTGATTCCCCATCTTAGTAAAGTTTTGGCTGATGTATGAGATTTTGTCTGAGGGGAAGGATGGAATAAACGAGACATTACATTGGGTTAACTCAATCGCTAAATGAAAAACTACCCAGGTGTGAACATGTAGTCTTAGTTCTTGAGTGATTGACACAGGGTGATCCTAAGCCTACGCTTGAGATGGACCTGGGCAACATCAACATAAAATCATTATCTCCTCTAAAGACACAATGATCTTGCTGTGTAATAGCGTGAAGACAGCAGTGAGGGCTCAGGAAAGACGAGAATGGGCAAGGGAAAAGTTGACGAGGCCTGAGGCAATGCCCAGCTCTGCTATATAATCATCTGCTGCTCTTTTCTGCTCATTTCACACAATGGGGAGAGATACCCACCTACATCTCCCAAGGCCACATGTGGGAGCTCCACCCACATAGAATGACTGAATCAACACTGTTCTTTATCTAGGAAACTGTGACCTGGCCCACTTCAGACTCTCATCCCTATTCCAATTGGTTGTGAAAACCACAGACATGGCTTCTTTGGTCTTTTACTATGGATTGGGTAAAAATTAGTAAATAAGTAACTGTAAACTGGTTGTATAAACCAAGAAGTGTCATATACT